>JBBBDQ010001018.1:3827500-4355000 GCA_037127315.1 Ascarosepion bandense | reverse complement strand
TGACCTCTCCTCTGTCTTTTCTAAACTACTGCCTCTCTGTTTCTTGTTTTCCTGCCTGCCAAAATCCTCTTCTCTGGTACCTGTATTTAAAAATTCTAGAAAACCCTCTATCCCCCTTTCAGCCACTTACCGATTTTTGGCAAAGTGTTCGAGGCTACCATCAATGCTTACATAGTTCAGCATTTCACTGCCCATAAACTATTCTCTGACAAACAGTATAGTGGCTTCTGCTTTCCCAGGTATACTAGTGATATACTAACTACCATCACCTCGTACATATACCACACTCTCGATAAGAACAGCAAAGCTCGAGCTATTGCCCTAGATACCTCCAAAGTATTTGATATGGTCTGGTATGCTGGCCTTCTGTGCAAGCTACAAGGCTATGGTATCACTGGATGCATGATTGATTTGATCCAATTGTTTCTATCAAACTGCATAATGAAAATAGTTTTAAATGGGCATGCCTCCAGATCCTATCACACAAATGCGGGTGTCCTCCAGGGATCTATCCTAGATCCAATACTCTTTCTGATCTCCAACAATCTCTGATGTGATCAAATCCCAAGTAGATATTTACACTGATGACACCAGCATTTACTCTGCCCTCAGTAAGAAATCTACCAAACTGGACAAAGGTAACCTCGCTGATTATCTTGAGAAGGACCTCCAATCTTTGGTGGACTGGGGTAAGAAATGGCTTGTAAATTTTAATGTTTCCAAAACGAAACTGCTGTCCATTAACCACCATAAACAGTTCTTCCTGCCCCCATCAACATGAATCAAGATAGTCTCCTTGAAAGCAAAACACAGCACCTCTTCAGCCTCACCCTTTCAGTTGACCTCAATTGGAACAACTACATTGAATCAATAGCTAAATCTACTGCTAGCAAGGTTGGGTTACTGTGTCAGGTAGGAAGTTTTTATTGCCTGATTCCATCTTACATATACACAAATCAACCATCTGCCCATGCATTGAACACTGTTATCATATCTGGTCGGGGGCCTCTGCTATTCATCTCTGGGTTTTTGACAGAATTCAGAGGAGAATCTGCAATGTAATCAATCCCAACCTGGCAGCTCCAATCCAACGAGATGTGGCTTCCTTCTTCTTCTACAAATATATTTTCACAACTTTTGCTCCAACAAGCTTAGCTCCCTGGTGCCCCTCTGTAAAAATTTTCTTAAGTAACCAGACTGATCCCAAACTTTTACAGTCAAAACAACCAAATACAGCTACACTTCTAC
The DNA here is from genome assembly GCA_037127315.1 of Ascarosepion bandense. Taxonomy (NCBI): domain Eukaryota; kingdom Metazoa; phylum Mollusca; class Cephalopoda; order Sepiida; family Sepiidae; genus Ascarosepion; species Ascarosepion bandense. Next base: position 4,353,752 of record JBBBDQ010001018.1, on the reverse strand, counting down.
TTTATCAGCTTCTTTTCTCACACTTCCGTAAACTTGCTCCCCCTGATAGCAACAATCTCCAAGAGTTTAAATGTAACATCAATTGCCATCTCCTATCCACTTGACCCCCTGCATCTTGTTCTCTCTTTTGACTCTACTCTCACACAACTTCAGACCAGTATTCTCATCCATTCTCTGATACCCACTGCTCTTCACTCTCCTCTTATGTAGCCTCCTGCACACCAGTGCAAGTATTGCCTTGCTTGAAGTGAAACAATTATAAAAAAAAGAAAAATATATATGAGTATCTATTAAAAATACTGTTCAAACTAATTAAAATATGTCGGTTGTGAATCCATTTTGTAAACCTACAGAACTTTCCGTAATATACACACACATATATATATATATAATTAGTTTTTGGTTAGAATTAAATTAGACTAGTACATAGTTCTATTAAAAAGTGTTCAATGCAATTATATTGTAGAACTTTTGAATATTTTTCATTTGGAAATGAGTTATTTCCATGCCCAAGGATTTTACCTTTTGGTGTCTTCAGATGATTTAGAATTATATATATATATATATATATATATATATACAGAGAGAGAGAGACACACACACACACACACACACACAAACTATACAACAAAATTCCAAAATGTGTTTTTTTTTCCCTTTTTACTTATTTAAAACAAGATGCAGTGTTGATAAACATTTCTGGTGGTATATTTATTTGAACTGGCATGCTAATTTCAAATGATCAAAGATTTCTTTTTTTTTTTTTTAATCATTTCACCCCGAGCAAGGCAGAAACGCCACTGATGTGCAGGGGTTACATAAATGTAAAAAGATTAATTAGAAAAGAGTGAGGAGTACAAGCTAGTTAGAAAACAACAATAGAAAGCTGAGAAAGCAGGTGCAATGACAGATACATAGGCGGAGAGAAAGTGAAGATTATACAGGGGAGGGGAGAGAGCTAGAGTCCAGTGGTTAGTAGATGAGTATTAACTTTCTGGTATAATTTAAGTGGCATTTGGGCAAAATAGTATTTCATTTAGTCTGAGATAAGAACTTCAAATCTATTTTCAACACTGACTAAAACAAAACAAAAAAAAACAAAAAAAACACACACACAAATCCAACCATTTTTATATGATCAGAACTGAGACAAATATATTTCTGAAATCAGTTAACAGATAATGTTGGTCTCTTCTGTTTCTGTGAACATATAAAAAATAGAGAGAAGAAAAATCAAAATAAAAAAAGGAGGGAATTTTTCAAAATGGATGACAATATCTACATTTTGGTTCATGCCTTTAACTTCATACTTAACCCTATGTTTCAGCTGTTATCCCTCTAGGTTCCTTGTGTTGATCTGTCAGGGAATTTTGATCTAAACCCTTTATTTAATCTGCATAGATAGATTGTTCTTGTTCTGCTGTCGATGTTTAGGAATATCTCACTTTGATGATTTATTTTTTTCAATACTACACAGTTATCCGATCAGTTAAGTGCTATATGTGATACAAGCTTGGGTGATCATGTCTCAAAAGAGACTTAACTGACTAGGCAGAAGATTTTCCTGCAATAGGTTGCAATTTTGTTCTTCAGTAGACTGGTTGCCAACCGAGGCTATATAACCCAATCTGTCCTGCTATTGAATTCTTTTTTCTTTATTAGTCAATTAAGTGCCATACATGATACATGCTTGGGTGATCATGACTCTTTTGATCCCTGACTGACAAGACCGATCTTTCAGCAGTAGGCTGCCATTTCTTTCTGCAGTAGGCTGCCATTTCTTTCTGCAGTAGACTGGTTGGCAACCAAAGCTATAGAAACCAATCTGTTCTGTTATTTAACCCATTTATGGAGGGAAAAGAGATGGATTCATACCTTTCCCAAAAGTATTTGCATGTAAGTGAATGCAACAAATTCATCTGGAGTCTGACCACAGCTCTGCAATTTCTCATTCAGAGCCAATATCTATTGCACTACAACACACATCCTCAGTCATTAACAGTCTTGTTTTCACCATAAAATGTTAAATTTGTAAACGTTTCCTATTTGTTCCTTATCTTACAAGTAAACAGAGTAATGCCTGAAAGGTCCATCAACCCAATTCTGAAGTCGGGATGTTAAAGGTAACAGCATTCAGCTAAGTGCCAAGCCTTTTAGCTGCATTAATTTTAATATATATATATTAAAAGATGAAATATTCATCACTTACGCTATCCAAGTTTCAACCATATAGGTTTCATCAGGTAGTAGGGGTTAAATTATATTTCCTAACACATTTTTATTTTTTTTTGCTTATAAGCACAACCAGGAAGTCCATATGCTGACTCCCAAGTTTTGTAAGGCATTATTATGATGTCTTCATTCTTCGGAGATTTTGTTTTGTTCTGAAAAGCAAAAATTACAGGCTTTTTGTTCTGAAAAGCAAAAATTACAGGCTTTTTGGTTTGTTTAAAGAAGCAAAAATTACAGGCATTTTGCTGTTCTGAGAAGCAAAAATTACAGGCATTTTGCTGTTCTGAGAAGCAAAAATTTCAGGCATTTTGCTGTTCTGAGAAGCAAAAATTTCAGGCATTTTGCTGTTCTGAGAAGCAAAAATTTCAGGCATTTTGTTCCGAAAAGCAAAAATTACAGGCTTTTTGTTTCGTTCCAAGAAGCAAAAATTACAGGCTTTTTGTTTCGTTCCAAGAAGCAAAAATTACAGGCTTTTTGTTTCGTTCCAAGAAGCAAAAATTACAGGCTTTTTGTTTCGTTCTAAGAAGCAAAATTTACAGGCATTTTGCTGTTCTGAGAAGCAAAAAATACAAGTATTTTGTTGTTCTAAGTAGCAAAAATTACAGGCATTTTGTTTCGTTCCGAGAAGTAAAAATTACAGGCATTTTGTTTTGTTCCGAGAAGCAAAAACTACAAGCATTTTGATTTCTCTGAGCTGAAAAAGAAAAATCCATAAAAAGTGAAGACATCCTTTTTGGAAATTTTGACGTCATCAGGATTGTAACAATACTTATCAGTTCAGTGAAAGTAATCTTCCTTAAGATGGTGTTTCAATAGAAACACAGTTTCCAGTCTTTTAATATGGTTGGTGTCAGTAAGGGCATACAGTTGTAAAACTTGCTTCAATATTTTCAATTATGTAGCCATCAAGAAAACTCTGTCCAACCCATGCTAACATGGAAACAGATGTTAAACGATGATATATATATATATATATTTTTTTTTTTTTTTTTTAATCATATCACCCCAAGCAAGGCGAAAATGCCACTGATGCGCAGGGGGCTACATAAGAGTGAAAAGATTGGAAAAGAGAAAACTGGAAACCGCATCCTAAACAGGAAACAAGGGATGAGCCTCTTCACCTGTTCAATAGATGAGGGTGGAGTGTGAACCGGGCGATAGTTTAGTCTACTCCAATTGAAAAAAAAAAAAAAGAAAAAAAGAAAAGAGTGAAAAGGTTGGAAGAGAGAAAGCCGGAAACCACATATATAAATAAACACAATTTATTACATACAGTAAAACAATAGTAATCTATTCCAACAGGCTAAATAAAGGGTCCAGATGCAAATTCTTTGAAAAGATTGATAGTCACCTGAAAAAAAACAGAAGGGAATAACATCCAATATGGTTTCAATAATGAAAATAGCTCATCCCAGAAATTCAAAGAAAAATGGATGATGCTAATAATTGAAGTTGTTTTCTACTTACTACTGGTCTGTATTCGGCAGGGATTCCTTTTCGACAAAATCGTTTCACTGAAATTTGAAATTAAGAGACGATAATGAAAATTATAAATAAAGTAAATGAGTTTCTTAATAATAAATTCAAACACAGATCCTTGTATAATCACCAAAGCTAAGCAACGTTGAGCCTGGTCAGTACCTAGACGGGTGATCACTTAAGAATATCACATGTTGCAAGCTTGGATGTGCAGGTGTTATGAAGAGCTCTGAATTGGAAATCAGAGAGCCAAGTTCCAATTTCAGTCAGGTTTGTTATATTCATTTATACTGTCACAGATTTAGACAAAGATAAAGTTGCCTTTCTTAAACTAGGAATGGAACTTCAACAATGCGTAACACAAGAATAAAAAATACATATAAAAATATGGTAAGTCTTTTACATCAGAGTTCGATTCATAACACGTGGAGAAAATATGTTTTAAATGGAGTGGCTATATGAACAAGACAACATGACATTTGTTTAATTAAAAATTAACAGAAGAATTTAATGTAACAACTATGTAACCCAAACCTGGGTAGATAATTCAAAGGAAGTCTAGTGATAACATCTAACAGTGCTGAATAGACAAATATAGGATAACAGCTCATGGAGCCCTTAATATATTTATGTAATTTTTTTTTTTTAATCATTTCACCCCGAGCAAGGCGGAAACGCCACTGATGTGCAGGGGGTTACATAAATGTAAAAAGATTAATTAGAAAAGAGTGAGGAGTACAAACTAGTTAGAAAGGAACAATAGAAAGCAGGTGCGATGACAGATACATAGGTGGAGAGAAAGGGAAGGTTATACAGGGGTGGGGAGAGAGCTAGAGTCCAGTGGTTAGTAGATGAGTATTGACTTTGCATTTAAATTTCTGGAGGTTGTAGCCGTCAGGAAAGCAAGAATACGGGAGCGAGTTCCACAGGCGAGAAGTGCGAGAGAAGAAGCTGCAGGAGTAGAATTGTCGCCTGCATTTGGCTAACCTGACTGTGAATGGGTGGGACCCAGTTGCCAGTCTGGTTGCACGAGTAAACACCTGTTGAGGAGGCATCAGTGACTTAAGCTCGTCCGAGCAGAAGCCATGAAAGTATTTATAGAACAGACAAAGGGAGGCCACATTTTGACGATGAGGAAGTGGCTGCAGTCGAGTCGCCAGATCAGTACATATCACATTACAGACTCTCCTTTGGAGCTTGTCAAGAACACTGAGGAGAATGGCAGGGGCACCTGACCATAAATGGCAGCAGTACTCCATGCATGGACGGATGGTTGACTTGTATATATGCAGGATGGATTCGGGTGGAAAAAACATCCTGGATCGACATCGTGACCCTACCTTCTTAGCAGTAGATTTTGCTATGGATTCAATATAGTGGTTCCATTTGAGGTCTGAGGACAGGGTAAGTCCGAGGAGGCGTAGTGTATTACTCTCAGGGAGAATCGCTTGGTCCATGCTTATGGGAGGCAGGAGAGGTTGCCTGTAATGCATACATTGAATACTTTGGGATTATTTGGATGTATGTGAACTTATCCGAGTGTGAGTTTTTTTCCCTTTCCTCTTTTTATTCTTTCAGAATTATATCTTGATTATAATTTTATCCGTGATATTTCATTCCTTTTTCCTTTGGTTCTGGTCAAGTGACTCTTCTGATTTCTTTATATGAAGCATGTAAAAAATCACTGCTGCTGGATTTTCATTTGGCAGACAATCTCTTGAAGATAAACTTGTTTTATTCATCATCTATGAGGAAGAATTCTTCCTCGAATTGCCATCTTTCGATCCTTCTTTGTAGTCAGAATACCTCATATTTCCAGATTCTCTTTGTGCTAGATTTTTTTCTCACATAGATTATAAAGGTGTCTGTATGGTTTCACTTCATCTTTGCAACTATATCTTTATTTTTCCACATAGTCATTCTTCTTTCACATTACTGTTTCACCTTCTGATTGGTTGTTGTCATCCAATCAATGTTAGTCACAGTTTTTGTACTTTTGTGTCCTGACCACTTGGTCTGCTTAAGCTGCTGCTGATTGTCTCACTTCCAGACATCACTCAATAAATTCCGAGCCCAACTAATAAAACAAGATCTTTTAGGCAAAATTCAATTTTATCTATCAACATAGTCTTCTTCTATGGTAATACACTGATTCCAATGCTTCTCTAATAATTTGATGCCTTTTTTGTAGAACGATTTGCCTTTGTCCTCAAAATACACATCAGTTTCCGATATCACTTCTTCATTAGAGCTAAATCTCTTTCCTTGGAGCATTCTTTTGAGGTCTGACAACAGTCAGTAGTCAATGGTGGCCAGATCTGGAAAATAGGGTGGATGTGGAAGCAATTCAAAGGGTAATTAATGTAGTTTTATCTTTGTTGCGATTGACTTGTAATGTAACACCCCACCTGCCCGTCCTAACAATTTCTCCGGCGGCCGTTCTCCACGCTGTGATGTTGCCGGAAATTTGTAGAAAATGTCGGCCGGACAGCTGGGGGTACAAGTTTGACTATAAGAAACGAACTTCCACAACTTGGATGAGTTGAAAGGATGCTTTATTCGTTTAGAGTTAGCCTTGTCGGTTGGGGCAGGCGAATGTGACACACAGCTCTAACTCTAATTAATGGAGATCAACAAATCCGAACTGAACGAAACAAGACGAACGGAGATCCTTACTTCAAGCTCGCACCCGGCAGACTCCCCTTCACTTAACTTGTCTTAACTTCACTGACTCGGAAAAAATACCTGAATTTATTTAAAATTGACCGGAAACCCAGAAATCCGGAAATGCTTTAGACCACCGGTGACAAACACCGGCGACTGTAAGTCTGAAATTTCAGTTATCTTTTTTTTTTTATCTTAATAAGTCTTCCGCCGGGTCATCGAAAACCTACTTGCTGAACTTTATCACTGAGTCAAATATTTACTGTAGGACAATTTTCCTTATAAAAGAAAAAGCGTTTATTTATTTTTTTTCCTCTTCTTTTTCACTTTTGTTAAATATGTTTTTAAACTATTTTCTATTCTAATCTATTTTCTATTTTAATCTATTATAATAAAATACATATATGTCTAGTTATCGTGTCACAGTAACACAATGTGTTTTCTTGGTGAAAGATCAATTTTTCTTCTTCATTTGTGGCTGTTTTTTTTTGTGTGTGTTTTCTCCAATATAGATACTCGCTGTTGATGGTTCTTCCTTTCTCAAGGTAATTGATGAACAGAATACCTTGCATATCTCAAAATAAGGAGGCCAAACCCTTGCCTGCTGATGTTTGCATCTGGTTGCTTGGGACAGATTTTACCTGCTGCTGTCCACTCAGCTGACTGCCAATTTGACTCCAGAGTGAACTGGTAGATCCATGTTTCATCCATTGTCACATATTTATGCAAAAACTCCTTGTTGCATTGAAACAGTTGCAAACAACGCACTGAATTGTAGATGTGTTGTTGTTTTTGATCAACTGTGAGCAAACGCAGCACCCACTTGAACACAGCTTTCTCATTTAGAAATGTTCATACAAATTGATGAATTCACTGCCTTCTGATATGATCAACTCCTCTGCTATCTCACGCAACTTCAATTAACAGTTGACCAAAACAAGTTTGTGAATTTGTTTTTGGTGTTTTCCAGATATGTACCGATTTTGGGTGACCTGAGCATTCAGCAACATTTGGGTCTGTACGACCGCGTTTAAAGCATACCACCTCTTAACTGTTGTTTCCAATGAAGCAGAGTTCAAATAACACTTAATAAACCACTGCTTTGCTTGAACAGTACTTTTTACCATCAGAAAGTAATGCTTTATCAACCCATGAAATTCAGATTTTTCCATTGTTCTGAAAATTTGTCACTGTAGCTTCACTTAAATAACTGTAATTTGTAAACTAATAATCCGATTAGGTCCAAATTTTGCCACATGCCTTTTGAAGGTTAGTACTTCACAAAAGTCAGATGGATTTCTATTAGTGGTGCCATCTATATGTCAGGTTCGGAACTTATTGAGTGGTGTGTTAGCATGTTTGTTCACTGTTACTATGGGAGGGAAAAGGATGTGAAAATATATCGAGGTGATATTTCTCTATAGGTATCTGTCACAATATGCAAATACATTTTGGAAAGGTATGAATCCACTTTTTTGTATTATGAAAATAATTGTTTTTGTGCAGTGAATGCTAGACAATCTCCTTAAAGATGAGGAAGAGACCTGAGGCAACAGAAATGTGGCTCTACAGAAAGACCCTGATGATACCATTGATCAAACAGATGAACAATGATGAGGTTTCAGAAAAAATAGCAACAAATACATCAGAAAGAGATGGGGTAAATTTCTGGGGTAAATAATCAGGATGAAGGGCTTGGAAAATCAGATACACATGAGACAGACTGAGTACAAAAGGGACAGAGTAAAACTGTGCATAACATACTTGATGAGCTTGAACAGCATTTAGAACAAATAGCATAAAAACAAAATTTATCAAGAGCTAAAAACAAAAACAGGAAATTGTGGAGAGCCATGATCCCAAAAGACAGCACACAAAAAAAAAAGGAATATTTCATTAACATTTTTTTTAAAACAATGATTTTTTTTTCAGATATAAGTGCAACTATTTAACCCATAGTTGTGGGTAAGAGATGGATTCAAACCTTTCCCAAGGGTATTTGGAAATAAGTGAATGTGATGATACCAGCTGGAATTCAAACTTTTCTGAGCCACTACCTTTTACATCACCCACATATCCAGAATCAAAAAGAAACAGTAACTAGCCTACTTAGCAAATTTATGCAGAAAGAGGGATGGGTGTTATTTAGAGCACAAAATATAGAAAATTATAGAGAGAAATCATCATTCACATCCTGAAAGGACTTGTCACATAAAAATTTATTTACCCCAACCCCCTCACCCACTGGAGTGAGTTGTGACACAAGGTCAAGTTTAATTTATTTTTTTATAATCATATCGCCCCAAGCAAGGCATTTTACTGCCACTGTTTTGCAGGGGGTTACATAGGAGGAAGGTTATGAGAAAAAGTGGCAGGTTATTGGGTGTATCAGGAAGTGGGTAAGGGAAGGATGAGAATACTGATGAGAGGGGAGTGGATGGAGAAAGGACCATGAGAGAGAGGATGCAGGTTAGTGAGATAGGAGTTGACTATTGAATTTACATTTAAATTCTTGGAGATTGTAGCTGTTCAGAAAGCAAGTAAATGAAAGGGAATTCCACAGGCGGGAAATGAGAGAAAAGAAGCTGCAGGAGTAGAATTTGCATTTACATTTTATTGGTTTTACAGTAAAAGGGTGGAACTTAGTTGCTAATCTTGTTGCTCGAGTAAATTCATGTATAGGGGGCACCAGTGGGCTAAGTTCATCGGTAAAGTATTTGTAGAAGAGACACATGGAAGCCACATTGCATCGGTGAGAAAGAGACTGTATCTGGGCTGCCAAGTCGGAATCGATCACATTACAGATACTCTGTTGGATTTTGTCAAGGACCCCTAGAGGGATAGCAGGAGCTCCCAACCAGATATGGCAGCAGTATCAATGCACAGGCAGATGGTAGATTTATATATATGCAGGATTGTTTCAGATGGGAAAAAAACTTCCTGGCCCTACACAGAGAACTGACTTTCTTAGTAGCATGTACACTTGGGTGAGGGACAAAAACTGCCCAGCCCCGCAATCATTAGTTGTACTGGCCTCAGTGGTGACCACTGATAGTGGAATGGAATGGTGCAGCCTCAGGCTTCTGTTCCCCAGGACTGGGCACCTCTAAGTATTTATTTTTCTCAACTGTCTATCAATCCTCAGGCAGAGACACAACCAATTTGCATTCTGACTGAAGACAGAGATGCAACTAAGACAAAATGATGTCTACCTGGCAGATAATACTTTATCAGGTAAAGTATGACAAGTAAGTCAGTCAGTTAAGTGCCATATGTGATACACGCTTGGGTGATCATGTCTCGAAAGAGACATGACTGACTGGGCAGAAGATTATCCCGCAGTAGGTTGCCATTGCTTTCTGCGGTAGACTGGTTGCCGACCAAAGCTATAGAACCCAATCTGTCCTGTTATTTAACCCATAACTGGAATGAATAGATGGATTAATACCTTTCCCAAGGGTATTTGTGCATCAGTGAATGCAATGAATTCAACTGGAATTCGAACTCGGCTCCCCGATTTCTCGTTCCGAGCTGATATCCACTGCACCACAACGCACATCCGACAAGTACTTGTTATATAAAAGACTACTAAAAAAAAGATTGCCAAGTATCGACCTAGAACAATTCGGAAGGAAGTGACGCACAAGCATTTAACCTTGTGTAGATTTATATCACCAGATCTTTTTAAAACAAAACAATAAAAAACAGAAAATGCTACCATATAGCTCATAATAATAATGGCTAAGCCATCCTTAAAACCCATTGAGATTCTTTTAAAAGTAGTTCAAGTTACAAAATTATGACATAACAAGACAGTTTTATTAACTATACTTTTTAATTTGTATTTAAAAGAAGCTTTATTGTTCCACTGGGTTTCATAGTTAATGCATTGCATGAAAATTTGAAAACATAGTTCAAAACAGGTGTAGTAATTTTCAGAATAATAAGTATATATTTTTTTAATTATTAGTTAATAAGTAAAAAATTTTCCAAACCAAAGTCAAATAAAATGCACCAAATACACCTTAATGCAGATATATCCTGATTTAAAGGCAGAAAATAAATTATTTTACAATATCAATACATACACATTTTACTTATTTTCATTAAGAGAGAAATTTCTTTAAAAAAAAAAAAATGTATGTTTGTGGAACTTCCAACAATTTGCTTGCTTCCTTGATATCTACAATCACTAAAAGTTTAAATGTAACATCAATTGCCATCTTCTATCTACTTGATTTCCATCTATCTCTTTGACATCCTCTGTACCTTATTTTTTTTTTCTCTCACTGTAACCTCCTGTGCACCAGTGGCAGTCCTACCTTGCTTAGGGTGAAATGATTATTTTAAAAGAAAAAAAAAAAAATTCACAAAATAAAATTAATGCTAAACACAGCAAAAAAGGTTTACTGTTCCACTGGGTTTCCATAGATTCTTTGCATTTATTTCAAAATACATAATAGCAGCAAATCCACATGCATCTATTTATTTATTTACTTATTTCAAGTCTTATGATACATAGAGCCTTTTCACCTTTTCAGTACTTCTTTTATAAAAAAAGTTCCAATGTATTATATTGAATTGAATAGATCTATATAAATATATTCAAATTTATTTGATAATGAGTTATAATGTATTATTTAATATGAATATTTAATATGAATATTTAATATGAATATTTAATATTTTTCACAAACATAAAAGTTGCAAGATAATATGCAAGTGTTCGTTTATATACGCAGATTCATATAAGAATGTGTATTGAAAACAAATACCAAATTTTCTAAAGATAGTCATAGCTCATAAAACACTTGTATAATTTTAACGAAATTTGGCACCACACTTGACAGTTGTTCAAGATACAATATGTTCTGAAATTGGTTGTGGCATTATTTATTGTTTAAATTGTATTTCAGGAACACACATACAAGATTAGAGATTTAATATTTTAAAAATAATAAAAATAGATTTGTTTCTTAGGATTGACTTTCAATAATATGACATGATTAATGTCAAGAAATATTTCATACACATGTCCAAAGATGAGCCATTTCTTTGTCCTTTTTTAGTCACATGGGGTGTTTTGTTACACCAAAAATATTTTAACTACTTATAATTCTGGGATAGCAACTTGTTTCTTTTACTCCCTTCCACTAAACACCTGACTCAGTGAGAGTGTGTAGCATGTGGTATGACTCAGTTCTAGCTTAACTGTGATTGGAGGCAGACATCATTTTGTCTTCTTCAGAGTGGCTTGTCACTCCACTTGACTAATGACAGTAATTTTTTCTTATATATATATATATATATATATATATATATAATAGTTACATGAATTAATAAATATACATATGAGGGTACACACATATATAATATTATTATTCAGATGTTAATAAAACAGTGCTCAATGTAGTATGAACAGAACCACTGGTGCACAGAGGGCTACATGAGAGAAGAGTGAAAGCTTAAGCAGGAGGAGGGCAAAGAGAAAGACGAACCAGTTACAGAGCGTGTCAGAAAAAAAAACAAGAAAGGGATGGGAATACCCATGTGAAGACAGTTGTGAAAGTAGAGTGAGAAAGGAAAAGATCAAGATACACAAGAAAAAGATCAAGATGCACAAGAAAAAGAACAAGATGCACAAGAAAAAGAACAAGATGCACAAGAAAAAGAACAAGATGCACAAGAAAAAGAACAAGATGCACAAGAAAAAGAACAAGATGCACAAGAAAAAGAACAAGATGCACAAGAAAAAGAACAAGATGCACAAGAAAAAGAACAAGATACACAAGAAAAAGAACAAGATACACAAGAAAAAGAACAAGATACACAAAGTGATGGGGAAAGGATAGGGAAGGGAAGGACTGGAGTCAAGTGGACAAGAGATGGGAATTGACATTGCATTTAAATTCTTAGAAATTGTAGCTGTCAGGACAGCAAGTATACGGAAGGGAGTTCCACAGGTGGGAAGTGCAAGAAAAGAAGCTGCTGGAGTAGAAATGGCGGCTGCATTTAGTTAATTTAACTGTAAAAAGGTTGAGATCTTGTTGCCAGTCTGGTTGCTCGAGTAAATTTTTGTGGAGGGGGCATCAGAGAGTTAAGCTTGTTAGAGCAGAAGCCATGAAAATATTTGTATAGACACAGGAAAGCCACATCACGCCAGCGGGAAAGTGGCTGGAGTTGAGCTGTCAGGTTAGGACTGATCACGTTACAAATTTTCCTCTTGAGCCTGTCAAGAACACTGAGATGAATAGCAGGGGCACCCAACCAGATATGACAACAGTATTCAATGCACAGTCGGATGGTTGATTTGTATATGCGCAAGATGGACTCAAGTGGGAAAACTACCTGACCCCACACAGAGACCCAATTTAGCTATTGATTCAATGTAATGGTTCTACATGGGGTTAGAAGAGAGGGTGAGACCAAGGAGGCACAGTGTATTGCTTTCACAGAGACTCACTTGGTCCATGCTGATGGTGAGCAAGAGGGACTGCCTGTGGTGGTTGACAGATAGCAGCTTCGTTTTTAATAACAAAAGAACCATTCTATTTTCATTTAAAATTACCCACTAGGCAATAAATACCAAAAATAGTATGAAATACATTATTTCTTTTAAAATCTTGGGTGGCCTAATAATTATGGCCGGTAAAGTATATCCTAATGGGGATTGCCTGTTGCGCTATCTTCTTCAGCAAGGTTGATAATATTTTACATAATTGCAACACTATAAACAATTTCACATTATGGTGTATAAACACCCCAGGGGACTAGCCATTTTTGGAAATCCAAGGTGCCTGCAAAGTTAAAAGTAATGATCATGGTGACAATTCATGGCATTCATTGACCAGACAGTGAGCATTACTGACGATTGATATCTAAAATAGTTTTCTTGAGTACACAAACTTATCCTTTTAGTATTGATGGCAGTTTCCTTCCTAACCTTTGGTTAAATATAGTGTGGAATGTCAATCTCTTGATTTTATTATTATTATTATTATTATTATTATATTTGTTAAGTACTTTATTTTAGTTGGTCTGTGGTTTTGGCTATTGGCAAAGTTCTTTGTGATTCTTTGAGTCTATAAGATCAGATGAAAGGTTATCTTCTCTAAGACCTACAGGATTATTTTGCTTGAAGTCATTTTTAATAATTGATCTGTGAAAACAGCTATATATAGATGATTGTTTATACATTTCTGAACAAGTTGGATGCTATGTAAGGCATCCATACAAGAGTCTAGATGTGACGAGACTTTTTAAGAACATGACTCAAGTAATTAGGTCAATATTTTTGTTTTGTGACAGTTGACATTTCTAGGGCACATAATGAGAAAAAGAGGCTAGGAGAATTTGATGTGCACAAGGCATATTAAAAGCAAGAGAGATATGGGAAAGCAGTGAATAACCTAATATATCCCATATTTTTTCAGGATGTTGATGATTATGGCTCCCCACAACTGTCCTTTGTAGCTTTTAATTTTATCTTTTTGCCAGATCTCCCAAACCCTGTTCTGACATCCATTCACTCCAGCTCACCTGATAACTTATGTGTTGTTTTCCTTTGTCTCTTACCTTCAATCAGTCCGCTGAGTATAAGATTTTTCCAGGCCCTCTTTCCTCATTATGTACCAGAGAAACTTCAACTATCTCTCTCTCATATTAAATATAAGCATCCTTCTTGTTGCAATTATCTCTCAAACTTTGTTATGTTCAAGTATGTTATTCTCAGCATCCTTCTGTGGAACCACATTTATGTTGCTTAAAGTCCCTTTTGCCTCAGTTACAATGCCATCATTTACTGCCATATATGAGGACTGATATTACATAGAAACCCATCAGAAAATGTACTGAACTAACAATATTTTCCTGCTTCTTACTACTGTGCTTAGCTTTTAGAAGACATCTTTCACTATCCCAATGCGCCTTTGGATTTTAGTGTCACACATTCTGTCCTCTATTATAATGCTTCCCAGATATTTAATCCATCTCTCTTTGGCAAAGTACTAGAGGCTCTAATCAACTCCAAATTGGTTAAGCATCTCATCTCACAGAGTTTTATAAACAAACAATATGACTCACTCCTCTCAGAGAACTACTGATAGGATCTGTCAAGTTTTTAGCAAAAAAAAGACAAAGATTGGGCTCTTGCTTTAGATATATCAAAGGCGTTTGACAGTGTTTAACTTTTTCACAAGTTGAAACATTGTGTTTCTAATCATTGATTTGATTAAAATTTTCATCAAGCCGTGGAATGAAAATCATCTACAATGGCTGTCATGTTACAATGTTTATTTTTTTATTTTATTTTTTTAATCATATCACCCCGAAGCAAGGCAGTAATGCCACTGATGTGCAGGGGGCTGCATAAGAGTGAAAAGATTGGAAAAGAGAAAGCCGGAAACCACATCCTAAACAGGGAACAAGAGATGAGCCTCTTCACCTGTTCAATAGACGAGGGTGGAGTGTGAACTGGGCAATAGTTTAATCTATCTACTCCAATTTTAACAGAAACAAATTCACTGTCCACCATTTTGTCTTTTGTTTGTTTTAACTCTAGTCCACAACAGTTTCATTTTCTTTTCTTTCTGCGTCTTTTGTATTTAAACTTAATTCTTGTCAACATGAAAACTGCTCGTGACTTTTTTTACAATAGATTAGATTAATGTAATTATAGCTGTGAATCTAAGGGAGATAATTGTTTAATAATTTATCGTTGACATTGCTGAAATACCGAGTATCAACAAACTAGACATGCTTTTCCTTGCCGATCTCAAACAATATTCGGTTTGCTCAACTCATGAATAAAGTTTTTTTTCTCAAATTATTTCATTTTTTTTTTTTATTTTATTTCGTGGGTCTGAGTTAAGCTGGCTGTCTAACCAAAATGTGAAAATGTTTTGACAAGGGCAGTACAATGGCCAATCTTCTAGATCCTTTTGCATTAATGCAGGTGTCTCCCAGGGCTCTAGTCTTTGGCCTACTACATTCTTTAATGTCATCAACAACTTTCCCAAGGTCATCAGTTCCCAACCAACATTTTTATCCATGTGTCCTTGAAGACATCAGTGTATGATTTTTTTTAACTTATAAACCTAATGTCTTAGTAACAATTTTTTTTACAATCTTGTTTGTAATTTTTTTTCCTAGCACTAGATTTTTGCAGCCTACCATATGTCGACAAGGGTGAGAATAACAGCCTGAATGATGTAAATAATTACAATGCTTCATCTCAGAAATATGGACAACTATAGTTATCATCTTTAATTATATTTTCCACAATTATTTTCACCTACAGTAAGCCTTTTTTGAACGGTCTGACATTGTCAGACAAGATTAATTCTGTTGCTAGGGGAAATGAGAAAGAGTCATCTCACTTGCACTAACAACATTAAAAGTTACAAAGTATATCTGAACATACATTGAAACAGTACCCAAAGTCTTTCTTCTTAATTAGATATTGATAACCTATAACCACGGTTTTTGAATTACCTTCAACTTGTTTATCCAATGAGCAGGATTACTTTCTATCTCTCATATGTGTCTTTTTATCTCTCACTAGCAGTATAGCCCGGCATTGCTCGGGTGTAATGAAAGCTTTAAAACTAATTCATGGTTGTGGAGCTCAGACTCTTTGGATATTGGTATGAAAGACTAAAAAGCAATAGCTGTTTCCAGTCAAAGCAAAACCGTAGCTTGAAAGAAAAATGAATGAATGTAAGTCAAATTTTGATTTCTGGTATCTATGTCAAATAAATTTTCCATCGCAAACTGAATTTTGAAGGCTAAATAAGTCCTCTGAGTAAATGGTATCATGGCTGAGACTAAGAACTACAATTATACCTACTTAGAGCAAAACCTGAAGCAAAAACCAAAATAAAAGGGCTAAAAACCTGATTTTGATTAAACCCGATAGGATATAGAGGTATTGATTTCCAATATCGGAGTCAAATAAGTCATCCAAGGATAAACTAACCTAAGTAAGTCCATGAAAACTTATTGTACCCATTGGGAGTAAAATTGGAGAAAATGGGCCATATTGATAGCTGAATATCGGTTTTTGATCAGATTCAATAGAATATTGGGGGTATCAATTTCTGATATCAGGGAAAATGAGTCATCTAAGAAGATCTAATGTCTGAAACTAAAAACTATAATTTTACCAAGTTAGAGCAAATTCTGCAGCAAGAACCACAATAAAAGGGCTGAAATCCTGACCAGAAGCCTAAAGAATATATGTGTGAAGTTTGATGAAAATCAGATAAAAATTGTGGATTTGTATAAGGACAGACAGACACACACACAAACATCTTGCCTTTTATATATATATATATATATATATATATATATATATATAGATGTATGTATAAGCAAGAGAAGTGAACATGGTTATCCATTTGTTTTTTGTCAATATTTCCAAGATGAGATATTGCAACTATTAACATCGTTCAGACTGTTGTCTTTATTTTTATTGCCATATTCATGTTTCAGTCGTTTTACACACAAGCCTTCTTCAGGATCTGTCTATATTTCTGAGATGTGGTATTGTAATGACTTACATCATTCAGACTGTTGTCTTTATCTTTACTGCCATATTCATAATGTTTCAGTCATTGTACGCTCAGGTTTTCTTCAGGTATCTGTCTAAATTTCTGAGATGAGGCATTGTAACTATTTCCATCATTTGGACAGTTC
The DNA here is from genome assembly GCA_037127315.1 of Ascarosepion bandense. Taxonomy (NCBI): domain Eukaryota; kingdom Metazoa; phylum Mollusca; class Cephalopoda; order Sepiida; family Sepiidae; genus Ascarosepion; species Ascarosepion bandense. The sequence goes on along the minus strand of JBBBDQ010001018.1, from coordinate 4,336,682 downwards.
TCTTTATCAGTGGAGCTGAACAAAAACTTGGAGATTTGAGTTGCTTACTAAAGGGAATTAATCAAAATGGAAATATTCAGAAAAGGCATGAGATGAGAAATCTATCCCTGTGGACTGAAATTGTTTGGTTTGACATTCCAACATATATCAGCTGATAAAGGCCAGAGCATATAATAGCCAAAATATGGTAACGAAGATGTGGGAAACAGCTTGAATAATGTAAATAGCATAAATAATTTTTTTAAAAATTCTCTTAAATTAATAATTAAGCTATGTCTCTTCAGGATATTGACAATCATGGCTGCTCACAGATTCCTTTTCTGCAAATTGACATGCATACTTTGGAAAAAAAATAGCCATGTAATTTTCTGTTGCTTTTTCCATGATTTAGAATTTAAAGTTTTCCATTTTCTTAGAATGTCTATTGAACAGGTGTAGAGGCTCATCCCTTGTTCCCTGTTTAGGATGTGGTTTCTGGCTTTTTCTTTTCCAATCTTTTCACTCTTATGTAGCCCCCTGCACACCAGTGGCCTTACCGCCTTGCCCGGGGTGATATGATTAAAAAAAAAAAAAAAAAAAAATGGCCGCCATTCAAGGTTACAGATCTCAGTCTACTCTGCTATTAGCACATAGTTGGGAAAGAGAAAAAAACAGATTTATGTCTTTCCCCAAAAGGTGTTCATGCAAAAATGAGTGCAAAAAAACTAGCCTGAAATTTGAACACAGTTCAATAATCCCACTGTCCAAACCATGTCATTTACACATTTGAAGTAAAATGTTTACAAGTCTAACAATCATTTACCTATAAAAAGTAAATTTAACGTTATATTTAAAACTAAAGATATCTGGAGGAGAATTTTGGACTATCATCATCATTCCAATGACTGGGTTACTGTGCAGCTGACCAGTTCCCACTACATCAGTCAGTGCCATATGTAATACACTCTTGGGCCATCATGTCTCTTTTGATCAGTCTGACAAGGCATATTTTCTCACTGTAGGTAATTTATTTCTGCAGTAGACTGGTTGCCAACCAAGGCTATAGAACACAATTTGTCCTGCTTTTCAACCCATAGCTGGCAGAAGAAGAGACAGATTAAAACCTTTCCCAAAAATATTTGTGCATAAGTGAATGAAATGAATTCAACTGGAATTTGAACTCTGCTCTCCAATTTCTCATTCTGATCCAATATCAATTACACCACATAAACTGAGATACGAAATTAATAAATTTATTTCTTTACATTTCTAGAAGAAAGCAACATTTAGTATTAAAAATTGTCCAACAGATTTCTTTTATTTAATATTATATAAAACCTGTTTTTTTTTAAAGAAGTAAGTAAAATTTTACGATTTATAAATTTATTAACTTAAATATTACATCAACTTAGAAAACATTCTATCAAAATTTGATTAAATGAGAGTTACTGTTTCCAGATTACTTTTGTATTAATGCCTTGACTTGTATGATAATGCTTGACATGAGGCTTTTAAAAAGCAAAAGAAACTTACTTTTCCTGTTGTGTTTTACTGTTGCTTTGTTTTGCATTTCTGTCCTCCATTTTTGATTTCTCCGATTTAAAATGGGAAGGTAGATGGATAAGAACTCGTCATGCAGTCTTTGGTCAAAGTCTTCATAGTGTTCAAAACCATAACTATCGACATTGCTAAAAGAGAAAACAAAACAAGAAAATTCTAACAGAAAGCATCTTATTAAATTCAGAACAAAAACAAGCAGAAAACCAACAGCAACAGGAAGACTGGGAACCAATAAAAAAAAAAAAAAAAAAGGGAACTGACAGCAACAACAGAGAATCAACAGCTACAAAAAAAAACAACAACAACAAAAAAAACAACAACAACAAAAAAAACAACAACTGGGAAGCACAACAAAAAACAGAAAACCAATAGCTACAAAAAAAAAATTTAAAAAACATTAAAAAATAAAAACTAGAAACAGACACTATGGAACAAGCAGCCACAACAACAACAAAAAAAAAAAACAAAGAACCAATAGTTAAGGAAAAAAAGTAACTGACAACAACAATAACAAACAGGGAACCTGACAGCTACAAAAAAAAAAAAAAAAAAAAAAATGGAACTGACAGCAACAACAGCAAAAACAAAAAACCGGCAGAGCAACAACAACAAAAAACAGAGACCCGACAGCTAAAAAATAAAATAAAAATAAAATAAACAGGGAACCCAACAGCAACAACAACAAAATACTGGGAACAAATAAATAAAAAAAATCAGGGCACCAACAACCAACAGTAAAAGTAGAACAACAAAAAAAACACACACACAACAAAAAATACAACAGAAAAATAAAGAAAAACACCAAACAACAAAATATAAAATAACATAAAACAAAGAAGCTAAAATAAAAAGAAATTTTAGATTTCTTCATTCCAAATTGAAAAGCTGAAAGTTTTATAAAAAAATGTTGTTTAATATCCAAAGAAACAATGCTGATGTCTGTCTACTCCAAGTTTGCCATGAAGTTACAGGTAAACAACAATAATAAAAAAAAGAAAGTTTTAACAGTTTTTTTTTCCATATTCTAAATGTACCATCCAAGTATACATACCTTTAAGATTTAAACTGCGAGGAAATATCAATTTACTTGCGAAAGATATTAGAAAAGTTCTGAAATTTTGCTGGGAGCAAACCATTCGCATATCAATGACAAATGAATTCCATAAACATACAAAATTGAAAAGGGGTATGAAGATGCATACTCATATTCTCACCAGATTTATTCACCCTTCATAATAACATTATCCTAAGGGAGCTATAAACCTTACTGGGATTTAGTATTGGGTGATGCAGTCTCAATAACATAAGGCATGCCTGAATATACCATGTCGATGGCAGACATTGAAATGAAACAGCAAGAACTCCTAGACAAGGTAGTAAAACAAAATACAAAATTAAAAGACTAATCATCAATTGTAAGATGGTATGTATGGCTGTCAGCAAGAGAAATAACCCAAAATGCAAACAATAAATTGGAAATATAAATACCAAATGGATGTGCATTGTGGTGCAGTAGATATCAGCTCGGAACAAGAAATTGGGTAGCCAAGTTCAAATTCACAGTCAATCAAAAACAACATGTTGACAATTCAGAGAGTTGCTTGCAACTGTTTCAACAAAACAAGGACTTTTTGCATAAATATTTGAAAATGGATGAAACATGAATCCACCACTTCACTCCAGAGTCAAATCAGAAGTCAGCTGAGTGGACAGCAGTAGGCAAAAATCGTCAAAAGACACAAACATCAGCAGGCAAGATTTTGGTCTTCGTATTTTGGAATGTGCAATATTTTGTTCATTGATTATTTTGAGAAAGGAAGAACCATCAATAGCGAATATTATATAGCATTATTGGTACGTTTGAAGGAAGTAAGTGCCAAAAAAATGAAGAAAAAGTGATCTTTCACCAAGACAACACACTATGTTACAAGTCGATCACAATGATGGCAAAACTTATATGAATTGCTCTTTGAATTGCTTCCACATCCACCCTATTCTCCACATCTGGCTCCCAGTAACTACTGGCTATTATCAGACCTCAAAAGAATGCTCCAGGAAAAAAAATTTGGCTCCATTAAAGAAGTGATATTGGAAACTGAGGCATATTTTGAGACCAAAGACAAATTGTTCTCAAAAAAAGCATTGAATTGTTGAGAAGTGTTGGAATCAGTGTATCACTGTACAAAGGAGACTATGTTGATAGATAAAATCAAATTTTGCCTAAAAGTTGTTTTATTAGTTAAGCCTGGAATTTATAGTGTGTTGTGTTTTAAGCACAATAGTAATAGTAACATTAGTCATTTCCTTTTAAAGAAACTTTTGGCATAAAATGACCAACCAGTTTGTACTAATACCAATTGAAATTTACAACATTTTTCTCTTAAAACAATTTTTCAGGAAAATAGGCTTAAGTTCATTAGTGGTTGTCACCTTTTCCAGTACTGATAAGTTTTCCTTCCCAACATTTTATTTGAAGTCATGTGGAATGTCAACATCTTACAGCATTATTTTCTCTTTGCGTTACATGTGCTGTTCATTTTAGTTGTTGCTGTTGTTGAAAATTTAAAAACTTGTTAATCTTAGTTTCGAGGAGGTTAAGATTGTAGTGATCATAGAAGCATCCTCTCAGGAGCCCGTTCCAAATATTGGGAAGAAGTTGTCTGACCAGTAGTTTCTCCTAACTAATGGAATACAAAGTGAATGAGAATGAGTCAACCAAGTTTAAGTAGCATGGTGGGTTCTGGTTATGAAAATCTGAACTGGCAAAACTATGGCATGTAGATCATGCCATCGGAAACAGCAATAAAGTGGCTAGAAGCTTTCAACATTTCATCAGTGGGGAAAGGAGTTGTAGTGTAGAAAATAATGGTGTCAGTTATGGCAAGAATTTCTTGATCTGACCAAGAGTCATGAGACATACAAGATGTGGGTGATCATGGCTCACCATAACCATCTATTCCACATGACTCTTAGTGTTGCTTCCTTTGCCAAGCCTTACCATCCTACCATCTATTCGCATAAGTCCATCAAGTAGATAGCCCACTACCTTCTATTTTTTCCCCACTTGTTGTACACTGTGAAAGTTTTCCAAGCACACCTTCCTCATTATGTTTGAGAAATTTCAATCCTTCTATATAGCAGTGAATGCTGTGCAAGCTTTTCACAGATAATAAGATTTGAAACAACAGAAATGTTGTTTTCTAAGGATACTGAGAATACCATGGACTGAACATGTGAGCAATGATGAAAACAACAGAGATGAAGAAGAGACATGAAGCAACAGAAATGTGGTTCTATAGAAGGATGCTGAGAATACTATGGACTGAACATGTGAGCAATGATGAAAACAACAGAGATGAAGAAGAGACATGAAGCAACAGAAATGTGGTTCTATAGAAGGATGCTGAGAATACTATGGACTGAACATATGAGCAATGAGGAAGTCAACACAGATGAAGAAGAGACTTGAAGCAACAGAAATGTGGTTCTATAGAAGGATGCTGAGAATACCATGGACTGAACATGTGAGCAATGATGAAGACAACAGACATGAAGAAGAGACTTGAAACAACAGAAATGTGGTTCTATAGAAGGATGCAACAATGAAGTTAAAGAGAAAATGGCAACAAAAAAGACACTTATACTTAACATTAGAAAGAAATAGTTGAAATTTCTAGGATACATAATATGGAAAGAGGGCTTGGAAAATATGACACTCACAAGACAAATTGAAGGTAAGAAGGGCAGGAAAATAATGCCTAAACTACCTTGTGAACTTGAGTAAATGGATGGCAGAACAACTTTTAAAAAAGACAACAATAAAAATTTACTAAGAGCTACAAACAACAGGAAATTGTAGAGAGCCATGATTGCTAACATTCTGAAGGAAGATAGAAAACCTAAAAATTAATTGTTTGGTCATTGAAATATGAATTTTGGAAGATTGATTGGGTTGAAAACTTTTCAGCATCCCCATCATACACATACATGATATATGCACCCAACTTTTATTTATTTTTATTCAGTCTTGCATTTCAGAAATAGTACTTCATTTGATTATCTTTATTTCAAGATACGCATAAAAATGTTCAGGTTTCAGTTTAAAAAAAAGAAAAAGAAAAAAATCACTAATTTATACGCAAATAGATATGTTTGGATTAAAGAATAGATAAGGAAAAACTTACATTTAAAATATGCTATATTCATGGGAGAAGATTCGAAATCAGAATATTATCAGTGATAACTCTCTCATTTAATTTGCAGACCCTAGTTACTATATTCTTAGTACTTGATATATTACAAAAATATCTCAATGATAAGATTGGTCAATAATTATTTATAACTATTTATACTTGGACTCAGGCATAAAATTGCAAGTAATTTGTAATTATATTTTAACTTTTAAAATCATATTTATTTTTGGCATAAGAATTTTTTAAACAGTTTCTAAATCTTTTAGTGTCTTTCATTCATTTCGCCTCTTCTGCCAGATAGGAGGAGACATGCTGCATTGTTTGGGAATCACTGCAGACTACCTCATCCATTTTAGTCTCCAACCACTCACCCATAATGCAATCTACTTCTGTCTTCCAAATACCTTACCACCACCCATGGTCTTTAGCTTTTTTGTTTTTCAATAATTTCACCCTATGCAAAACAATAAAGTCACTAAGATGCAAGGGATGACCAAGTATTGACTATTTGTACATATAAAACAATGGAGAGACATGTCAAAACAAGTAGAGAGAAAGAGAAAAAGACATTGAGAGAGAAAGAAAGACAGTAAGAGAGAGAGAGAAAAAGACAGTAAGAGAGAGAGAGAAAGAAACAGTAAGAGAGAGAGAGAAAAAGACAGTAAGAGAGAGAGAGAAAAAGACAGTAAGAGAGAGAGAGAGAAGAGAGAAGAAAAAGAGAGAAGAGAGAGAGAAGAGAGTAAGAGAGAGAGAAAAAGACAGTAAGAGAGAGAGAGAGAGAAGACAGTAAGAGAGAGAGAGAAAAAGAAAAAGACAGTGAGAGAGAGAGAAAAAGACAGTGAGAGAGAGAGAAAAAGACAGTGAGAGAGAGAGAGAGAAAAACAGTGAGAGAGAGAGAAAAAGACAGTAAGAGAGAGAGAGAAAAAGAAAAAGACAGTAAGAGAGAGAGAGAGAGAGAGAGACAGTAAGAAGAGAGAGAGAGAGAAAAAGACAGTAAGAGAGAGAGAGAGAGAAAAAGAAAAACAGTAAGAGAGAGAGAGAGAGAAAAAGACAGTAAGAGAGAGAGAGAGAGAAAAAGACAGTAAGAGAGAGAGAGAGAGAAAAAGACAGTAAGAGAGAGAGAGAGAGAAAAAGACAGTAAGAGAGAGAGAGAAAAAGACAGTAAGAGAAAGAGAGAAAAAGACATTAAGAGAAAGAGAGAAAAAGATATTAACAGAGAAAGAAAGAGAGAGAGAAAAAGACATTGAGAGCGCAAAAAGAGCAAGACATAAGAGAGAGAGAGAGAAGAACGAGAGACAAGAGAGAGAGAAGAACGAGAGACAAGAGAGAGAGAAGAGAGACAAGAGAGAGAGAAGAATGAGAGACAAGAGAGAGAGAAGAACGAGAGACAAGAGAGAGAGAGAGGAACGAGAGACACAAGAGAGAAAGGAACGAGGCACAAGAGAGAGAGAACGAGACACAAGAGAGAGAGAACAGACACAGAGAGAGAAGAGAGACACAAGAGAGAGAGAGAGAGAGAGAGAGACACAAGAGAGAGAGAAGAAGACAAGAAAGAGACACAAGAGAGAGAGAAGAACGAGACACAACAGAGAGAGAGGAACGAGAGACACAACAGAGAAGACAAGAGACACAACAGAGAGAGAAGAACAAGAGACACAACAGAGAGAGAAGAACGAGAGACACAACAGAGAGAGAAGAACGAGAGACACAACAGAGAGAGAAGAACGAGAGACACAACAGAGAGAGAAGAGAGAGACACAAGAGAGAGAGCGAGAGACACAACAGAGAGAGAAGAACGAGAGACACAACAGAGAGAGAAGAACGAGAGACACAACAGAGAGAGAAGAGAGAGACAACAGAGAGAGAAGAACGAGAGACACAACAGAGAAGAACGAGAGACACAACAGAGAAGAAGCGAGAGACACAACAGAGAGAGAAGAACGAGAGACACAACAGAGAGAGAAGAACGAGAGACACAACAGAGAGAGAAGAACGAGAGACACAACAGAGAGAGAAGAACGAGAGACACAACAGAGAGAGAAGAACGAGAGACACAACAGAGAGAGAAGAACGAGAGACACAACAGAGAGAGAAGAACGAGAGACACAACAGAGAGAGAAGCGAGAGACACAACAGAGAGAGAAGAACGAGAGACACAACAGAGAGAGAACGAGAGACACAACAGAGAGAGAACGAGAGACACAAGAGGTCAGAAAGAGAGAGAGTAAAGAGTGAGCAACAAGTGAGAGAGAGAACAGCGAGCAACAAGTGAGAGAGAGAACAGCGAGAGACAGACAGAAAGAGTGAGAGAGAACAGCGAGAGACATGACAGAAAGAGTGAGAGAGAGAACAGCGAGAGACATGACAGAAAGAGTGAGAGAGAGAACAGCGAGAGACATGACAGAAAGAGTGAGAGAGAGAACAGCGAGAGACATGACAGAAAGAGTGAGAGAGAGAACAGCGAGAGACATGACAGAAAGAGTGAGAGAGAGAACAGCGAGAGACATGACAGAAAGAGTGAGAGAGAGAACAGCGAGAGACATGACAGAAAGAGTGAGAGAGAGAACAGCGAGAGACATGACAGAAAGAGTGAGAGAGAGAACAGCGAGAGACATGACAGAAAGAGTGAGAGAGAGAACAGCGAGAGACACAGACAGAAAGAGTGAGAGAGAGAACAGCGAGAGACATGACAGAAAGAGTGAGAGAGAGAACAGCGAGAGACATGACAGAAAGAGTGAGAGAGAGAACAGCGAGAGACATGACAGAAAGAGTGAGAGAGAGAACAGCGAGAGACATGACAGAAAGAGTGAGAGAGAGAACAGCGAGAGACATGACAGAAAGAGTGAGAGAGAGAACAGCGAGAGACATGACAGAAAGAGTTTGAGAGAGAACAGCGAGAGACATGACAGAAACAGTGAGAGAGAGAGAGAGAGAACAGCGAGAGACATGACAGAAACAGTGAGAGAGAGAGAGAGAACAGCCAGACGTGTCAAAAAGAGAGTGAGAGAGAGAGAGAGAGAACAGCCAGACGTGTCAAAAAGAGGAGAGAGAGAGAGAGAGAGAGAGAGAGAGAGAACAGCCAGACGTGTCAGTGAGAGAGAGAGAGAGAGAGAGAGAGAACAGCCAGACGTGTCAAAAAGAGTGAGAGAGAGAGAGAGAGAGAACAGCCAGACGTGTCAAAAAGAGCAGAGAGAGAGAGAGAGAACAGCCAGACGTGTCAAAAAGAGTGAGAGAGAGAGAGAGAGAACAGCCAGACGTGTCAAAAAGAGTGAGAGAGAGAGAGAGAGAACAGCCAGACGTGTCAAAAAGAGTGAGAGAGAGAGAGAGAGAACAGCCAGACGTGTCAAAAAAGAGTGAGAGAGAGAGAGAGAGAACAGCCAGACGTGTCAAAAAGAGTGAGAGAGAGAGAGAGAGAGAGAACAGCCAGACGTGTCAAAAAGAGTGAGAGAGAGAGAACAGCCAGACGTGTCAAAAAGAGTGAGAGAGAGAGAACAGCCAGACGTGTCAAAAAGAGTGAGAGAGAGAGAGAGAGAACAGCCAGACGTGTCAAAAAGAGTGAGAGAGAGAGAGAGAGAAACAGCCAGACGTGTCAAAAAGTGTGAGAGAGAGAACAGCCAGACGTGTCAAAAAGTGTGAGAGAGAGAACAGCCAGACGTGTCAAAAAGAGGAGAGAGAACAGCCAGACGTGTCAAAAAGAGTGAGAGAGAGAACAGCCAGACATGTCAAAAAGAGTGAGAGAGAGAACAGCCAGACATGTCAAAAAGAGTGAGAGAGAGAACAGCCAGACATGTCAAAAAGAGTGAGAGAGAGAGCAGCCAGACGTGTCAAAAAGAGTGAGAGAGAGAGAACAGCCAGAGACGTGTCAGAAAGAGTGAGAGAGAGAGAACAGCCAGAGACGTGTCAGAAAGAGTGAGAGAGAGAAAGAGAGAACAGCCAGAGACATTTTAGAAAGGGTAATGGAGAGAGAGAAAGCCAGAGACATTTCAAAAAGGTAAGATAGTGAGAGAGAACAGCCAGAATCATTTCGAAAAGGGTAAGAGAGAGAGAGAACAGCCAGAGACTTTTCAGAAAAAGTGAGAGAGCAGCCAGAAACTTTTCAGAGAGTGAGAGAGAGAAAACAGCACGAAATGTTTCAGAAAGAGTGAGAGAAAGAGAGCGAAAACAGCCACAGATGTGTCGGAAAGAGTGAGAGAAAGAGAACAGCTGGAGACGTATCGGAAAGAGTGAGAGAAAGAGGACAGGGTGAGACATGCCGGAGAGAGAAAGAGAGAAAACAGCGTGAGACGTGCCGAGAGAGAGAGAGAGAGAAAACAGCGTGAGACGTGTCGAGAGAGAGAGAGAGAGAGAAAACAGCGAGAGACATGCCGAGAGAGAGAGAGAGAGACAGCGAGAGACCGAGAGAGAGAGAGAGACAGCGAGAGAGACAGAGAGAGAGAGAGAGAGACAGCGAGAGACAGAGAGAGAGAGAGAGAGAGACAGAGAGAGAGAGAGAGAGACAGCGAGAGACATGCCGAGAGAGAGAGAGAGAACAGCGAGAGAGACATGCAAGAGAGAGAGAGAGAACAGCGAGAGACAGCCGAGAGAGAGAGAGAACAGCGAGAGACATGCCGAGAGAGAGAGAGACAGCGAGAGACATGCCGAGAGAGAGAGAGAACAGCGAGAGACATGCCGAGAGAGAGAGAGAGAACAGCGAGACAATGCCGAGAGAGAGAGAGAGAACAGCGAGAGACATGCCGAGAGAGAGAGAACAGCGAGAGACATGCCGAGAGAGAGAGAGAGAACAGCGAGAGACATGCCGAGAGAGAGAGAGAACAGCGAGAGACATGCCGAGAGAGAGAGAGAGAGAGAACAGCGAGAGACATGCCGAGAGAGAGAGAGAGAACAGCGAGAGACATGCCGAGAGAGAGAGAGAACAGCGAGAGACATGCCGAGAGAGAGAGAGAACAGCGAGAGACATGCCGAGAGAGAGGCAGCGAGAGACATGCCAGAGAGAGAGACAGCGAGAGACATGCCAGAGAGAGAGAGAGAGAACAGCGAGAGACATGCGAGAGAGAGAGAGAGAGAACAGCGAAAGACATGCCGAGAGAGAGAGAGAGACAGACGTGCGAGAGAGAGGAGAACAGCTAGAGACATGCCGAGAGAGACAGAGAGAGAGAAAACAGCCAGAGACATGCCGAGAGAGACAGAGAGAACAGCCAGAGACATGCCGAGAGAGAGAGAGAGAGAAAGAGAGAACTGCGAGAGACATGCCGGAGAGAGAGAGAAAGAGAGAACTGCGAGAGACATGCAGAGAGAGAACAGCGAGAGACATGCCGAGAGAGAGAGAGAGAACAGTGAGAGGCATGCCGAAAGAGAGAACAGTGAGAGACATGCCGAGAAATTGAAAGGTGCAGATGTAAAGAGTGATGCTGAGATATTGAAACAGAGAGAGAGAGATAGAGAGACACACACACGCATGCCAAGAATGAAGAAATACAGAGTTATGGAGCAATACATATAGGGACAAGCTTGAAAAACCCAGGAAGAAAACATAGAATTTTCTTTTACATTAGTAATGATAACCCACATTCAACATGATGTGTCATCCTGAAATCAAAAATCTGGTCATTAGCTGTCAATACCTAATAGCATCATTTAGGCAGTAAAAAATCTCAAAGCTTTTTTTTTTGTTTTTCTTTTATGAAGCTGAAAAAGCAAATTCAGTTTTCTTCCTTCATATTGCAAGACAAAAAAAAAAAAAACTCATATCTCAAAGGAAATTACAAAATACTGTTTAGTATCTGAGTCAGCTATCATTTTGATGTTAAACTTTAAAAACAGTACACACAAACAAAACAGAAATAAAAATGAAATTTCGTGGGAAGCTGAAATATCTTTTCAGAAAACCTATCTTCCAGTTCACACTCCTCCCCGAACTTTTAAACAGGAGTAGAGGTTGATCCTTAGTTTCCTGTTTAAGACTAGTTTCCTGTTTAAGACTAGGTTCCTGGTTCCTGCTAAAAATTTTCCCCTCTCTGTCACTACTTATGGCCCCTTGCATCTTAGTGTCCTTATCATTTTTCTTGGGTTGTGACTCTGTACTACTCTAACTCAAGTGGCTCTTGGACCATGTACAGGATAAACATTGTAAAAAAAAATGTTAAAAATACTTACTATTTCAACATTGTAAATTAAAAAGGTATTGATATTCAGAGAACTTAAAGCAATTACTTGGTTACTTATTTTAGTGCACCATTTTACTTATAATTATAGCTATATGACAAACTATCATTGATTCCTGAAGTTATAAGATTCCATACAATCACCTCACTCAGGTAAAAAAAAAAAACGATGCCATGCAGTGGACTCCCATTCTTCTCTTTCTCATTTCATCTCATTCTCAAAGAATCAAAGAATGTGAACATTGGCAACAAGAAAATGCCTGCCACCATTTCCACCAGTGGTTCCCAAATTTTTCTCTAGGCCAAATTTTCAGAATGATATTTTGCTCGGAATGATAAGTTACATTACAGCAGTTGCAAAGTGACTGTTGCCAAGATGCCAGATCAGGAGAGATAACATTGCAGTTTTCCTTAGTTCAGTCACTGTTCCGCTGCTCTAATATAACTTTTCTGTGCCATTTTTTATAAATAATAAAAATTTTTGAAACACACAATAGCATGCTAATATCTTCACAGATATCATTTTTTTCTCAAGATTTACAAACTATGTTTCATTTCCTTCAATTCTCAAAACCAATTGATGAAATTTGAATAAGCTGATTTGTTTGGAAAAATACTTTGGCAAAACCCCTACTTTGCATTTTATGAATTTCTTTAATTTAATTTTATAGGACTTCATGTAAAAAATATTTTTTAAGAAAATTTATTTTCCTTTTTAACAATGAAGAATAAATTCTTAGTATTTCTTACTCTTGAGCATGCAACAAACAACTGGCCAATATTTCTTTCTGGAGCCAAATTCCAACATTTTGAAGTATTGGCCTTGTGATTTGTTTATACTCCTCACAAACGCAGAACAAACTGGAAACTGGATTTTTGTATATAAAAACTTAAAATGATTTCAATTGGTTGTTGTATGTCTACTTTAGAGTGTATGACAGACAGACAGACTAGTGGGAGTCTCAGAAATTGGTAAGAAAGTTAAGTTTATATGGTGCCCCTTTCCACTCACCACATGACTATTGATCAGTATTTAGATGGGTAACTGCTTGGGTACATCGGGTATTGTAAGTAACCTTTTATACTCTGAAATATGTTCCAGCTTTAAAACAATCCACAAAGGGTTGATAAGCCATAAAAAACAAAGCAAAATAAATAAATTAAAAACAAAACCAATCAATCTGAATAATTTCTATGTATTTGCTGTTATGATCACAACATCTTGACCATTGCGACCTCTGACATGAACCTATTGAAGTCTTTGATTTTGGAAGTAACCACTCCCAATACTAAAATAAAGTTAAAAACTTCTGAAAAAGGTCATTAAAATTACTACCTTGTTTACAAAGACAGATGAGAAACTGAGTAATCATTATTTTTTTTTTCTAAAGTCACCAAAATTAGTAGACACTTAATACACATGAGTAGATTTCTCTATGCAATTTTTAAGTTAATGATACCTGGCAGGTATTTGCACAAAACAATTTTATAGCATGAGAAATTAGCACATTCTGTCAGTGTAATGGTTAGCAAGCTAGTCTTGTCAGAATCATTACAATTGAGTAGTGAGTTCAGTAACTCACTGGGTGCCCCATACTTTCAGCCTTGTGCCACATCTCGGATACACTCAGAAAATTATTTGGGCACCTCGACGTGGTATAATGGTTAGCAAGCTTGTCTTTGCTAGAATCATTAAAATTGAGTAGTGAGTTTGATCCTCACCAGGTACCCCATACTTTTGGTCTTCTGCCACATCCAAGTTATGGAGGGAAGGTTTTTAAGTCTGCCAAAAACTAAATAACAGTGCAAAGTAAATTTTAATTTTAATAAATATCATTCTTATTTTATGTGCCATATCCCTCTTTCACAATGCCACCAATCATGTCTCTCCAAATCAACCATTTGACCGTGCATGGAATACTGTTGCCATATCTGGTCAGGCACCCCTGTTGTTCATCTTAGTGTTCTCAACAGGCTCCAAAGGCGAATCTGTAATGTGATTGGTCCTGATCTGGCAGCTCAACTCCAGCCACTTTGTCATCAGTGGGATGTGGCTTCCATCTGTCTCTGGGCTTATGGCCTATCACGTTGAATACACCGGTTCTCACCAAAGTTAAGCAACGTTGAGCCTGGTCAGTACTTAGATGGGTGACCGCTTGGGAATACCAGGTGCTGTAAGCATATAGTGACGGATGTGCATTGTGGTGCAGTGGATATCGGCTCGAAAAGAGAAATTGGTGAACCGAGTTCGAATTCCAGTTGAATACCCTGCATTCACTTAAGCACTGCATTCAATCCCTTCCCTCCAGTTATGGGTTAAATAACAAGGGTAGGACTTGGGGACCCTACCCTTAAAAACAAATTCCAATGAATCTTGATACTCAAAAAGAAAAATGTACTACTAGACAAAAAGGTTTTTATAAATTGTTGAAAGAAAAAGGTATTACCAGCAATAAATAAAGTTTAGTTGGCAATAAATGACTCACCGAGGTTGATCTGCCATTAAAACAACTAACCAACCAACAACCCTCTGTCTCTTCTACAAATATTTTCATGGCTTCTGCTCCAAAGAACATAGGTCACTGGTGCCCCCCTCCACAAGAATTTACTTGGGCAACCAGACTGGCATCAAGGTCCCACCCTTTTACAGTTAGATCAACCAAATGCAGGCGACAGTTTTACTCCATCAGCTTCTTTTCTTGCGCTTCCTGCCTGTCGAACTCCCTTCCATATACTTGCTTTCCTGATGGCTACAACCTCCAAGAATTTAAATGCAAAGTCAATACCCAACTCATATCCACTTAACTCCAGCTCTTTCCACATCACACTGTGTATCTTGTTGTTTTCCTTTCTCCCTACCTTTGTAACTGCCTTCACTCCTGTGTTCATATCCTTCTCTTGCCCTTTCTCTTTCACCCCCTGTAACTGGTTTGTCTTTGTCTTCATTCTCCTCCTGCCTAAAACTCTGAATCTCATATGTAGCCTTCTGTACATCAGTGGAAGTACTGCCTTGCTTGGGGTGAAATGATTAAAAAAAACTAAAAACTTTGTCCTTTTGTAGCTTCTAGTAAATTTTGTCAGGTTGGGCATATAATTTGGGTACATATATAATGTATGTGTATGATAGAGGTGCTGAAAATTTTTCAGCTCAACCCATTTTCCAAAATCAGTATGTTAATGACCAAACAAAACTATTTTTAAGACTTCTAAATGCCATGAACCTTCAGATCATTGGTGATCATGGCTCTCAACAACTTCCTATCCTGTGTAGATTTTTTCTAAATGTTTCCTTTCTTTGCTATATCACCTAAACCTTGTTCTGCCATCCATTCACACAAGCTTGTTAAATAGGTTATACACTGTTTCCCCTTGTTATTCTTGCCTTCACTCCATTCTTTTAGTATCAAGTTTCTCAAGCCCTCTTTCCTCATTCTATGAAAACTTGCTGATGTTATGAAAAAGTGTTCTTTTTTGTTTCCATTTATTCTAAAACTTTTTCATTGCTCACATGTTCAGTCCACAGTATTCTCAGCATCCTTCTATAGAACACCTTTCTGTTGCTTCAAGTTTCCTCTTTATCTGTGAGGAGATTTTCCAGCATTCATTACCATATAGGTAGTCTACTTAAATTTCTCAAACACATGAGAGAGGAGGGCTGACATGATGTAATGATTCAGGAGTTCTTTTCTTTATTTCTCATTACTAACCAATAACAACAGGATGCAATTAGCCAATCAGCAAAGTCAATCAAAACTAGTTTTTTGATTCAATAATCTGATGTGAAGGTACTTATAAATCTTTACATTGGCTGCTGTAGATACATATATACATCCTCAAGACACAGTAAAATGTATGTCCATAAAATTTGCGTTATAGCCTAACTAGCATTCAATGCTATACCCAAACCAGCATAGCTGAGGTTAAACTCCAAATGAGCAATATGTTATACTTTCTTGGTCTCCGGTTTTTCCCCTGACATGCTGCAGAGTGTCTACATCAAATCAATAGCTGTATCCACTGCAAGGAAATTTGTGTCACTGTAGTGCCAAAAGATTTCTCGTCAGAATCTATCTTGCAAATTTATGTATCTACCATTCATCCCTGCATTAAATACTGTTGCCATATCTGGTCTGGTGCTCTTGCATCTCAAGATTCTTGACAAAATCCAAAGAAAGATCTGCAATACGATCAATCCTGACCAGGCATTTAAACTTCAGTCACTTTCTCACCATTGTAATGTAGCTTCCCTCTGTCTTTTCTAAAAATATTTTCATAGCAACTGCTATGATGAACTTTTTCCCTGGTGTCCCAACTACGCGAATTTAAGTGTGCTACTAGATTGGCATGTAGGTCTCACCTGTTTACTGTTGAAATCATTAAATGCAAGCCACCTCTTCTACTTGAATAGTTTCTTTTCTCACTCATCCCACAAGTGGAACTCTTCATTTCCTTGATAACAAGAATCTTCAAAAATTTAAATGCAATGTCAGTCGAACCCTGTTCATCTTTTTGTCCTTTCTTCAATCCTCTATACTCAGACTTTTTTTTCACTTATACTCCTTGTAACCTCATGTATATGAGTGACATTACTGCCTTGCATATATAGTAGCACAAAATATAAGCCATTTCGTAACACTTTTATTATATTGAGTATTAGCGAAGTTTCTTTAGATTAGTATGTACTGCTGAGCATCCAACTAAAACCAAAATGGCAATGCCCATAATGAACCACCATCAGACTTTATAGTCATTTATTTCCAGTAAAAAGGAAAGTGCTCAATCACCCACCCAGTAACAGGCCAGTACAGCTAAGCAACAATGCAAGTGAAAATATTAAAATCCATGACAAATACAATTCCTTTATTTGAAACCAGGTTTTATCATTAGAAGTAATGTCGAACAATAGGAAAGCCATCTGTTAGCAAAAGGAACAATCCAACATGCAAATTAAAAATTGGAGATACCAAAATCATAAAAGTACAATTCATACATATACATTACGAGCAGTATAACCTGGTGTTGCTCGGGTGTAATGAAAGCTTTAAAACTAATCCATGGTCCTGGAGCTCAGACTCTTTGGACGTTGGCATGAAAGACTAAAAAGCAATAGTTGTTTCTAGTTAAAGCAAAACTGTAGACTGAAAGAAAAATTAATGGATGTAAGTCAAATTTTGATTTCTTGCTATCGATATCAAATAAGTTTTTTCATTGTAAACTGAATTTTGAAGGCTAAATAAGTCCTCTGAGTAAATGGTATCATGGCTGAGACTAAGAACTAAAATTATACCTACTTAGAGCCAAACCTGAAGTAAAAACTAAAATAAAAGGGCTGAAAAAATACAGACATACAGGCAGATAAATAGACACACACACAAACATCTTGCCTTTTATATATATATATATATATAAAATCGATTTTCTGCACTATTGAAAGAACTGCAACCTTGAAACTTCTGAATATCATTTCTTATGTCTTTGTCTATGAGTGTATCAAATTTGATTAAAATCGGACCACTCCTTCTGTAACCTGATTTTTTTGATTTTCGATATTTATCAGGGGTACCTTGACACCAAACCTAGCCAAGAACACTTGCAGATACTTATAGTACAACTGTGTAAATTTTGAAGAAAATCGATTCAGCCGTTTTGGAGTCTATAGGTAACGGCCACATATACACACAAACACACAGAGACAAAGTTCCATTTCTAAATAAGTTTAGCTAGATATATGTACCCAAATTATATACTCAACCTGTCAAAATTTACTAGGAGCTATAAAAGGACAGAAAGTTTTTTTTTTTTAATCATTTCACCCCAAGCAAGGCGGTACCACCACTGATGTGCAGGGGGCTACATAAAAGTTAAAATTTTTAGACAGGAAAAGAGTGAAGACAAAGACAAAAAGTGCAACACAGAAATTCAAAATTGCACTGGGATAGAAAAAGATGCCTTCCAAAAGCTAAGCAAAGCATTAAGAAACAGGAAAATTTCCTTAGCAACAAAAATGAAAATATGAAAGAGTACTGAGCTGGCATGTAATATCAGTCCTCGTGTATAGCAGTGAAGCTGAACAATCTCTACACAGATGAAGAGACTTGAAACAACAGAATTGTGGTCTTCCAGAAGGTGGCTAAAAATACCACGGACTACACATATGAGCAAACAATGTAGTTTTATAGAAAATAGACACAAAAAAGAATACTTACACTTAACATCTTGAAGGCTTGAAAAGTTTGATACTCACAGGACAGATTGAAGACAAGTAGAATAAATGAAAACAATGTATAATCTATCTAGTGAGCTTGTGTAAATAGATGGTGGAACAGAGTTTAACAGAGAGAGCAAAAGACAAAATTTACTAAGAGCTACAAAGTACAGGAAATTGTGGAGAGCCATGATTGCCAACATCCTGAAAAGACGTGATAAATAAAAGTGTAAATGAAGAATTGAACAAGAATTCAGATTAGCTAAAATCATTTGGCTAAAAAAAAAAATTCTGGAATTCAATTTGAACAGAAGGATTTTAAAAAATTGTCTTTTAAAGTCAGTCAGTCAGTTAAGAGCCATACATGATACACGCTTGGGTGATCATGTCTCAAAAGAGACATGACTGACTGGGCAGAAGATTATCCCACAGTAGTTTGCCATTATTCTCTGCAGTAGACTGGTTGCCAATCAAAGCTATAGAACCCAATGTGTCCTGTTATTTAACCCATAACTGGAAGGAAGAGACGGATTAATATCTTTCTCAAGGGTATTTGTGCGTAAGTGAATGCAATGAATTCAGCTGGAATTTGAACTCGACTCCCTGATTTCTCATTACAAGCTGCTATCCACTGCACTATAGGGCACATCCTTCTTAAAAACTAATCTAATAAGCCTCACATGAGATTTCAAACAGCTGTTAGCCACATGCCAAGAGGAACCCTGTTTGGTTCTCAACTATCAAGTCAAGGATAACACTTTTTTGCCATATTACCTGTCTATTCAAAAATGCTGCCTGAATGTAGTCTAGCAGGAGGTGGGGGAAAATGCAAATAACTTTTGTACAAAACAGACAAAACGCCAGGTAACACCCTTCAATATCATTTCTTTTATACACTTTTGATACCCTAGTAGTTATGGTAATATTAGTTTTCTTATAAAGAAACATTCAGCATTCATTCACCAAGCAGCTTTTACTACTGTCAATTGAAATTCATAAAATGTTTCTTAAAAGTATTTTTAAGGAAAATATTTTTCTCAAGTCAAACACCTTATCAGTCTTTCCTTTATGGATGGGGGTTTCTTTCCTAACTTTTTTTTTTAAATAGCATGGAATATCAATATCTTAATATTATTTTCTCTTCAACTTATATATGATATCGATTTTAGCTGTTGCTACCAGTTTCAAGAGTGATACAGTTTCTATTATTTGATACAGTTCTTTGTTTAAAGAGAGGATTGAACAGACAGGATCAAATTGATTGAATTCAATATATGTGAGCCTTACAACCCAAATTGAATAGAGATTGGCAAATGGAAAAGTGTATCTGTCCTGAAATGGTTTCTAAACAGAGATGGGCTCTCTCAGGCTATCTTACCCTAGACACACAACTACTATTATGGCTGCAGTACCTCTATAACTGAGTTACAAGACTAGGAACATAGAGTGAGCATTAGAGGGAGACAAAAGATAAGGTCTTTGCAGGGAATGCCAGTGTTGTGGGTGGAGAACTGAAGGAAAAAACAAGACTTCCCAGTCACAAAAAGACATTGCTATGTATTGAATGTAAAGAAATTCAGAAAAAAAAAAAGAAAGAAAGATGGTCGCTTATGAGGCAAAAATTAAAGAATGTTACATTCTTGCAAACATGAGATTTTGCTGGTAACTTGAATATTTCCAACTGTCAAAAAGAATATAAAAATCAATTTTTAAGGATGGGAGAATTGTTTTAGATCCATGGAGTGAGAAGCCATGGTCAAATGTAAGCTAAGTAAGAGAACTGTCTACTGAACAGAATTGACAAAGTTTGCCATAAAAAGAAAAAGGAACAAGGTAAAATAAAGTAAGATCAAGTGAGTAAACAATATATGCAAAGAGAATTAATAAGACAAAAAGTTCAAAACTAAGAACTGGTATTGACACAAAAGTTTGGACAAGCAAATACAGTGTACTGTCTTCTAGAAAAGGCAAATCAGAATGAAGTCATGTCAGACTGCAAACTGGCCTATTTTATTAGTGAAGAGAAAAAGAAAACCCCAACATGCATTTGTCTGCTTTTGTTTATAAAAGTGGAGGAGCAAGTATTTTGCAGTCATTCCTAGCAGAGATTTGGGGACCTCAGCATAGTGTAATGGTTAGCAAGTTTGTCTTGCTAGAACCTATTACAACTGAGTAGTGAGTTTGATCCGCACTGGGTACCCCATATTTTCAGCCCTGTGCCACAATTTTCTTTTAGAAAATAAAAGTCATTCCGCAGCCCGTCGTTCAAAATCAAAGTGTAGTATCTGTTCTCAGATATTCACTGCCTGCTCGTCAGCCAAGTTTGGAAGCTAGCTAAGACTAGCTTTTTACCAGCTTTGAAAAGCAATGACCAACTAAGACTACCTATGACCAGATAATACAAGTTTTGTACCCAGTTACCGCGTAGACGAGGGCTGGGTAATCGTTGACCAGTAACCCGATTGTTCACACCCAGAGTACCCACTTTAAAAAATTCGACCTTGTGTCACATCTCACCTCAGTGGGGAAGGACAGGTAAATGCCCATTCCTAGCAGAGATTTTTATGTCATAGGTATTTTTTCCTTTTTTTAGGTCCCTCTGCAAATATTGTTTTAGACTATAGTAAAAAAAAATCCTGTCTGTTATAATAAACACTTTTATTATATATTTTCATCCTGTCATGCTCATGGAAAGAGAGAGACAATACCAAGACAGTGTTGGCTAAGTCCAATCTCTTTACTACCAGTGATGAAAGTTTTAACTAGGTCCCACCCTTTTACTGTGAAACTGATAAATTGTAAACGCAAATTCTACTCCAGCAGTTTCTTTTCTCGCAATTCCCACCTGTGGAATTCCCATCCGCATACTTGCTTTCCTGACAGCTACAATCTTCAAGAATTCAAATGTAAAGTCAATAGTCACCTCCTATCTCACTAGCTTACATTCTCTCTCTCATGATTTTTTCTCCATCCACCCCACTCGTCAGTATTCTCTTCCTGCTCATACTCTCTTCCTGACACCCTCTGTAGCCTGTAACTCTTTCTCATAACATTCCTCCTATGTAACCCCCTACACAACAGTGGCAGTAAAATGCCTTGCTTGGGGCCACACGATATATATATATATATATATATAAAATTAAAATAGGATTAATTCAAGGATGTTGGATAACCATTTCGATATGAAAATCCCCACAGGAGATAACACATCTGAGGTGATGTGTTATCCCCCGTGGGGATTTTCATATCGAAATGGTCATCCAACATCCTTGAATTAATCCTATTTTAATTTAAATTTGCTCTGTAATATTTTATTACATGGAGCTCTCTTCCTGTATCATTTTTTAATATTAAAATAAAATTTTTAATATTAATTAGGATCGGGTTTTTTTAATTTACCTTCCTGCTTTTTCCGCTTGGATTAAAGTATCTGAATAAAAAAATATATATATATTGATATTGTTTTAGACTAAAGTAAAAGTAAAAGAATAAAGATAAGCTTAGATATGCTGTGACCAGTCCTGACATGCTAAAACAAGCTTTGTACCCAGTTACCATGTGCATGGAGGCTAGGTATTCTTTGACTATTTAGGCAATGTATTTAATATTAAACATTTATTAGATTGTTTTTTTACAAGAATAATTTTATATTTTCAACATTCTAAAAAAACAATATAATCCAAATGAATGCAATGCAATATTTCTCATTTATCAATTTATAGAAAAATACAAGTGAGAAAAATTTTTTTATTCATAAATTTATAAAAATTTACTAAATTATTAAAATATATGAACCAACTATACGAAAATCCTTATTATTTCAATAAGTTAATTTCCATATGTGATACAGGATTGGGCAATCATGTCTCTTTTGAGACATGAGTGATTAGGCAGAAGATTGAGTGCCAATGATCAGGTTCTCCATGTTAAATACTGACCTTGTGTCACAACTATTTTCTGTAGAGGAGCAGAGTAAATCTACTCACATTAGGATTTGCCTAACTGCTAACAAAGATTGGGAGTGAAAATATCAACTTCATCCCAAGTATTGGAGAGCCGATGATTGTTAACCATCCACTAATTTGAATCTAAACTATTTTTAGACTTCCCTTGTTAATATTCTTGACAGATGTAGCAGACTCTAATTAGCCAGCTTGTTTAGATAAACAAAGACACTGATTAGAACAGATATCAGAGCATGTCCAGACAAAAACCTACAATTTACTATCAGCAGCTGTAATCTTTCTCTTTTAAAAACACTACATTTTGCCCAGTACAAGACTCGAGATACAATCAAGATAGAGGATTACTGTTAAAATGGTTCTGGTAAATAAAATGTGTGATATGAATGAAAGAGATTGTGGTAAGAATGACGGTTATGAGGATAAGTAGGATAGACAACAACTAATCTTTGACAGGTAGGTAAATGAGATTTATGCTTATTGTTTAGTAGTCATTAAAAACTTTCAAAGTTAAATTAACATTTCCTTTCAATAATCTAAATTTCAACAAGGAGCTAAATATTCTCATTCACTGCATTTGAAAAATGTATTTTCTTTTTCTTCAAATTAATTATTCTAGTAAGAAAATTCGTAATTATTTACTTTAAAATAAATTTAACACTATATTGATATTGTTTTACACTAGAGTAAATGAAAAAAAAATCCTTTTATAATAAACAGTGATATATATATATATATTAGATCTTCATCGAACATTCCCAGATAACATACATTTTAGAAGTTCAGACGACTTTGAAACTCTTCAGGTTCCCCTGTATAATATCCTCAAGTGCATTGCCTTGAAAAATCCTCAGATTGGATACTGTCAGGTAAAAATCAGTTGATTTCATCTTCATTCAAACATAAGATCTTTTTTTCTTTTTTTTTTCCCTACATAAGTTTGTTTAATTTAAAGTTAAAAGTAAAGTAATAGAGCTTTCTATTGGTTAAATTTTAGTATTGTGAGAAAAAAAAGATTTATATCTTTAAGGAAATCTCCATTGTCAAGTGGATGGAGTTTCATTTAGAAAAAAAAGTTATTTAAAGTTAAAGTTATTAAAGTTATTTATGTTCACTGAATGTTTATGGCAACGTGAGAGCAGTTAAATGAGAATTGTTTCTAAACTATGAACCAGTTCACACTCCACCCACGTCTATTGAACAGGTGAAGAGGCTCATCCCTTGTTTCCTGTTTAGGATGCGGTTCCCGGTTTCCTCTTTTTCAATCTTCTCACTTTTTTTTTTTCTTTCAATTGGAGTAGATAGATCTATCTATCGCCCGGTTCACACTCCACCCACGTCTATTGAACAGGTTAAGAGGCTTGTCCCTTATTTCCTGTTTAGGATGTGGTTTCCGGCTTTCTTTTCCGATCTTTTCACTATTATGTAGCCCCCTGCACATCAGTGGCATTACCACCTTGCTCGGGGTGATATGATTTAAAAAAAAAAAATATATATATATATATATATATATATATATATATATCTCCTGTCATGCTCATGGAGAGAGAGAGACAATAGTGTAATAGCATCAGCTCAGTCCATTCTCTTTTCTACCAGTTATGAAAGTTCTTGCTACATGTTTTCTCATCAACAGTACATTATTATTTTATTTTTTTTGCAATAAGTATATCATTGAGTCGCGAAAAAATATTGGTTGAGTTTCAATCCCAGCTGCAATCAGATATCTAGCTGTACTGATGAACTATAATACAGCAAAACAGGAATAAGTACAGATATATATATATATATATATATATATATATATATATATATGTATATACAGCCTTTGAGATTTCAATCGCCCGATGCCTGATTTACTCGGGCGATTAAAGTTTATTGCTTTGCTCACCCGTGGTCGATTAAAAATCTCAAAATGAAACATGTCATTTCAAATATAGAAAAAAAAAACTGATTCTTTTTACAACCCAAAAGTACGCCATTGAAGATTCACAAGTTACTTAGAATGACCTACAATAACATTATTGAACTCTTTGGTTTTATGCATGGCGCCTGATTTATATTGAAATGTGTGGTTAAACAAAAGACGGTGACATCTCTCAATCATCAAAGCAAGATCTGACAAAAGGAATTTAGATTGACAAGCTCCTGTCTTGCTTTTATCATCCTGGTCAGTGTAAGCATTCATTTAATTAATGCTTACAGAGAGGAGCCAAAATGTCTCTGTCGCCTAGATTAAAGACGTCACAGACTTTCAGAAATTCATTTGGAAAAATATTATCCTTGACTAAACATCTGTATTTCCACCCCACTTACGAAAAGTAAAAATAAACTTTTGAAAGAAAGAAAGAAATACATATACTTCTTTCAACCATGCACCAAAAAACAAATTATACAAGTCATTTTTTTATAGAAAATCGTTGAGAAAATCAAATTTGTTATTTTTTTATCATCGATGCGATGGAGCTTGTAGTCAAAGAGAAGAAAGAAACTACGAATTTAGGTACCTCCACTAAATTGCCAAAAAAAAACAAAAAAAAACAAAAAAAAAACAGCACATCATGATGTTAAAAGCTAATAAAAGCTTAATAAAAGCTAATTTTTATCATCAAAATGTTTATGCCATTATTAAGAGCTAAGATCAAATTTTGCTGTTGTTATTTTTTAAAATTTTAATTAAATTAATCAAATTAATTAAAATTTCATTTTTTGTTTTCCATCAGTGATTCATGCTATGTTTACGTAAGGCGACTATTAAGAAAATGGAGTTGGTCGAGTAAAATGATTTTGGGGTGAGTAAATTTTCCCTCATTCTCGGCCGCCAGTCAAGTGATTTTTTTTTCAAATCTCAAAGGCTGAATATATATCTCCTCTATTATAATAAAGACCATTGTGTGTGTTTGTCTTACCATTTGACCACTGAAGATTTCATGGTTTAACAAAGTCAAATTAAGCTGTAAATACATAAGTTTGTAATTTCTTACAACATCCATATCTGCTCCAGTTTGTACCTAATGTAAAATATCACATCTAATGATGGCTTCTCCTCAGGTATATGGGAGTTGCAGGTTCAAATCCTGCCAGAAGATAGGTATTTTCTTTACAAGATTTCTCAAATATTCCAGAAGTGGATATATATAAATGTACTGTCCAATTATAGGAAAAACAGAATATCTACTCAAATATGAGTATCCATTAAAAATAATGTTCAAACAAATGAATTTAAATAAATACAGTGGTTAATACTATTTTGTAAATGCATACACACACACACACACACACACACACACACACACACAGTGATAACCCATGCATGACAGGTGTACACTTGTATTAACATAGTACTCAATCAATAGAAAAGTGGGCATATTTATCATTATCATAAGGTAGAGTATTGCTGAATCAGGTGTGTTATATGAATCATGTGCGTTGTAGTGCAGTGGATATCGGCTCGGAACGAGAAATCAGGGTGCCAAGTTTGAATTTCAGTTGAATTCATTGCATTCACTTACTTGCAAGTACCCTTGGGAAAGTTATTAGTCCGTCTCTTCCTTCCAGTTATGGGTTAAATAACAGGACAGATTGGGTTCTGTAGCCTTGGCTGGCAACCAGTCTACCTCAGAAAGCAATGGCAACCTGCTACGGGATAATCTTTTGCCCAGTCAGTCAAGACATGATCGCTCAAGCATGTTTCACGTGTGGCACTTAACCGACTGATATCTCTTATCTTTCATAACACTTATTTTACATCGTCAATATTTTATATCAAGGATGGGCATTGTGGTGCAATGGTTGTCGACTCTGAACAAGAAATCGGAGAGCCAAGTTTGAATTCCAGTCGAATTTGTTGCATTTACTTACATGCAAACACCTTTGGGAAAGGCATGAATCTGTCTCTTCCCTCCAGCTATGGGCTAAATAACAGCAGAGATTGGATTCTATAATTTTGGTGGGCAACTAGTCTACCACAGAAAGTAGTGGCAACCTATTGTGGGAAAATCTTCTGCCCAGTAAGTCATGTCACTTTTGAGACATGATTGCCCAAGCATTATATCCCATATGGAACTTAACCAATTGATATGGATGTAAGAGGAAGTGAAGATAAACAGTATAAGAAGGATAGATAACAATTGACCCTTGAAGTTTCAGAGTGTAGTTCTCAGGAAATCAACCACTCAGAAGTTTGTTCGACAAAAAAGGAGTTCTTGTGGGAGTAAAAGTTAAGCAAAACTTTAAATTTTTGAAGATCAAAGCTGATCAGGAAACAAGAAGCTGGGAGAAAGTTCTACAAGCAAGAACTATGGTGCGATAAAAGAAACTGTCATCATTAAGTTTATAGTTACATCTAGCCATTTTAACTGTAAAATGATGACACCATGCCACCGATCTTGTCAGTTAATTGCCATATATATATATACTTCAGTGATCATGTCTCAAAAGAGACATTGACTATGCAGAAGACTGCCACAGTAAGTTGCCATTACTTTCTGCAGTGAACTGGTTACCAGCCAAGGCTTTAGAACCCAATCTGTTCTGCCATTCAACCATTAATTTTACAACATGTCTACCATTCAACATCTGTCTATATTTCTGAGAAGAGGTTTTGTAACTATTTACACGATTTATATTGTTTGGACTGTTGTTTTCATCTTTATTGTCATATTCACAATATTTTAACTACTTTGGCAATGTATTAAATATTATACATTATTAGATTGTTTATTTACAAGAATAATTTTAGATTTTCAACATTCTAAAAAAAGTCATATGACCAAAACTAATGCAAAGCAATATTTATCATTTATCATTTAATTAAAATATATGAACCAACTATATGGGAATTCTTATTATTTCAATAAGTTAATTTCCATATGTGATACAGGCTTGGGCAATCATGTCTCTTTTGAGACATGTGTGATTAGGCAGATTTTCCCACCATAGATTGCCATTACTTTCTGCAGTAAACTGGTTGCCAACAAAGGTTGTAGAACCAAATGTCCTGCTGCCATCTAACCTATAGCTAGAGGGAGAAGAGAAGGATTAATAACTTTCCTAAGGGTATTTGTGCCTAAATGAATGAAACAAATTCAACTGGAATTCAAACTCGTCTCTCAGATTTCTTGTTCGGAGTCAATATCTATTGTACCACAGCACACATCCCTATCACACACCTGATTCAGCAACACACTACCTTGTGATAGCAATATGCCCACTATTCTAATTCCGAGTCAATATCCATTACACCACAATGCATATCCAATCTGTGCTTAAATTCCTAAAATCTAGCTACCATAGTAGAAACTTGATCTGAACAATTAACTACCATGAAAGTATTTATAGAAAAATCACAGGGAAATCATAAAAGAAAGGAAGATTTCATTAGAAAAGAGATATATAAAAGAAACAGAGGGAAGAATTTATTTATAAAAGTAGACTAGCAGTATAGCCCAGTGTTGCTCAGGTGTAATGAAAGCTTTAAAACTAATCCATGGTCCTGGAGCTCAGACACAGCCTAAAGAATATTTGTGTGAAGTTTGGTGAGAATCGGATACAAATTGTGGCTTTGTATAAAGGACATACAGACAAATAAACAGATACACACACAAACATCTTTCATTTTATATATATAAGTGAATGTAATGAACTTGGATGGAATGTGAACTCAGCTCTCCAATTCCTCAGTCTGAGCTGCTATCCATTACTCCACCGTCTCTCCTAAATATAAGTATTGATGCATGTTTTTAATGATATGCATAAGTGGGATGCATATTTTTAATAATCAATTGAACTTTCAACTTAAGCTTTTGGCATATATATGTTATGAGAAAAGTAACTTGTAACATGTCTCTTATAATAACCTGAACTATGTTCTAGTAAGGTTTCTACAAGTCTTCATAATTGATCATTTTTGTTGAAGCCTATGTATGTATGTAGTATAGACTCAAGCCTGGTCAGTACTTAGATGGGTGACCGCTTGGAAATACCAGGTGCTGTAAGCTTAGATATGCATGTGGTGTAATGAATAATGGCTTGGAATTGGAAATTGGAGTTAAGTAATGCTGAGACTGGTTAGTACCTAAATGGGTGACCACTTGGGAATACCAGGTGCTGTAAGCTTGGATGTGCAGGTCGTGTAATGGATAGCAACCTGAAATAAGAACTTGGTGTTCTGATTGGAATTGGAACTCTGAGATTCAATAATGAACCGACTGGAATTGGAACTCAACTTTCCAAGTTCCAATTCCAGTTGTGTTTGTTATATTCATTTATACACAAATACTCTTGGGATAAAAGTATGAATCCACCTCTTCCACCTCCAGCAATGGGTTAATTAATAGGACTTGTATCAGTAGGTTATTATCATCTAAATAAAATAAATAATAAAGAAAAATAAATCTTAAAATCTAAAAATATTTTCTAGCTTTAAATAACCAAAAGGTTGATAAATTATTAAAAACAAATCAACCAAATCATTTATAGACTTTCAATTTTTGGGTTGAAGGATATTAAAACCCACATTTAAAGTCATTAGAATCAAAGATAATACATCACATCTCATGAGATGTGGTCATAGGGTTACTGTGCAAGAAAACCTGACTAATTCCCTGCACATGAGAGCCAGAGAGGTATTCATTCATGTTTAGCATGTCTGAGATATTCATTTCTCAATTTAAACCACAGCCAGTCTTGAAGGTTCATAGCGGTCATGGACCCAATTGATTCCATTGGGAGAATCCTCTGCACTGGTACTCAATTGGATTTTTCTAAAAATAAAGCTTTACATTATTTACATTGTTCAAACCGTTGTCCTCATCTTTATTACCTTATCCACAATGTTTTGCTTGTTGCATGCACTGAGTTAAAGGGAGATAACTAAAACATCTAGAAGTGACATGACTTGTGATATGAGAAAAATCAATCCATCTACCTCAGTGAACAAAATAAAGTGTTCAGTTCAAAATTCCACTCACCTGAAGAACGTCAGAGAGTACAATGACTGAAACATCGTGAATACAGCAAGTGTCCAAACAATGTAAATAATTACGATAACATATCTCAGAAATATAGGTCCTGAAGAAGGTCGGTGTGTACAACGACTGAAATGTTGTGAATCTAAACTTATTTATAAATGGAACTTTGTGTGTCTGTGTGTCGGTGTCCGTTACCTATAGACTCCGAAACAGCTGAACCGATTTTCTTGAAAATTTACACAGTTGTACTATAAGCATCTGCGAGTGTTCTTAGCTAGATTTTGTGTCAAGGTACCCCTGATAAATATCGAAAATCGAAAAAATCGGGTTATAGAAGGAGTGGTCCGATTTGAATCAAATTTGATACACTCATAGACAAGGACATAAGAAATGATATTCAGAAGTTTCAAGGTTGCAGTTCTTACAATAGTGCAAGAAATCAATAATATATATAAAGGCAAGATGTTTGTGTGTGTGTATCTGTTTATTTGTCTGTATGTCCTTTATACAAAGCCACAATTTTTATCCGATTTTCACCAAACTTCACACAAATATTCTTTAGGCTGAGTCTGAGCTCCAGGACCATGGATTAGTTTTAAAGCTTTCATTACACCCGAGCAACGCCGGGCTATACTGCTAGTATAGCTATAAAGATGATAACAACAGCCTGAACAATGTAAATAATTATAATTCCTCATCTCAGAAATATAGACCAAAGCAAATTTTATTTGTCTCACTGTTGTCTGCAGATTGGTTAGAAAAGGTCATTAGAAAAAAGAAAAAGTTTTTATTTCTTTTAAATGAATCAGTTTTAAAAAAATTTTGTTTTTTATAATTCACTAATTGACACATTACAATTTTACAACATTTAAAAATGCTTTACATCTGCAGAGAAAAAGCTTTACTATTCTTAGGGACACAGGAAAATAAAATAAAATTTAGTTAATGGCCAATTGAACTAAATAGCATTTGAGATTTTAAAAAAAGTTTTTAAAATTTAGACAGTGTTTTATACTGTTTACATAGTTTATATTCAAACTATCTCTGTTATTATTACAACATTTTGGCTGTTGTGCCTTCAGGTCTTCCTCAGGTGATATTTGTTTGAATTTCGAACCAAATTCAGTAGTCCATCCGTATGTTGGCATTTCTGAAGAATGGTTTGATGATGTTTGTGTAGATGTTCTTATGATTATTTCATGAAATGGACTGACACATAACTTTCACGTTAGTGGGTCACTCGATAAACTCACTGGAAAATCAGTTCCATTTTCTGCACACACTGCTTGCAAATATCACCAGCACAAGCCTCATCAAACCGATCTTCTGAAAAGCCAACATACAGACTGGCTACCCTGTGATTGGTTTGAAATTCAAACATCACTTGAAAAAGGTCAGAGCATACAACGGCCAAAATAATTTGAATGTGACAAAGAGGAGGACAATGTAAATACTGTAAATACCTCATTTCAGAAATATATGAATTAAACACACACACACACACACACACACACACACATTATCCTACATCTAAGACAACTTTTCATCAGGTGCATATAATTAACTGACTATTCTTGGATTTGAATTTTTGGTTCCAGTGTTGTTCATGTTATATATTATAATGCTAGGATGTTATTTTTTAATTATATGATTTAATTTTAATTTGATTTAAACTCAAACTTAAATATGAAACTGCAAATTAAAATCTTGAAAATAAAATTAATAGGTAGAATATTTTTAGGGCTAAGGGAATACATTTTGTGCTGATCAGTCAAGAGGATTTCTTATTTTTAACTTAGGGAAATACAGGTCAGGGACACTAGATTCAAGCAGGTACAAAAATTTAAATACCTGGGAAGTGTTATAACAGAAGACGGAAAGTGTGACACAGAGATTTGAAGGCGAATTGGCATGGCGAAAGAAGCATTCCAGAAGTTGAGTAAGGTATTAAGAAACAACAATTTCGCTAGAAACAAGAAAGAGTACTGGATTGCTACGTGCTGTTCGTTCTTCAATATGGCAGTGAATGCTGGACAATATCATCAAAGATGAAGGAAAAATTTGAAGCAACTGAAATGTGGTTCTACAGAACGATGCTGCGAATATCATGGATCGAGCATGTGAGCAATGATGAGGTCTTAGAAATGATGGAAACAAAAAGGAAATTAATACTGAGCATCAGGAAGAGACAGCTCAAGTTTCCTGAGACATGCAATGAGGAAGGAGGGCTTGGAGAACCTGATACTAACAGGCCAGATAGAGAAAAAAAAAGATACAGGAGAAAGCAACGAATAACATATTTGAAGGACCTAATCAGGTGGATGATGGAATGAGAGTTGCATGGTGTAGCAGGAGAAGGCATGTTAAGAGCTATCAGGGATAGGAAGATATGGAAAGCCGTGATCGCCTACGTCCTGAAGGGACAGGGCACATAGAAGAAGAAGCAGCTTAGGGAAAAATAATAATAATAATGTAGAAAGGTCTACATAAAAGAATCTATATTAATCAAGGTCAATGTATTTGAGCAAATATTTATATCTATACTTGCCCGAAATCATCAATCCACTTCTTTTGTTTAGTAAATTAGGGTTAATTAAGTGTTTTAAGATAATAATTTTTTTTTAAGGCATAAATTACAGCTATTTTCTTTACCATTATAAGATTTTTTTGCGATGATATCCCATTTGATATTTGCATGTGTAAATATATATATATATATATATATTAAAAAAGGATTAATTCAAAGTTGTTGAATGGCCATTTCGATATGAAGATCCCCACAAATGGCCATTCAACATCTTTGAATTAATCCTTTTTTAATATATATTTGCTCTGTAATATTTTATTACATGGAGCTCTCTTCCTGTATCATTTTTTAATATTAAAATAAATTTTTAATATTAATTAGGATCGGGTTTTTTGGAATTTACCTTCCTGCTTTTTTCATTTGGATTGAAGTATCTGAATTAAAATATATATATATATTGTCATCCGCAGACAGATCTGTTTCGCCGTATCACAGCTCATCAGTACAGTTAGACTCCGTCTGCTTTTTTACTCAGGATTGAAACCCGACC
The DNA here is from genome assembly GCA_037127315.1 of Ascarosepion bandense. Taxonomy (NCBI): domain Eukaryota; kingdom Metazoa; phylum Mollusca; class Cephalopoda; order Sepiida; family Sepiidae; genus Ascarosepion; species Ascarosepion bandense. Next base: position 4,304,574 of record JBBBDQ010001018.1, on the reverse strand, counting down.
GAAATGGCGTCAGTCGGTGACTCTACCCCTGGGCTATGGGCATTCGGTGGAAGTAGGCAGACTTTTTAGCGCATATCATTATACGCGTCCAATAGCTAGAGCACTCTAATTCATTTCACTGAATGAGCGATATGTGTGTGTGTGTGTGTACTGATGATTGCTTAGTGCATGAAACTCCAAAGTATGCTAAAAATGTAAGATAATATGAGGGATGAATTAGCAAAGTGCTCCAACAGCCACTTGACCAGAACTTGACTGGGTTATTCTCTCAAGGAGCAAAGATCATTTTCTTGAAGAATTCTGAAGGCTGATTGCCTTTATTTCCTCTTGGCTTTTAACGAAGCACACAAAGCAGGCAAAAGATTGTGAATATTTACAAAAATTAATTTTTCTATTTTCGGTCATATTTATTCAGGTTTTTAATTTTATAAAACATTTAATAAACAGCATTAAAAGGTCAAAACCTCAGATCTACCCTACCCAAAACTACTTGAGTAGATTTCAAATAAAATGAATATTAATCACCAACTGAAAAAAAATGTTTAAACCGATTAGTTTACTTATTTTTTGTTATATTAACCATGATTAAAATTTGTCCCTGCTCAGTTGATTAGGACATCTATGAAGTCATGTGGACAGTAAATTATTTCATGCTCCCACCTCCAAGTCTTTTAAACAGGAGTAGAGGTTTATCTATTGTTACCTGGTTAGGGCTGAGTTTCTTGGTCAAAGTCTTATTCTCTTTCACTCTCAGTTGCCCCTCACATCTTAGTGACATTATCACCCTGCTTGGTATGAATTTAACAAAACAGAAAAATCCAAAGGTGAGAATTTCAAAGCAACTATCCACTGAATAGAAGTAAAGAAAAGACTATCAAAATAAATAAAAGTTTCAGGACCAAGTGAAACATCGAAGGAAAAGTAAGGATTCTTTAAAAATTGTATATGAAAAGAAGTAAGGCACAGATACATTATTACTAAATCAAGTAAGACCTTCATTTACTCCAAAGGAAAATTATAGTGAACAATTGAGCTATACAATCATTAACTTATTATACAGTGCAGTAGTTTTGGTACTGTTTTCAACAATGTAAATTTAAGTCATTGTATCTAATAATATGTGCCCAGCAGTATTATGGTGTTATACACTCTTACCTTTTTTTTGTTTTGATTAATTATTACCTAACAAATAGTGTAAGATCTTATTTATTAAGTAGCCATTTTGTAATCTTTTACAATTTCTAAAGACTTTTTACTTATTGAATGCAGTAAAAAATTACCTATTTAGCTTGTGGTGATTCATAATAAGAATTCTGGTTTTAATATATATCCGATTTAATATAATATAAAAGATACCAACTTAATTTGGATTTATTCTTGAAATAGTAAAACTTTAAAGTCAGTTTGATATTGCACTCCAATTAAGTATTTCTGTGCATTTTCTCAGAGGATCTTTATGTCTAAATGCTCAAAAGTTGGTAAACACTATGACTATGTGCGTTGTGGTCCAGTGGATATCGGCTCGTAACGAGAAATCGGGGAGGCGAGTTCGAATTCCAGTTGAATTCATTGCATTCACTTACACGCAAATACCCTTGGGAAAGGTATTAATCCATCTATTCCTTCTAGTTAGGGGTTAAATAGCAGGATAGATTGGGTTCTATAGCTTTGGTCGGCAACCAGTCTACCGCAGAAAGCAATGGCAACTTACTGCAGGATAATCTTCTGCCCAGTCAGTCATGTCTCTTTCGAGACATGATCGCCCAAGCGTGTATCACGTATGGCACTTAACTGACAGAGTGAATATAATAGTTGAAAACATGATTAAGGCTTCTACTGGACATAAAGTGGGGGATCAGTTTTATATTGTTATGAAGGAATAAAATGATCCCCCACTAATTAATAATTAAAAATATAATTCATCTCTTCCCCCTCTAGCTATGACTCAAATAACAGGACAGATTGGGTTCTATAGCCTTGGTCGGCAACCAGTCTACCACAGAAAGCAATGGCAACCTACTGCGGGATAATCTTCTGCCCAGTCAGTCATGTCTCTTTAGAGACATGATCGCCCAAGCGTGTTTCACGTATGGCATTTAACTAACTGACTTACAACATCTAAATTCAGCTTTCACACTGAGTGCAATGTTGGTTTTCTAAAGAAAGTGAAAAATCAACCTGCTTTACTGGCCCATTAGTCTGACATGACAGAAGACAGGGGTAACAGCAGAGATATTCCAAATGAATAGGTTTCTATTAAATTTTTGCCAAGATTAACACAAAGCTTTGTTAGAAACATTATTATTAGCACTACTTATGGATTAACATTTTGAGGATAGATGAGGAGCTGAAATAGGCTACGACTAGGACTCTGAACACCTTCACTTGGGGGAGGGGTTTCCAAGGGGATAATCAAGAAGAGACAAGCAGAGTTGTTGGAGTGTCATACTTTAAAGATTAGAATTTTGTATTGTTTTTGTTTATAAATGTTTCCTGATAAATTCTCAATACATTTAGAGAGCACCTTGAACATTCAAAACAATTTACTTAAATGGTACTCAACTACTTGAGAGATATGTTTTATGTGACATCATGTTGGCAAAATATCTTATCAGCTACTTCAAAAATATTTTAAAATCAACCAATCCCAAGTGGTTCACGTTTTCTTAGTTTAATCAAAAAGATAAAAGAATATATCCCTTTTACAGTATGCAAATGCTTCGTACAAGTTGGAGGGAAAAAATTGGATTAAATAGCATAAGGAAAGGGGGCTTGGAGAATTTTGCACTAACAGAAAATACTGAAGGCAAGAGAGACAGAGAAGAACAACAACTATTATGTAAATGAGAAAGATAGTAAAAAGACAAATATTACTAAGAGCTGCAAAAGATAGGAAGCTGTGGCGAACCATGACTGCCCACATCTTGAAAATTCACAGCACATAGATCTTATTTGTTAATTTTTATATATATATATATATATATGTTGACTATGTTTCTAGTATTTGATATATTGTGGATAGAATTTATTAAATTCAACAGCTTGAGCACTTGTATTTATAATCCACCACTGAAAAAAAAAAAACGCGTGTTTGCGTGTATTTATAATCCACCACTGAAAAAAAAAAAAAAAAAAAAAAAAAATGGTCAGTTCTCTGTACCACTCCAGTAAGTACCTGACTCCTCTGGCTACCCTTACCTTTATAAGAGCTAAATCAGGCTCAAAATGAAGTACTGCTGCCATGTATGAACAGGAGCTGCCAAGTTTTCACTTTCCAATTTCAACAGAGTTCAAAAACATCTCCATGTTCTCATAGGTGAGAAATCATTTTCTTCCTACAAGCTCTTTTTCTTAGACAAAACATTCAAAGATTCTCACTGCACTATTGCAATTTTGATGGAAAATATACAACATTCTTTAGTTCCAACAGTTCTTACCCTCATGGCTAAGACCTGCCATTCCACGTACATAGTAGCAAACCACCCCAATTTCCTTCGTATTTCACTGGTGAAATGTAAGTTCCTTCCTTGAACCAATGTTCCGTGGAATAAACTCCCAAGAGGATGCTTTCCACTCAATTAGTACAATCTTAAAATGTTCAAGTCTAGGGTTAGCAGTTATCTTCCACAAATATTCACTTAAGCAGATAGTGACTCCTGGGCTTCGTACAGTGGACATCATTGTTAAGAAAAAAAAATTATGATAAATGATCAGTTTAAGAATGCTGTTATAAGAATAAGAGGAATAGATGCCTTCCAGGAACTAAGCAAAATATTAAAAATTCATTTATTTATTCAGTTAGTGCATTTTGCACTTCTGTGGTCACGACTCCCCCTATTTCTGTTGTAATTGTGGTTTATGGTGACATTCAAGGCAAAATAGTTCAATTTGTTGCTGGTTTCTTTTGCATCAAAGACGTTGAAGTTAACAGAGTCACTAATTTCAGAAGTCCCTCTGCTCACTTGCAAAGCCATTGACTTCTAAGGTACAGCTCGTACACCCAAGCTGCCAACTGGCTGATGGCCATTTGGCACAGGTTGGTTAGAGAGAGGTGTTCCTCTTCACCAGTTGGGTCAGAAAGCCCTCACACAGTTTAGCCAGCAGGTCGATGCTGTATAGCTGTTGCAGTACCAATACAACTTCTTGGAGTCATGTGTGAGAGATGGCTATAGGCCATGGAGCAGTACAGTTTTGTATCACAATTTATCTGCGTGAAGCATGGTCAACCACTTTGCTGAAAAAGTACTCCCACTGATGATGCATTCATGCTATTAAAAGCATGGAAAAGCTGAAGATAAATAACTCATTTAAAGTCGTATGTAAACTAAGAATGATACTAGGGAAACTGAAGCCTAATACAGCACTCAAATTAAAATGCAACAGACTCCTAAAGAAGAAAAAAATATGGACAGTGTTAAGATACACGGGACAAAAATGGAAACACAAAATGGGGCATACTAAGAGGAACTTTAATGAGATCAGCAAACGACATCACCTCATCGAAAAATGGATGAAGAAAAAATATGAATTGAATATAAGTGCAATTCTGAACATCATGCACAGAAGACAGAAAACAATGCCAAGACCTGGATCAGAATACAGAGAACTAAACAATGAAATAAGAAACAAATGCAGAGAGACTAAAAAAGAATGGCCCAATTAAAAGTGTGCAGAAATAGAGAGAATGAGTATCGCGGATAAAGGAGGTATGCATAAAAATGTGAGAACTAACAGGACAAAAGACATGTTCATCAACAAAATGCATAAAAATCAAAGAACGGAACACCCACATTAAAGAAAGAAAAATACTTCAACACTGGAATAAATATATTAGAGATCTTTTCCATGGTAAAAGAGAACCATTGGCAATACACAGAAATAATGACGGTCCAGAAACGTTAAAAATCAAAGCGGAAGCTGCACTTGGCAAATTGAACAAAAACAAATCAGCAGAGCCAGACAAAATTGTAATAGAGATGCTGGCAGCCTTAGCTGATTTTGGCATAGACAAAACTACAATAATAAATTAAATCTACAACAATAATGATATACAGAAAGACCTAAACAGATCGATTTTCATAGCAATGCCTTAGAAAACAGAGGCAAACAAATGTGAATTCCACCAAACAATCAACCTAATGAAGCACATAGCGAAACTAATCATCCGTATTCGGATGAATACAGCATGCAGCAGAATCAGGTCAGGGATCGGACAAGAATAGTACGAACTTCTTGCCTGTGGAACTCGCTTCCTTATTCTTGCTTTCCTAATGGCTACAACCTCCAAGAATTTAAATGCAAGGTCAATTCTCATCTCTTAACTACTTGACCCTACTTCTTTCCATACTGTCCTGTAAATCTCTTTCCCTTTCTATCACCTTCACAACTGTCATCACACCTGTATTCCCATCCTTCTCTTGCTCCTTTCTAACTGGTTTGTCCTTCTCCTCCTCATTCTCCACTAATCCTTTTACTCTTATGTAGCCCCCTGCACATCAGTGGCATCCCCACCTTGCTCGGGGTAATATGATTTAAAAAAAAAAAAAAAAAAAAAAAAAAAAGAAAGTTCAAAGGCACTAGAACAAGGAACATGATATTTACGATCAGAATGTTGTCAGAAAGAGCAATACAAATGGACACAAAAGGACAAATTTTACAGACTACACAAGCGTGACCAACAAAGTACACCACAAAGATCCATTAGAGCTGCTCGGCAACCTTGACATATTTGGGAAAGACATTAAAATAATCAAGAACCTATACTGGCAGCAAACTGTCTGCATACAGACAGAAAAGAAGTTCAACATTTATACAAAAATAGAAGCGGTTATATGAAAAGACGCAGCCTGGTTTTACAACCGCTTCTATTTTTGTATAAACCAGGCTGCGTCTTTTTATTGGATTTATTCAACGTATAGAGTGAGGCAATACTAAGAGAACTAGAAGTTCTGCAAAATTCGTCATTGGCAACTACAATTTTAATATAAGGTATGCAGATAACATATCTCGATCAATTGTCTTCGTGATGTCACCAGTTGCCAAGTAGGTATTTGACCCTACCATTTACTCCTGCCTCAATAGCAAATCTATCAGAGCTGATAGAGTAAACCTGGCTGCTGCTCTTGAAAAGGACATCCAATCCCTGGGGTAGGAAATGACTTGTAAATTTTAATGTCTCAAAAACAAAACAGCTGTTATTTAAACTCTTCTGACTGCAGTCAGCATGGTTGATGCTCAAATCATGGAGACCAACATACAGCTCCTTCTTGGCCTCAAGGTTTCAAGTGAGTTGAAGTGCATACTAGTGGCATTGCCACCTTGCTTGGGGTGAAATGATTATATACATATATATGTTTTGTTTTTATTTGGAAACTAGTTATTTACACAAATTTGATTTTGGTATCTTCAGGCAATTTATAACAACTGATTTTTACAAAATGAAAGATCAGAAATTATATCCAGATGTAATTATACAAAAAAATACATTTTAGGATCATACAAACCTGGATGAAAGTGTTTAAAATCCTTAAGTAACTACTCCCTAATTTTCAAATATCAGTTACTAGCAGTATAGCCCGGTGTTGCTTGAGTGCAATGAAAACTTTAAAACTAATCCATGGTCCTGGAGCTCAGACTCTTTGGACGTTGGCATGAAGACTAAAAAGCAATAGTTATTTCCAGTTAAAGTGAAACCGTAGACTTAAAGAAAAATGAATGGATGTAAGTCAAATTTTGAAATAAGTTTTTTTCGTTGTAAACTGAATTTTGAAGGCTAAATAAGTCTTCTGAGTAAATGGTATCATGGCTGAGACTAAGAACTACAATTATACCTACTTAGAGCCAAACCCGAAGCAAAAACTAAAATAAAAGAGCTGAAAAAATACAGACATACAGGCAGATAAACAGACACACACACACACAAACATTTTGCCTTTTATATATATATATATAATCGATTTTCTGCACTATTGTAAGAACTGCAACCTTGAAACTTCTGAATATCATTTCTTATATCCTTGTCTATGAGTGTATCAAATTTGATTAAAATTGGACCACTCCTTCTATAACCCGATTTTTTCGATTTTCGATATTTATCGGGGTTACCTGGGCACAAAACCTAGCTAAGAACACTTGCAGACGCTTCTAGTACAACTGTGTAAATTTTTAAGAAAATCGGTTCAGCTGTTTCAGAGCCTATAGGTAATGGACACACACACACAAAGTTCCATTTGTAAATAAGTTTAGATTTTAAACTTCCAGTGGCATGTTCACAAAAATTCCAGTTGTACGCTTGAAAACATTGGAAAATTGGTTATTATAAATCACCTGAACATACCAAAAAGTTGAAACCAAGGTTGCGTAAATAACTGATTTCTAGAGGAAAAATATTCAAAAGCTCTACATTACATATGTATTGAGCACTTTTTAGTGCAACTGTATACTGGTCTAATTTAATTATGACCAAAAACTGATTAATAATATATATTATAAATTTTTCATTTGGAAATGAGTTATTTCTACAACTGAGGTTTCAACCTTTTGGTATCTTCAGGCGAGTTGCAATAGTTACGTAAAGGTTGAAACATAGGTTGTGGAAATAACACATTTCCAAATTAAAATTATTAAAAATTTCTACAATATAATTGTATTGAACACTTAATACAACTGTGTACTGGTCTAATTTAATTATGACCAAATACTAGCTAATATATATCTCATAGCCCAGAGGTAGAATTGGCGACTGACGCCAGTTTGGTTGGGTTTAAATCCTGGGTAAAAAAGCAATCGGAGTCTAACCGTACTGATGAGCTGTGATACAGCAAAACAGATCTGTCTGCGGATGACTATAGTGTATGTATATATATATAGATATGGTCTGAAGTGCTTAATCTATAGTAATATCTGGAAAAAATTGTCACATTATTCATAGTATAACTCCACCCCAGAATGAATCATGAAGAAAGGAGATAGGGGAGTAGGAGAGAGAGAAAATTCCTCTCCAGTCAGAGATATTAACCAATCATATTACTGCAACAGTTGATGACGAGGAAACTTTAGACTTTTATTTGTTTATTACATTTTCATCTTAATCTACAAGCTGTTCCCCAACATCAAACCCATGCACTTAAAAAAAAAAAACAAAAAAAAAAAATACACACAATTCTAATGTTGAGAAGTTACAGAATAGCAAAGCAAATATTTACAACTGTCAAATACAACTGGTGTTATAAATCCCGAACCAAACAAAAAAAAAAAAAAAAAATGAATGTGCAGGACAATGAGGTGGTCAGTAGCATAATGGTGGTAAACCGAATTTAAATTTCAGTCTTTTTCCTGACATTCACTCTCTTCCCAAATGCCATTGAGAAAGACATGAATCAACCTCATTCCATTTTGCCAGTATGACTGGTTGGGCTCGTGATCCTTGAGTGGCACTCAGTCTTATTGAAAGCCTGCTTAGAATTCAATATCATCGATAAGGCAATGGGGAAACCGCTCCACTATCTTCCACCAAGAAATTATGGCTATTCATGCATACAAAAGGAAAGGGAATAGCCACAATCACATACATATGGAAAAGATAAAGTAAAGAAAAACAATGATCTACATGACGATAAGGAGAATTTACTTCATACTAGTACTAATTTTAGTCCTTAGTTTACAGGTTACTAAATATGCTAAAGTTTTAACCTCATCATACTATAGATAGATAGATAGATAGATATAAAGACAGACAAATAGAGACTCAACCTTTCATTATTTCATTTTATTTATTTACTTTTTTTTTTTTTTTTAATCATATCACCCCAAGCAAGGCGAAAATGCCACTGATGCGCAGGGGGCTACGTAAGAGTGAAAAGATTGGAAAAGAGAAAACTGGAAACCGCATCCTAAACAGGAAACAAGGGATGAGCCTCTTCACCTGTTCAATAGATGAGGGTGGAGTGTGAACCGGGCGATAGCTTAGTCTACTCCAATTGAAAAAGAAAAAAAGAAAAGAGTGAAAAGGTTGGAAGAGAGAAAGCCGGAAACCACATCCTAAACAGGGAACAAGGGATGACCCTCTTCACCTGTTCAATAGATGAGAGTGGAGTGTGAACCGGGCGATTACTTGCTTCCATGATAGCTACAATCTCCAAAAATTTAAATGGAATGTCAATTGCCATCTTTTATTGCCTGAAATCTCATCCATCTTTTATCCTTTCTTTGACTCCCTTTGTACCCAGTCTTTTCTTTTACTGTAAACTCCTACACACTGGTGGTGGTCCCTCCTTGCTTGGGGTAAAATGATTACACACACACACACACACACACATACATACATATATATATATATATATATATATATATGTGTCAGGTTAAATAAATTGCAAACATTGTGTCTGCTAATTTTTAATAAAATCCATTCATACTCACAGATAACCTTTTGCATATTATAACTGAAAGATATAAGAAATGAGTTGTAACTTTGACAGATGATTGTATTATTCATTTCTTGATGTTTCCAAGTGCTTTCAATCTCCTGAGATCATCTTCAGATGTGAGAGTTATGGTAATGAAAAATAACTCAAGGCAATATTCATTAAAATACTTAAGCCGTCAATTAATAGAATCAGCTATGAATACTGTAATAATGTTCTAAAATGTTTGTAAAAAGAACAGTTTTTTCATGCTTTAACCCGTGCATGACCATGACATAACAACATAAAAAAAATTCTATTTTGGATAATTTTCACATTCTAAAAAGGAAATTGATGCTGAGCATCAGGAAGAGACAATTGAAGTTCCTGGGACATGCAATGAGGAAGGAGAGCCTGGAGAACCTGATACTGACTGGACAGATAGAAGGAAGGAGAGACAGAGGAAGGCAGCAGATAACATATTTGCAGGGTCTGATCAAGTGGATGACGGAACGGGGGTTGCCAGGAGCAACAGGAACAAACATACTAAGAGCCACAAGGGATAGAGAGACGTGGAGATCCATGATCGCCTACGTCCTGAAGGGACAGGGCACATAGAAGAAGAAGAAGAATGAATGCTAAGCAATAAGGCAACCATTACATTGAAGCAAGAAGAAAATTTACAGTAATGTCTTAAAATGACATGTTGAAAATGGCTATTTCCCCTCTGAGTTTTATCTGAATATACAGATATATACATGAACTGAGAGTTAAAAACTGAACAGTCAGAGGTTAATAAAAATTGACCTTGGGAAAAAGATACTTTTAGAGAAGCAGACAAGCATCCATTTTCTTTAATGAAATTTCACTCAAAAATGAGGAGAAAAAAAACTGCCTAAAATGAAATGTAACATATAAAACATTTTAATGTTTTATTTTAATGTAAAAAGAGGGAAAAGAAAGAAAAAGAGGGAAAAGAAAGAAAAAGAAGGGAAAAGAAAGAAAAGAAAGAAAAAGAGGGGAAAGAAAGAAAGAGGGGAAAGAAAGAAAAAGAAAGAAAAAGAAAGAAAAGAAAGAAAAGAAAGAAAAAGAGGGGAAAGAAAGAAAAAGAAAGAAAAGAAAGAAAAGAGGGGAAAGAAAGAAAAAGAGGGAAAAGAAAGAAAAAGAGGGGAAAGAAAGAAAAAGAGGGGAAAGAAAGAAAAATACAAAAAAAAGGAAAAGAAAAATGTAAAAACTAATAACTCTCCTTTTCCTTCCTCTTCCTCCTTGACTGAATAATTTAATTAATCAATTTTTTCAGTTGCATTCCAACTGACATGATCCAACTAGCAGTCGCAATCTTTCTAAATATTGCAGCATCTCATTTTTTAGAGATAGTGTCTCATTACCATTGATAATGATATAAAATCAGCTCAAAAACAAAATTTGATCATTATACCACTAAATTTTATCACCTCCCAACATTACATAGGTAGAATTTTATTTGTCAGTGTTTATTTTCCCAATGCTATCCATACACAGTGTTCCCAAACAGTCACCCATCTCAGTACTGACCAAGCTCAATATTTCTTAACATTTGTGATCAAATGATAACCAGTGTTTTCAGCATGATTTAACTTAAAATTTCATCATTTTCATTCTCAATAATTCCAGAATCTGAAAACACAAACTGAAAAATAATCCAGTAACAATGATAAAACAAAATTAACCAGAAGAAATTTATACACATGCAATGACAATGTCTCAATTTTATGACAAGAATATTTTAAATGCAGTCCTCCATGTAAGTATAGACCAACGTCAACACTACTTTAACATTTATGATCAAATGAGGGTGCAGGAAAATCCATCACTGCCAACTCAACAACATGTAAATTAGGAAAATTTTTTTGTTGACTTTTTAAAAACAAAAGTAAATAGGGATTATTTTGAAATCATCAGATTGGTTAGGTTAGTTAATTTCATTGACTTCTTAAAAATAAATGCAAGTAATTTATTAAGGATCATTTTTAAAACAATTTCAAACACTTTAGCCACTTCTATAATAACCGCTGACAAATTCTGAGAATGCTTGTTTACATGCTTGATAACTGCTCCAAACTTTGTATGAATCTTTGCATTGCATCTCAAGCCTTAATCACAATACCAAAAATTTTATGCTGCTGCCCCTTTTAAACTATCAAATACAAATAAATGGCCTTTTTGTGATAATTATTTCCTTCTTTGATTAAGAATTTCAATTTTCAGTATAAAAAGCTTGAAAATCAAACTCCAGTCAACCAAATATGCTGTTGGAACTAATAAATCACTAAGACAAATAGACAAACTTTTAGAATCTCTATAACTCAAAACCAATCTAAGAGATGTGCACACTATGACAGCCGACACCAACTGGGCGGTGTTAAGTAAGTGTTGAGGAAATGCCCAAATGAGAACTAGTGTTTTCAGTGAAATTTGATGCATAAATAAAACTGAAAAAATAAAGAGTCAAGGGAACTATCAGATCACACTAAAATAAACCACAAATACAAGCAGACCGATATCATCAGACCAGAAAGGCCCCAACTAGAATACACACACACACACACACACAGCAGCAGTGGACAGCCCAGAACTGCCACACACTAACGTACAGCCACACACATGCACACACACGTACAACAGCAGTGGACAGCCCGGAACTGCCACACACTAACGTACAGCCACACACACGCACACGTACAGAAACAGTGGACAGCCTGGAACAGCCATTCTTAGAGAGGCCGTGAAGAGACCCAGACAGACAAAAGCTTCTCTACCATTCTGAAGATGAGATTTTGATCTCGAAATATTAATGTTTAATAAATAGGTAATGCCCAAACACTTCTTTACCTTCCTTTATTTTATTCAACGCATTGTGACAACCTTCAAGACATAACCCATATAATTCAAAAATTGTTTCTGTAAATTTACATATACAGTTTTCATGGTGCACAAGTAGAAAGAAAAAGTTCTCTTTGCCAAAAACTGACCAAACCTTAGAATTATTTTGGGAACCATCCCTCATGTCTATCTATCAACCTCTTTTTTTCCGGATTTCTAATCACTGATATCACTATTGTTATTTTATCTATCTATCTATTTATAAGGGTATGTTGAAAAGTTCTCAGCCCAAATTAATCTAAATACTGACTAAACATCAGAGCTTTTCAACAATACAAAGATTAGTCATGATACCAGAGAAAAAAAATGGCAGTGTCATTGTTTTGAAAGTTTATCTTATTTTTACTCTTAAAAATTATTATGAACAACAAATCCAAACAGGGAATGGAAACTTATCTTTTCAGCTTCAGTTGTCTCCTTATCTGGAGACAGCTATCAAATTACTGCACCAAAATGCTTTGCAGTACAAAGCCCTTGTCAGTACGTGACTGAATTATCAGTGACACAAAAACTAGTAGCATTAGTAGTACTACAAGAATTAGTAGCATAAGTAGATACGTGTGCTGTCTAAATAAGATATCAATGACTATGTTTAAAGACATTATCAGAGCATTCGACAACATTTGATGTCATTTTATTCAAGTTAAATTTGTGTCCAGGTTTTTGCATTTCATCTTCGACAGATCTTCTATCATCACAATGTGGAATACTTTTTTTTAATCATTTCACCTCTAGCAAGGCTTTAATTCCACTTGTATGCAGGAAGGGGTTACGAGGAATCAAAATGAAAGAAAAACAAAAATTCTTTTTTTCATTTCTTCTTTCTTCATAATTCAAAGTGAAAGAGAAAACAACAATTCTTTTTTTCATTTCTTCTTTCTTCATAATTCAAAGTGAAAGAGAAAACAACAATTCTTTTTTTTTCATTTCTTCTTTCTTCATAATTCAAAGTGAAAGAGAAAACAATTCTTTTTTTCATTTCTTCTTTCTTCATAATTCAAAGTGAAAGAGAAAACAACAATTCTAATGTTGAGAAGTTACAGAATAGCAAAGCAAATATTTACAACTGTCAAATACAACTGGTGTTATAAATCCCGAACCAAACAAAAAAAAAAAAAAATGAACGTGCAGGACAATGAGGTGGTCAGTAGCATAATGGTGGTAAACCAAATTTAAATTTCAGTCTTTTTCCTGGCGTTCACTCTCTTCCCAAATGCCATTGAGAAAGACATGAGTCAACCTCATTCCATTTTGCCAGTATGACTGGTTGGGCTCGTGATCCTTGAGTGGCACTCAGTCTTATTGAAAGCCTGCTTAGAATTTAATATCATCGATAAGGCAATGGGGAAATCGCTCCACTATCTTCCACCAAGAAATTGTGGCTATTCATGCATATAAAAGAAAAGGAAATAGCCACAATCACATACATATGGAAAAGATAAAGCAAAGAAAACAATGATCTATATGACAATAAGGAGAATTTACTTCATACTAGTACTAATTTTAATCCTTAGTTTACAGGTTACTATATAAATATACTAACATTTTAGCCTCATCATACTATAGATAGATAGATAGATAGATAAATAGTATCTTCACACTGTGCATATTTTTCACACTGTTCATATTTTTTTTTTTCTTTAGGAGTCTGTTGCATTTTAATTTGAGTGCTGCACTAGGCTTAGTCAGTATCCCTAGTATCATTCTTAGTTTACTTACGAATGAATAGGGAGGAATGATGAGAAGGACAAAAGTGTAGCTTCCCTCTGCCTTTTTTACAAATATTTTCATGACAACTGCTCTGATGACCTTTTTTTCCTCATTGCCACAGCTACATGAATATAAGCATGCTACAAGATTGGCTTCCACCCTACTGTTGGAATAGTTAAATGTAACCACCACTTCTACTCTAACAGTTTCTTTTCTCACACTTCCCACCTGTAGAACACTCTTCCATTTCCTTACTTACTTGATAGCTACAATCTCCAAAAATTTAAATGCAATGTCAATCACCATCTATGTTCTTGAATCCATTTTCATCTTTTATCAACACCATCACATATATATATATATATATAGTCAGTTCTCTCACTCTCATTCCCTGTAACCCTCTGAATACTAGTGGCATTCCTACTTTGTTTGGGATAAAAAACAAAAAAAAAATTATAAATAACGAAATATTACAATAATCAGTTTTCAATTTGTGCCTGACAATTGTGACATACTTTGAAACAAAGAGTTACATCAGGTGAAAAATAAATATCAGATGATTGCAACAAAAGACTGTGCCCAATTTTATTTGTTAATATAAAATATTATCCCTAAAAGCAAAACACTGCGCCTCCACAGCTTAACTCTCACAACAGACCTCAAGTGGAATGACTATATAGAATCCAAAGCTAAATCCACTGCTAAGAAAGTCGGTTCTCTGTCTAGGGCCAGGAAGTTTTTTCCATCTGAAATAATCCTGTACATATATAAATCTACCATCCACCCATGCATTGAATACTGCTGCCATATCTGGCCAGGTGTTCCTGCTATCCACCTAGGTGTCCTTGACAAAATCCAATGGAAAATCTGTAATGTGATAGATCCTGACTTGGCAGCTCAGATACAGTCACTTTCTCACTGGTGCAATGTAGCTTCCCTGTGTCTCTTCTACAAATACTTTCACAACTTAACTCACTGGTGTCCCCTATATACAAATTTACTCAGGCCACAGGATTAGCAATTAGGTCCCACCCTTCTACTGTGAAATCAATAAATTGTAAATGCAAATTCTATTCCAGCAGCTTCTTTTCTCGCACTTCCCACCTGTAGACTTCCCTTCCATTTACTTGCTTCCTCAACAAGAATTTAAATGTGAAGTCAATAGTCATCTCCTATCTCACTAACCTGCATCCTTTCTCTCATGCTCCTTTCTCAGTCCACTCCACTCTCATTAGTATTCTCATCCTTCTCTTACCCACTTCCTGACACCCCCTATAACCTGTCACTCTTTCACATAACTTTTCTCCTATGTAACCACCTGCAAAACAGTGGCAGTAAAAAGCCTTGCTTGAAGTGATATGATTATAAAAAAAAATTAAACCAAAAAAAAAAAAAAAAAAAGTTACTGCAACTTGACACAAGCATTTGTTTTGGTGCTAATTGTGTTCAAGATTGAAAACTTACATTCTTCAACTGCAAGTCAAATTTTGTTGAATGAGGATATTTTATCCACAAATGTATGCCAGAAAGACAGAGGATGAAAAGTTGCACTTTCGCCATATTACACTCTATGAATTTTGGAAAGGAGGAAGCATTGGAAATGCAACAAAAATATTCAAGTTTATTCGGATTGTGCTTCAGCACTTCAGACAGTCAAAGAATTGGTTTGGCAGATTTCCTTAGGGTGATTTTAACCCAAACAATCAACCATACTCCAGGTGACCATTGCAGAGAATATAGTTAAGATTTCAGTAGAAGAGATTGCTAAAAGTTTGAAAATAGATATCTCAACTGCTTTTCATCATTTGAAGAAACTTGAATTCAAGAAAAATGGCCACATTTGGCAAATCAAAAATGTGTCATTTTCTGCCACGACAGTGCAAGATTGCAGAAGCTTAAAGAGTTGAAATGGGAAACCATCCAACATCCACTGTATTCTTCTGAATTGGCTCCTTTGGATTTTCATTTGTTGTGGTCTCTGCTGAACAATTTAAATGATAAATAATTTGACTGTCCAGTCAGTTGAATCCTACATTATAGCCTTCTTCAAACAAATGTCTACAAACATGGTATCAACAAGCTTATAGAATAATGAGAGATAGTTGTTAAAAGCAATAGAGACTGACAAGCTATTTCCCTGGTGCTCTGACCACATGAATTTAAGCATGTTACTAGATTGGCATCTAGGTCCCACCATTTTACAGTTGAAATAGTTAAATGTATTTGCCACTTTTACTCCAACAGTTTTTCTCACACTTACTGTCTGTGGAACTCTTCTGTTTACTTGCTTCCCCAATAACTAAAACATCAAAATATTTAAATGCAACATCAATTGCCATCTTCTATCTTCTTGAATCCTGTTCATCTTTTATCCTTTCTTCAATACCCACTGTACCTCACTGTAACCCCCACCGGCACACTAGTGATGGTCCCACCTTGGTGGAATGAAATGATAGAAAAGTAAAAATGTACTTATGTAAAAAATGATTTTTAGAGAGCATGTAAAATTTTGTTTTTAATTTTCTAATCAGAGAGGAACTTCAGTAATGAGCTATATTTATTATTAGTATATATTCTCTTATATCAGGTCAGTGCAAAAGTTTTTGCCGGTTTGTAAAAGGGGCATTTTAAATCATTGTAATTTATTTTATGCATACTGTTATTACTTAAACATATCGCCATGATTAATTTATAACATTTTCTTTCAGATTATTAAAGCATCATCCATATTTTTCTGCAATATTCTCACCCATGTTCTCCAGAGAACCTGGGACAATGTGTTCCTTGTTGCGAATCTTTGCTTTCACGACAACTTCCTACACCATTTTGAGTAGGCTTGTCACAGGTGATGAGAAGTGCCATCTTGTCCCATCCTGCATATTCTCCTGACCTAGCTCCTTCGGATTATCACTTATTTTGAAGATTACAAAACCATTTAGATAGCCTTAAGTTAATATCACAGGAGGAGATTGAACATGAGTTAGATTCATATTTCAGATCAAAACCTAAAGAATTTTACAAGCAAGACATTTATAAGCTCGTTGACAGACAAAATCAAGTTATAGAGAGCAAAGGTTGTTATTGTTATGAATAAAGATTTTCAAAAACAGTTTTTAATTTTCAAGATGAAATTTTAAATCAGCAAAAACTTTTGTACCGACCTGATAGATTATTGTGTATACATATATATATATATATATGCACACACACATGCATGCATAAAAAAGTGAAGGGACAGATAGATTAAAAAACTACAGTGTTTGTTGCACTTATATAAAAACGTCTTCAATACTACATAGAGCTTAACATTAAAACTTTTATTACAATGGTTTATAAAACATTTGTTATCACTACACAAAAATTTCAGGTTTCAGAACTTAGTTGTTCTTATTCAGGTGATATTTTAAAAACAAATAGTGAAAAAGATTTATTTTGAAAAACAGGAAAATCTTTTTTGGAAAAAAATATTTTCTAAAATAAATTTTAAGCAATTACAACTATTAAGCATAAGCATAAACAACTAAGTTCTAAAACATTAATTTTTTTTACATAGAGATAACAAATGTTTTATAAATAAGTGTTCAATATAATTATATTGTAGAGCATTTGAATAATAGTGTAATAATTCATTAAGCATTCCGGAAGAATGGTAGACTTTGAAAAAACAGTAGCTACTCTAGCATCTATGCATCATTCATTCAGTAATGAATTAGAACACTCTTAGCTGCTGGTCTATGTATACATGGTATATCACAAAAAGTCTGCCTCCTTCTACTGAACACCCATAGCTCAGAGGTAGAATCGCTGATTGATGTCAATTCGGACGGGTTTCAATCCTGGCTAAAGCAATCGGATGTCTAACCATGCTGATGAGCAGTGCTACAGCGAAACAGATCTGTCTGCGGATGAATATTTATGCTCTCATGCCCTGATTGAGCACTCTGGAAGAATGGTAGACTTTGAAAAAACAGTAGCTACTCTAGCATCTATGCATCGTTCATTTAGTAATGAATTAGAACACTCTTAGCTGCTGGTCTATGTATACATGGTATATCACATGCTAAAAGTCTGCCTCCTTCTACAGAGCGCCCATAGCTCAGAGGTAGAATCGCTGACTGATGTCAATTCGCTCAGGTTTCAATCCTGGCTAAAAGCAATCAGATGCCTAACGGCACTGATGAGCTGTGATGCAGCAAAACAGATCCGTCTGCGGATGACTATATATATATATATATATATAGCAAAAACAACAAAACAGTAAAATAGTACAGATTAAGGAGTTAAAAAGGCTAAATTTCATTTCAACACCTAGAAACCATAGAACAATTTATATTTAGATTCTACTACCTATCTTTTAAACAATACATACATACTGGTTGGAAGTAAAGATCTCATGCTTTTCAGAACATTAAATATATTTAAAAACTGTGAGAACTTTCTAACCATGTAACTCCAATAGGCATACGTAAAATAACAGAGTTTAACAAATCCAGGGGAGTAGAATCGTGTCAATAAGCAAGCTCAGTGCATAAAGCAATAATTATTTTCAATAAATAAATGGTTACAGATAAATATATGAACTGTCTAAAAGTTTTGCAATGTTTATGCTCCTCAGAGTCAGACAAGTATTGTATTATTGAGAGAGAGTGTGTATATATATATATATATATATAAATAGCAGTATAACCAGGCATTGCTCGGGTGTAATGAAAACTTTAAAACTAATCCATGGTCCTGGAGCTCAGACTCTTTGGATGTTGGCACGAAACATTAAAAACCAATAGTTGTTTCCAGTTAAAGTGAAACCACAGACTGAAAGAAAAATGAATGGATGTAAGTCAAATTTTGATTTCCTGGTATTGATATCAAATAAGTTTTTTTCGTTGTAAACTGAATTTTGAACGTTAAATAAGTCTTCTGAGTAAATGGTATCATGGCTGAGACTAAGAACTACAATTATACCTACTTAGAGCCAAACCCGAAACTAAAATAAAAGGGCTGAAAAAAATACAGATATAAAGGCAAATAGAGACACACACACACACACAAACATTTTGCCTTTTATATATATATAGATATTATCAATTTTTTGCACAATTGTAAGAACTGCAACCTTGAAACTTCTGAATATCGTTTATGTCATTGTCTATGAGTGTATCAAATTTGATTAAAATCGGATTACCCCTTCTATAACCTGATTTTTTCAATTATCGATATTTATCAGGGGTACCTCGACACAAAACCTAGGCAAGAACACTCACAGACGCTTATAGTACAACTGTGTAAATTTTCAAGAAAATTGGTTCAGCCATTTCGGAGTCAATAGGTAATGGACACACACACACTGACAAAGTCCCAGTTATAAATAAGTTTAGATTTACAACATAAGTATGTTAGCTTATTGAGTCACATAACAAAATCATCACAATTTTGATGAACAGATCGCACAGTAGAATCAGACTGAAAATAGAACAAGAACAACGTAGTTTTGTCAAGGACACCAGAAGAAGGAATGTAACATTTATGCTGAGGGTGTTATCAAAAAGGCAATAGAAATGTTCAAGTATGTCTACCTGTTTGAGTTTTGTTTAACAACATATCAACCTTTGTCGGTTATTTAATGCCAAAAAGATGGGGTTTTAAGGTATTTTTTTTAATGTTCGATTATAGTGAGATGGTTGATTTAATCAGATTTTAATGAAATTTTTTTGTTTTTATTCTTTTTTATTTTAGAAAACTGAAAATATCTTCTAGTTCTGTGTTTAAAAATGTTTTGCAGAGTGTCACATACCTGTCCCGACAATAACCATCAAGATGTTTATATGTTGATTCAGGTATATTGCATTTTCACATCTATGGTCAGATACTGGTTATCTGTCCCAGATCATGACAAATGAACAATGATTTAAATAAGAGAATAATAAAATAAGATTGCTGTTCGATTGGTAATCGAATGGCAATCTTTTCCTAGGTCTGCTTCAATATTCAACATGGGTGCTAACAACAAATCAACGATGAACGTCAAGACAATATAATTTTGATGTAAAATTTTAATGAATAAAAGATCAAAAAAAAAAAAAGAGAAAAAGAAAAAAAAATATCTAAGTATGAATTAGAATGTCCAATGACCTGAACCTCAAGGTGATTATGAATGCAAGATATTAACATACAATAAAATGGGAGAAAATCATATTATTTGTAAACACGTGGTATGGTGTATGTAGTAACATAATATTCATGAAAGTGTATGCGTGTTCTAACATGGGTCTAATAACTGAATAACTTATCTTTGTATCAGTTCCTTCTCTCTTTTACTGTCCCTTCTTTTCTCTCTTCCTCTTCTTTCTTTATACACTTGAAATGTATTTAGTTACAACTGTCTCTATATCTTTCAGTTGATTATTATATTTTCAGCACACAGATATTCTGAAATGTCCGCACATTTCTTTATTTTTTTCTTCAATCAGCGTCATCTTTTCTACACTCAAACAATTTTGTTTTACTGTCTTCAACACAGCTTGTTTTATCTGATGTCTTCTCTGCATCGCTATCTCTCTTTCTTTTCTCTTCTCTTGATAAATTACTTGGCTTTGCTTTCTTCTTTGAATAAACTGACATCAGCGTACGAATTACATTACAGCTTCTATCATCTTCGTCACTATGTTTCTTCTTTCAACAAGTATGAATCAACATACAAATAATAATACAGCTTCTTTCGTCTTCATTGCTATATTTCTTTCTTTCTTTCTCGATAAACGGCACGGCTCCGTTTTCTTTCTTGTTTTAACGAATAAGAATTTATACATTCAATCTTTTTCTTATCTGGAGTTGCTTAAGATGAAATGGGCTAATTTATGCTATTTTCTCAAAATGGGTTTTCGCTTCCTCCATCATTTATCAGCTTTCAGCAAATATGACTTGCTCTGTCAAGATTCAACAAGCAACTGACTCAAACTTTGCTTTGGGTTTTGCTTCCTATGTGGTTTACTTTTGGCATGAATTCTAACTTCTGTTGCTTCCACGATCTGCAACTGACTTCCATGTCTGGTTTATTTCCTGTCTAGACATTTGCTACTAAGGATATCTGGGTCAACTAGCCTTGACCTGCTATTCCAAAGCTGACACTGGTCTTTCACGTGACCAACTCCTTGTTACTATGCAAAGACCATTCTCATATGCGTAGGTGTGTGTGTGTGTGTGTGTGTGTGTGTGTGTGTGTGCGCTGCTATCTATATCCATAACACAGAGAATAATTTTTTTCCTTCAAAAATGTGTCATGATAACAATTTTTTCTTCAAAAATGTATATTTTTCCATAAAAGTCTATTTTTATATATATATTTCTATAAAGTGTATTTTTATACTTCCATAGTGTTTTGACCCCAGTTTGAGGATTAACTATTTGCCCATAGCTGGAACCCTAACAGGTGCTACCACTCCAGGTCAGGGTGAACCTGAGAACAACAGCAATTAAGAGGTGGTTCCATGCTCTTCACAACCTCCCAATCAGAGGCCTTGCTGCCGGATGCAATTTACTGTCATGCCCAAGACCAAATGTGTACTTGTGTTTCATCGACTATGCAAAAGCATTCGACAAAGTACGCCACAAAGACCTGATAGAGATGCTCAGTAAACTTGAGATATTTGTGGTGGAAAATGTAATTGAATATACTTTAAGGTAAAGGAAGCAACAACAGGAAGTTGTGGAGAGCCATAATCATATAAAAGATACAATGGAATTATTTCCTCTCTTGGTAACCAGAGTGTTGATCTGTATATTATTTTAAAATAAGACAATTTTTTTTTAATCTCCTTACCAGTGTTAATAAAATTTAGATCTGACTGCATATAGATTGCAATCAGTAAAAGATGTGTCGGCTTGTCCTTCAAAAATCCAATTGGAATGGAGGTTTAACTAAAATGGCCAGCAGACAAATAGCATTAAATAAATATATAAAATGTAAATCAAACATTTACCTACTTCTTCAATAGCGATTACTTTTTCATCCTTAAATGACAACCAGCATACGGTAAAAAAGCATAGAAAAGGAAGAGGGAAATTTTATAAAGGAAAGAAAAAAGGAAGAGTGAAAAACTAAAGAAAAGAAAGAGACAAAAATTGAAAAGAAGAAAAAGGAGAGAAAAACTGAAGTAATGAAAAAAGAAAACGAAAAACTGAAGAAAAGTCAGAAAAGAAAGAGAGAAACATTGACAAAAGGACAGAAAAAGAAGCCAAAAGAATATGAAAAAAATAGCAAAGATGAAAATAAAATAAAAAAGAAGAGAGAAAAATTAAAAAAGAAAGAAAAGGAGAAAATAATAATTAAAGAAAGGATAGAAAAGAAAGTGATAAATTGAAGAAAAGACAGATTAGTTACTGTTATTTGTTTAATTGTTGTGATATTAAATTCTACTAAAACTCTTTTCTATCATTTTTATAAGTAAAATTGAAATCAGTCTGAAGGTAAAACCAAAATGGAACTCTGGAGAATTATCCTTATCAGAAAGTAGCAGAGAGATATATTTAACAAAAAAAAATAAAAAAAAAAAAAACAAAACGAAACAGTCTGAAGACAAGGAAATTATTAATTTGTGACTCATAAGCTGTACAAATACTGTAAATAGTTAAAAAAAAAAAACGGAAAAAGATGGTGTCTTTAGCACAAATTCATTATTTTAACAGCTGATTCATGTTTGTAGCATTCAAATAGCAATGCTTATCCTAGTCAGTTTTAAGCTTCATAAGTCTGTGTGTAATACATGTAGGCTGTTCCAATAAATTCAACTTAATTCACATTTAAAATCAATCTAAGTGTCTCATGATTTTTTTTCAATTTCTTTCAGATTTAACACTTCAGTTTTTGGCAATTTCAACCATGGAAAGATTAACAATCAAACAATGTGTTAAAGTTATCAAAGCTTATTGGGAAAATGAACATTCAAAAAAGAAGTTCCTAGGTCGCATCATAAAACAGTGATGTCAATTGGCCACCATGATCATGTGACTTGACACCTTTAGATTTCTTCCTTTGGGGGTGTGGGGAAGGAGTCATCTAAAAAGTAATATCCATGCCAACAAGCCCACAATAATTCAATAGCTTTCTCTAATAACACAGTTTTATTTACTACTAACTTTAGTTAATCTTAATGGAATACTATATATATATATCCAGGTGAAGAGATATATCACTTCCATAAAGGTAGAGCACTGTATACATTTATTTTTTAACAATATATATATATATATAAAAAATTGTGTTCACCCCAACTAAGGGAGTAAACCCACTAAGATACAAGTGATTACTGGGTGTGGAAGAATTAAAAAAACAGAAACATTAATAAGGAGCAAGAACAAAAGAAGAGTAATCAGGACAGTGGATAGCGATTGACATTGCATTCAAATTTTTTAACATTAAAATTGGATGGAAAGCATGAAGCTGGAAGGGAGTTTCACAAACGAGAAGTGTGAGAAAAACTGTTAGCATAGAATTTACAGTTACATCTAACCAACTTAACTGTAAATTGATATCTCGACACCAGGCAGTTAAGTGCCATACGTGATACACACTTGGGCAATCATGTTTCGAAAGAGACATGAATGACTGAGCAAAAGATTTACCTGCAGTAGGTTGTCATTACTTTCTGCAGTAGGCTGGTTGTTAACCAAGGCTACAGAACACAATCTGTCTTGTTATTTAACCCATAGCTGGAGGGAAGAGATGTATTAATACCTTTGCCAAGAGTATTTGATCAATTACCATGGAATTATTTATAGAAAATGAAGATAGTTATGAGCAGTGATGTTTACATGGCATGGGTAAATAAGTATACCACATATATAATAGATATATATATATGTGTGTGTGTGTGTGTATAATTGATTTTTATCTTATCAATCCTTTGTGGGTTATTTAAAGTTGAAATAGATCTTTGCTTGTAAGAATATGATTTATTTAAAAGTGAATATTGCCTCAACAATCTTTTTAAAGGGAGGTCCCCTCAATGAAGCTCTGTGCCTTGAGCAATTATTGGGCCTTAAATTCACCCCCAGAACCTGTACATACAATCCATTACTAAAAATGTAGGAAAAATAGTCTGCTTACTGTACTACTCCAGTAAGTACCCATCTCCTCACACTATCCTCTACAAGAACCAGATTTAGGCTGAAAATGGAGTACTTCTGTCATATTTGGACAGGATCTGCCTAGTCCTCACTTTCCTGTCTCCACAGAATCCAAAAATGTTTCCTTATCCTTGTAGCTGACTAACTATTTTCCACCCTACAATCCTGCTCTCAACGACAGGATGTGATAAGCTACCCACTGCTCTATGGAATGTGCTTAAATGAACTTCATTCCTTGGTTCCACCTTCACAGATAGAACCTGCCACACCACTCGTATTTTAGCAAACCACCCTTGTTCCTTCTTTATTCTATGAGTGAGACAAGTTCCACTTGAGCAGTTTCTTCCCCTGAACTGTTGCTTTATGGAATGGACTCAAAATAGGATGCTACCCCGATCACTACAATCATAACCTGTTCAAATCTAGAGTTAACTTCAATAATGTTATGCATAAAATGTGCTTCTTACTCTGTAACCCTCTACTTCAAGTGGCCCCCAGGCCTTGTACATGGTGAATCTCACTGTTAAAAAAAAATTAAATAAAAAAAATAAAAAACTATATGAAAAGAACTTAAAATTAAGCAACACAATGCACAGATATCACAATTAAACCCTTGTTATCTCATGAACATTGTTTAAATAAAAGATTAAATTTAGCTTTTGTCAAAAATGCATTAAAGTAACATAACCGCACCTATTGAACAGGTGAAGAGGCTTATCCCTTGTTTCCTGTTTAGGATGCAGTTTCTGGTTTTCTAATCTTCTCACTCTTATGTAGCCCCCTGCACATCAGTGGCATTACCGCCTTGCTTGGGGTGATATGATTAAAAAAAAAAAAAAAATCTACAAATATCCTATTATTAATATACAACCATGTTTCAAGGTATTCCTCGTAAGAAAAAAAAATTAAATCTAATTCCAACAACAATACAGATCTACAACAAAAAAGTTTTAAAGATAAACATCTGACATTACTCATGCAGAAATTTACATTACCTTTGAATTTTTTAGATACATATTTTTAATTTCACTGATTTAACAAAAAGTTGCAAAATGTTTGTGCCTGATTAAAAAATAAATAAAATCTTACAACTTCACACACACACACACACACAAATTAGTTTTGTCACAATAACCTGAGACATCCAACAAAAGAGGTAATATATATTTTTAATAATTTCACCCCAAGCAAATCAGGATCACCACTAGCACACAGAGGGTTACAGTGAGAGAAAAAAACTGAGTACAGGGGCCATTCAGGAAAGGCTAAAAGGATGTACGGTATTCAAGAAGAAAGAAGATGGCAATTGACGTCACATTTAAATTTTCATAGATTGTAGCTATCAGGGAAGCAAGTAAACAGAAGGGAGTTATTTATTTTGTCTAGACGAGAACCCTTCATGCAGAAGTTTACCAGCACAGAAAATTAAATAAATATTTGTCTACATTTCTGAGATGAGGTATTATAACTATTTACATTGGATATCTTAGTTAGTTTGCCTTGATAACTCTCCAAGTTTTAGCTCTCTTCGTTGAGGTCAGAGATTGAACTCAAAACTCTCCTTTGTGCATGTGATGAAATTGTCTGCTAAAAGTATAAATTTTTACCTTGAGACCACTATTATTTTGTACTACCTCCACTTTACTGGTAATTTTGAGTTTTAAGGGGTGAGGATTAGAATTTTACTAAAACTAAAACATATGAAAGTGAATTGTTGAGAATTTACAACAAAAATATTCAATATTATTAGCTTGTTTATTTACAAGAATAATCTAATACTTAAAACATTCTTGAAACTAATGCAATGGAATATTTATCATTTACCAATGTATAAAGATATAAAAATGAACATTTATTTATAAATTTATTGTTGTGGGAGCATTACCCACATATCAGAGTGAACTCATCCAGATTCTATTTAAGCCAGGAGACAGTACTTGGCGAGGGACTAAGTCGAGTAACTGTAGTCGTAGCATTATTGCGATACTTCAAGACTCTGCTAAACGCTTATATTTGATTGACTATCTGTATTTATTATATGTTGTATTGTACTTTGTATTGTTGTCAATATATGTATTTAACCCAATCCGTTGCGTTCGTGTTTTCTTTGAGTGGTCTTAAAACCAAGGCCACATCATTTATAAACATTTACTAAATTATTAAAATATTTGAACCATTCCAATCATGATTTAATGCCCGTTTCCATGCTAGCATGAGTTGGACAGAGTTTTCTTGATGGCTCCGTAATTAAACCATTATGAAAATATTACTATATATCTTTACTAACACCAACCAGTTTTGGAGAGTAGAATCTCAGTGTTTTTATCAAGGCACTATCTCTAGGAAGATTATCTACTAAGGTTAGAAAGTTCAACCTACCCTATTCGACACAGAGTAGGTGTAGAGGTCTTTTATTTCAGAGATTTCCTTCTCTTAGACAAGTTGCTTATCCAAAGATAAAGACTCTTACCCAACCTAACTCTTTCTTTGGGGGTTAACTATTTGCCCATAGATGGGACCCTAACAGGTTTTACCACTCTGGTTCACAGCAAACCTGAAATCAACAGAAATTAAGATGTGGTTTCATGCACTTCTAAACCTAATGATCAGAGGCTTGCTGCCTGATGTAATTTATCATCATGCCCAGTAAATAACATAAATGTTTTGCTGTTTTGCTAACCATTCCCAAGAATACGATTCCCTGAAATTTTTGCAGATTTTTCTAAATTTTATAAAAAAAAAGTATCTTTTCAAATTTATTTCTTTATAAGATAGTATCTAATAAGCATTGTACCTGTTTACATATTTTTATAATAATGTAAGTAAACTTTGCAAAGGGAGTGTTGGTATTTTAAAATATAAGCAGTATCAACAGAAAATCTGTTTTTTTTTTTTAACACAAACATTGTTTTTGTGGGCATGAAGATTAAACATTGCCAAATTTTTTTTTAATCTGCCATTAATTTTTTATTAATACTAGCAGTATAGCCCAGCATTGCTCGGGTGTAATGAAAGCTTTAAAACTAATCCATGGTCCTGGAGCTCAGACTCTTTGGACATTGGCATGAAAGACTAAAAATAAAAAGCAATAGTGGTTTCCAGTTAAAGCGAAACCGAAGACTGAAAAAAAAATGAATGGATGTAAGTCAAATTTTGATTTCCTGGTATTGATATAAGTTTTTTCATCGTAAACTGAATTTTGAAGGCTAAATAAGTCCTCTGAGTAAATGGTATCATGGCTGAGACTAAGAACTACAATTATACCTACTTAGAGCCAAACCCGAAGCAAAAACTAAAATAAAAGGGCTGAAAAAAAAAATACAGACATAAAGGCAGATAAACAGACACACACACACAAACATCTTGCATTTTATATATATTATTGATTTTTTGCACTATTGTAAGAACTGCAACCTTGAAACTTCTGAATATCATTTCTTATGTCTTTGTCTATGAGTGTATCAAATTTGATTAAAATCGGACTACTCCTTCTATAACCTGATTTTTTTGATTATCGATATTTATCGGGGGTACCTCAGCACAAAACCTAGCTAAGAACACTCGCAGACACTTATAGTACAACTGTGTAAATTTTCAAGAAAATCGGTTTAGCCATTTTGGAGTCTATAGGTAATGGATACACACACACACACACACACACACACACAGACAAATTTCCATTTATAAATAAGTTTAGATAAACATTATTTTTCATGGGTATTCATGTTCAATTGACACCACTGGATTTTTAGAAATTTTTGTTTTTTTTTAAACAGTACTGGACCTCCTACAGAAGGTAGTAAAAGAAAGTGAAAAGAAAAAAACTGAGCATAAACTTCAGGAAAACTGAATGTATAATCATTAGCAAAAAGAAAACCCCAAAATGCCAACTACAGACCAGAAAAACTAATATAAACAAGTAAAGAAATTTAAATGCCTGGGAAGTGTTCTGACAGAGAATGGAAAGTGCAATGTTGAGATCCAAAGATGCATTGGCATGGCCAAAGACACATTTCAAAAGTTAATGAGAATACTGAAAGACAGGAAAATCTCATTGGAAACATAGAAAAGACTGTTGAACAACTATGTGATATCTGTTCTTCTGTATGAAAGTGAATGTTGGAAGAATAAAGGAAAGGCTTGAGACAGCAGAAAAGCGGTTCTACAGAAGGATGATGAGGATACCATGGACTAAGCACGTAAGCAACAACAAGGTGTTGGAGAAGATGCAAACGAGAAGAAAACTCATACTTAACATCAGGAAGAGACAGCTGAGGTTCCTGGGACACATAATGAGGAAGGAGGGCCTGGAATATTTAATACTCACAAATCAGATAGAGGGAAAGAAAGACAAGGGAAAGTAGTGCAAGACGTATTTGATAGGCTTGAACAAATGGATGGTGAACCAGGGTTTGGGAGAAATAGCAAGAAAAGAAATATTATGAGTGACAAGGGACAGGGGTAAGTGGAAGTCCATGACTGCCGAAATCCTGAAAGGTCATGGCACATAAAAAGATGAAACAGTGAAATTAAGATGAAAGAATATCTGCCTTCTAACTGGAATCAAACCTGTAGGTATTTACTCAGTCTCCCAACCAAGATGTGATATGAGACAAGGTCGGGTTTAATGTGGGGCACCTAAGTACACACACACACACCTAGGGCAGGACCAAAAATTGCCCAGCCCCAGAAGCTATCAGTTGAGCTGGCATTGGCATGAACACCAATGCTCCCTCTTTAGTGCAATGATAAAGGTATAGCCATAGGCAGCTGTTCCCTGGAACCAGGAACCTCTCAGTATTTTTTCCAGCTGTGTCTATCTGCAGACAGAGACAAAAAGTGCACTTTGCCAAAAGACAGAGACGCAACTGAGGGATGAATACATGACTTAGCGTGTGCAAGGTAAGAATCAAAACTGTTCTCTTTTTCTAACAGAGAAACCTGTCTTATAATCAAAGAGTGCACTTACCAAGTAAACTACGGTTGACATTAATTTCATTTAGAAAATAAAAAAAATGAGAATGTCAAACATGTACCCACTAAAAGATAATCTTTATATTCATATATTTCTCTAAATATATATATATATATATATATAATGACAATTCCTGCTGTTGCTTAAAATTTTAAATTAGTAAGCAAGCATTTCCATACCAAAAGTCCGCTACACAAAATCTTTAATAGGAATACTCTTGAAATTAGAAGACATCTTCAGTTTTCTAAAATAAAATTTGTTTTAATTTCTCATCAAAATCTGACTAAATCAACCTTGTCACTATAACTGAACATTAAAATAAATACTTTAAAACCCACCTTGTCTTAACAAGCAGTCACCTGTCTAGATACTGACCAGGCTTGATGTTGCTTAACTTCCATGATCATATAGGGAACTACTGTTTCATCATGGTGTGTGTATATATATATATATATATAGAGAGAGAGAGAGAGAGAGAGAGAGATAAAACAACTTACTCTCTTTAGTTACAAATAACCACCCTTTTTATTATCATGGTCCTCTATATATTCTTCTTCCTTGTAGCTCTTAATATATGTTATCTTGTTATTTCTGCCAAACCCTGATTTGCCAGCCATTTGCTAAAACATATCAAGTATGTCATGACATATTTAGTTATATAAACATCAACCACCCTAAAACTATTATAAAGCTAATACCCAACATTGTTGACACCAGAATTAACCATTTATCATCCAACCTCAAAATTTTCAAGGAAAATTAAAAAATTATATAAAAAGCCCTCCAGGAAAGCAGCTTCAAGAATAGATTAATTGATAAACCAATTGTTAATTCTGAGCCATCTAGTGCGAGAAATAGATATAGAAAAAAAGGAAGGTCATATGATTCAACCCCCACTCAATTCCACAGACCATCTAAAAATCAATATAGGGGATTGTTTTTTAAATTAGTAAGCAAGCATTTCCATACCAAAAGTCCACTACACAAAATCTTTAATAGAAATACTCTTGAAATTAGTTACCCCTGTATGCATAATATGAACATTAAAATTTGTTTATTGCAGGAACTTATAAAGAATTTAGATAGGGCTGATTCTAAAACTGGTATTTTACCATCTTGCAATTCTAGGTCGATCAACAACTGTTCAGTGGAAAGCAAATGTAGGCATACCCAAGTAATGTACCAATCTAAGTCATTACACCACCTGCATGATCCTGGGTATGATGGTAAACTGCATCCGGCAGCAAGGTCTATGATTGGGAGGTTGTGAAGAGTATGCAACCACCTTTTAATTGCTGTTGTTCTCAGGTCCATTCTGACCCAGAATGGTAGCACCTGTTAGGGTTCCAGCTATGGGCAAATAGTTAATCCCAAAACTGGGGTCAATACACTATGAAAGTATAAAAATAGACTTATAAAAATAAACTGCGTCTAGAGATTATATACAAGTTAAGAATTGGTATAAAGTGTTGCATCTTTAATGTTAAAAGTCCTATTATGATGTTTTTTAGATTCTAATCAATATTATTAACTTAGATATATAGTGATAGAGAAAACTATTGTTTTTGGTTGGAAAAAATTTTTACTAAGTTAACAAAACAGACTAATTTAACTGTCAGTAGTTTATTTGCAACTATTTATTTTGATACTTTTACATTATTATACCTTGTAAAACTAATGTAAAAAAAATAATATGAAAAGATTTTAGAACGAATTCGTCAGTTTCTTTAAGGAAAAACCAAAAAACATTTTAAGAATAAAAGATATATTAACAAAAATAATAAGAACCTCCTAAAATTTATTCCACAAATGCTCCTTTCTTTTCAATAACTCTTAGCAGCCTATTGTCAACATCTGATGTTAAATTTGCAATTTTAGCAGCTGGTAAGTTGTTTGCAGCAACTTTAACTGCCTCCCAGAGATCACAATTGCCTTCAATTAGAATAAATATCTCTCTTGAGGATGCTCCACAGGTTCTCAATGGGATTCAAGTCACAGCTATTTGAAGAAAGCCAGTCCATAAGAGAATCTTCAGCAAATCCCTTTTCTTTCAACCAGGATTTAGTAAACTTTGATGCATGATTTGGTGCGTTGTTTTGCATAAAGATCATAGATCTACGCTTGGCTAAAGACTGGTTATCAAGCCATTCAAAGAAATATTGCTGTAGAAAATCACAGTAACTTTTGGAATTCATTTTAACCCTGTCTTTCACTTTAAATGGATCCACGAGCTCATTACCAATAATCCCAGCCCATATCCTGATCCAACCGCCGCCTTATTGGCGTTTAAAAAATTTTGAGCCATGTTGCTTGCAAACCCATCCTCGAGCCCATCCATCAGACCCATCAAAGGTGATCCTTGATTTGTCTGTAAAAAGCACTTTACTGAAATTAGTTTTCATGTATTTTTTTGCCCACTGCAGCTTTCTTTCCTTATGTTTTTTGTTAAAATGAGTTTCTTTATTTGATTTTTTACATCAGCAAACTTCCTTCTTTACATCTTGTTTCCCTTGACATCATAGGAGCTCCAGCGGTCTCAAATATGAACTCATTTGACGCATTTGGGTTTCTTATCAATTCTCTTCGGATATGTGATAGATCTCGCTTTGTTAAATTCCTGAATTCAGCCTGAGACATTTTTTCCTTGGTTGAATTCCCTATTTGACATATTTTCTTGATTGTTTGATGATCCATTTTCAAATACTTAGAAATTTGAAGCGAAGACTTTCCTTTGTTAATTTCTTTGATTATATAGTTCTTTTCATTCATTGTTAGTTCTTTTTTACAAGCCATAATACTAAATTCTAGTTCTTGAAAACAATCTCTTGACACTGCAAATTTCTATAATTACTGAAAAAATACTAAATATCAATCTGAAATTGAAAATTGGGACTTAATTGCTTTCATGCTTACTCACTATACATAATAGTACAAATTATTTCATTGAATAACACATATCTATGAATGTTACATAAAATATTTGACAATACCTCTTTTGCATATAATCTCTAGACACAGTTTATTTACATAAAAATAAACTTTTATAGAAAAAGCATGTTTTTGAAGGAAAAATATTAGTAAAAATATATTTTTGAAGGAAAAAAAAATTATTACTAGTAATACACTTTTGAATACATAACTAGCAGACATCTTCAGTTTTCTAAAATAAAAAAAAACTTAATTTTTCATTAAAATCTGACTAAATGAACCTTCTCCCTAGAACTGAACATTAAAAAAAAAAATACTTTAAAATCCCACCTTTTTGGCATTAAATAACCCACAGGTTGATATGTCGTTAAACAAAACTCATACACCACCTGCACAGACAAGCTTGCAGCACTTGGTCTTACCAAGCAGTCACCTGTCTAGATACTGACCAGGCTTGATGTTGCTTAACTTCCATGATCATATGGGGAACTACTGTTTCATCATGGCGTGTGTGTATGTGTAAAAAAACTTACTCTCTTTAGTTACAAATATGTACCATGTCCCTTCAGGACATAAGCGATCATAGCCCTCCACATATTCCTCTTCTTTGTAGCTCTTAATATATGTTATCTTGTTATTTCTGTCAAACCCTGCTTTGCCGTTCATTTGCTAAAACATATCAAGTATGTCATGCACTGTCTTTCCATCGCTCTGTCTGCCCTGTAAGTATCATGTTCTCTGAGTCTTCTTTCCTCAATACATGTCCCAGAAACTTTGTCTTTTCCTGATGTTAAGTATAAGTTTTTGCTTCTATTCTCTCCAAAACCTCGCTGTTGCTCATATGTTCAGTCCATGGTATCCTCAGCATCTTTCTGTAGAACCACATTTCTGTTGCTTCAGATATTTTTATCTTGGAGTAAATTGTCCAGCACCCGCTGCCATATAGGACAGATATCATGTAAGTCTACGACTTTTTTCTTTGTTGCCAACAAAGTTTTCTTGTTCTCTCAGTACATTCTAAAACTTAAGCAAAGTATCTTTGGCCATCTATATATATCTTCAGATCTCAGTATCATACTTTCAGTCCTCTGTTAGGACATTTTCTCAGGCATTCAAATTTCTGTATCTGTAATCCACTTTCTAAAATTAACATTTTAATGATAAAAGAGGAATTTTTTTAGTGTCTCGGGTGAGGAACAGTTAAAGAAACTGCAAGTGATTATGTCTAATAGGATGTGTTAAATGACTAATTCTACTAATTATCAGCCAAAATTTTCAGTACTCCCTCGTATATTAAATTATCAGTTTACAGATCAATTAGGAAGGTTAGGAACCAATTATAACAGAAAATGTATCATCCTAACTAACCATTCCTTAAATACAAGTATGTAAATTGGGTTACATATGACAATGTCTAATACAAAACGCATTGGGATAGACAAGGATAATCTCCACAACTGATGACAAAAGCTAAACTCCATGGAAGTCAAGAAGAACATTGCTGTACTAGAACAACCTCCCAGTTCACCTGATCTTGCACCGTGGGACACTTTTCTTTGCCCCAAACTCAAGGGGATCATCAAGGAGATCAATTTTGTAGACATAGAGGCCCTCAAGAGAGCTGTAATGATGCAGTGGAGGTGCATTCAAGAAGAATCCTTCCAGTAGTGCATAGAAGCATGGCAGAAAAAAACAGAAAAGTAAATTAGACTCAACAGGGATTACTTTGAAGGGGAAATCATGTAATCCGTTGTTTGGAATTGAAATCAATTGTTAGATACCAGTCCTGTTTACTTACTTTTCAGATAGGTCTTGTAGATGTGTGTGTATATATATATCTATATATATAATAGCAAGAAATATAGAGAATTTAGATGACATTTTTCTTAAGAACTAAAACTAAACAACCAGTTGTCTAGTTTTAGTTCTTAATAAAAATGTCGTCTAAATTCTCTATATTTCTTGCTATTATTAAGTTTTGTCCTGTTAAGAATTTATAGATATATATATATATATATCATGAAGAGGAAAATAAACATTAAAAAAATGTGTAAATTCTCTTAAGTTGCCAGTTTTTTGATCAACCCTTATAAAAACAAGAAAATTTAAAATACTAGAATTTTCTTTTGTGCAATAGGCTAATGCATGTTGAAATTTTCACAGTATTTAGCTTCATTGAAGTTATCACTAACAATTTTTTGTCAATATTTACAAACTAAGTCTTGCCCAATTTCACAAACCAATCAATGAAATATAAAAACTTAAAATATGCAAAAAATAATATTTGTTAATTGTTTTTAAAATAGTCCAAGTATTTTGTATGTTTAAATATTAAAACTAAATTTTTCCAAAAAATAAATGAAAATTTATTGTACTAAGCTATGCCCCCAAATAAAACCAAATGTACTTTGTACCCCTTTACCCGTTTGCACTTTTTCACAAAATTTGATTTTGATCAGTCAATATATGCCTATTTTAGAGAGTGCAATAGATAGATGGGCTTATAGAAGTAGGGAGATGGTTAATGTTTTTTTTTTTAATTGGCCTTGTGTGAAACAAAACCCTAACTTCCTACAACTTACAGGTTTTATCCAGAATTATCAGAAGGCTGTCAGAAGGTGGATTTGTGGAAGAATAAAAGTATACCTTTTGGAGGTTTAAATAGAAATTTATTAATACAAAGAATAACATGAATTAGTAGAAATTAATGTTCAATGAGAAACAGTATTAAGAAGTTAAAGGTATCAAAAGTTCATAGTAGCAACTTGCAAGAATGAGTTTATGTGTACGTAGGCAGGAATGTATGTATGCATGTATGAGCGTTATTGTTGGTTAGGATTGTCTTTGAAGTTATCGCTCAGAGTGAATGGTGAAAAATTAGGAGGTGAGAGAGAAAGAGAGAGGTAATAATAATAAGGATTGCTTGATGTTTGTCAAAAGATGTGTTAATTACACCCGTCATCTCTCTCTCTCTCTCTCTCTGGTGACAGTTGAATTTGCTCCATCTTTTATTTTATTTGTAGGGCTCGAAAAGATCATTTAAGAATTCAATCCCGGATGTGATTCTGGCCTTTCCATTGGACGCTGAACAAACTTCAGCTCATGAAAAGGGTCTGTAAAATAATCTGTTTCTGATAACTGAAGATTATTTGAATTTTGTTTTTAGATGTTTCCTAGTTTTTTATTGGTCAAAAAACATTTTGCATCGAGGTATGAATTTTCACAAGTTTTGTTTTTGGATTTGCTTTTACATGTGTGCTAAGCAAGGTTTTGTAAATTCACTAGTAAATTTGTTTGTTTCTAACAGAATCAATGAGTCAGTGCTTAGAATTTTAAATCTAGATCTTATTTTGTTCACTACAGACTAAAGGAAGTCACAGAATTGACCAATAGATAGATCAGTCTGTTAAGTGCCATACATGATACACACTTTCACAATCATGTCTTGAAAGAGACCGGGTAGAAAATTTCCCCACAATAGGTTGCCATTACTTTCTCCGCTAGACTTAACTGACTGACAGATAAAACAATAAAATAAAGTTTCCAATACAAGTAAAGTTAAAACTTTTTCAAAATTAATCTTAATATTTCATTACAAAGACAATCGGCCAATCAGATAATATTGAAAAATAAAGATAAATTTCTTGTTTACAAAGAGAAATTATTCCCATTCCTTTTTTGATACTAATTTTCAACAGGTTACCACTACTACTTCATGCTACATTTAAACTCTAAGAAATTATTCTAAAATAATCTAGAAGATTTTCAAGGTGACGCATCTATTTTAGTACACGAAAGGTATTTATTATGTAGAGAGAGTTATGTTATGTGACTTTTATTGCAGATTTCATAATACATGCCAACCAGAGAGAAGCTTAAGCTTGAAATAAACAGGAAGAGAACTGCTTATGAGATCCAAGAACAATATAGAAAATTTAGAGCAGCCCAGAAATAGATTTGTGAATAAATTGAATAAACTTACTGAATAAAAAGAAGAAAAAAAAATCTTTTCCCATGGTGCTAGCTATGAAGGAACCAGTATCAAATGCTATTGTTGAAGTCTGTTAAAAGATAAAAAGAGAAAACAGAAAATGTTTATCTCTCTCAAAAGTGTAGCAACATGTGAAAATTACATTCGACCACACCCACTTCCTCCAAGGCAATGATGACTCAACTATTTTTCTGTTTCCCAAAGCATGGCATTCACCTTCCAAAACCTTCAGTAAATCAACCTTTTCTTTGATTGTTCCAACTCTGCACAAGTCTGACTCAAATTTGATCATTATAACATTTATCCTTACTTACCCTAACTAAGAAATAGAAAATGAACATACCATAATCATGTTTAGACCTTCCAATGATAAAGTACAAATTTTTCTTTGGTTGTTCTAACTCTGCAAAAAGACTGACTTGAGCTCAGCTATTAATATGACACTTATAACTTACAATAAACTCCCGGAAAAAAAAAAAAAGAGAAAAATGTACCTACGAAAAAGATATTGAAAACATTGTTTAACTAATTGTGGAGAGCCATAATTACCCGATCCCTGAACACTAGAAAGGAAAACAGTGGACAAACTATCTAACAAGCTTGTATAGATGGATGGCACAGGTGAAAGAGTTTGTATTTATTTATGAGATGAGTAATTTTCAATAATGTTGAAATTATTTTGAACTTTTGTTCTCGTCTTGGTTGATATAGATATTATAATAGACACAATGTTTCGACCAAGTACCCTCTGGTCATCATCAGGTGCCCATAAATTGATGTGGATTATCTCGTCGATTATTGCAAAATATCCAGTGAAATCGATTATTGTTCTTTTATGTCAGAATTTGGTTTGTCACTACCAAGTCCAAGGATCGAACTCACTAACATAAACCAGTTGTCAAAATCTATCTGACACTGAATATAAAAGGCTCTAAAAATACACCACTAAAGTCCTTGGGGACGGCGGCTTAGTGGATATAGTAGTTGATTATACATGTGTTAGTATCATCTAGTGGTCATGCGTTCGATCCTTGGACTTGGTAGTGACAAACCAAATTTAAACATGAAAGGATATTTCACAATAATCAATGAGATAATCCACATCGGCCAATTTATGGACATGATGATGACCAGAGGGTACTTGGTTGAAACGCTGAGTCTATTATAACACTTATATCAACCAAGATGAGAACTTGAAATAATTCCAAAGTGAGAGTCATTGGAAATAAAATAAAAATGTAACTTTTTTACTCCAATATGCAGTAGCTCAAAAGAAAATGTCCCAAATGGAGTAAATTTGTATCCACTGATCCACTGACAACTAAACTCTTTCTACTTTCCAATGCATTGGGTTTACAGGTCATTTTTTCTTTTTTTTTTAAATCATCCCAGCTCAGTGCAAGGTCAACTTGAGCTCAAACTCAACCATTATAACTGCTAATGAAGTACAAACTTTCTTTGATCAGCAGGAGACAGGGTAAGCATCAAGCTCAAGTCAAACTTCTGGCCCAAAATAACTAACATACCCAAGAGACATTATGTCGGAAATTTACAGATGTAACGGGTCTCCTGATTGGCTGATTTAACCCGAACCTCGTTTTGAACTTTAGGCGGGCTTTACCAGAGGTTTTTGTTTTTTTTTCTGATGGGTTTTTTTTTTTGTTCTCTCCTTCTTTCAGCTAGCACGAACAGTATCGGACGTATTTGTGCCGCTCCGGATTTTTGTTGCAGCGGGGCCTAAACTGGCGCCCACTTGTCTCGCTATATCGAGACCATCTTACCAATTCTTTGTAATCTTTTAGGCTAATGCCACAACTTTGTAACAGAGAAAATCTCTTGTTACCCTTCTTACCTTAAAAAGGATACCCTATGGTCAAGCCTTGCCTTCCTAGAGAAAAATTCTCTAAGCACTATCATCTTATACCAAGATAAGAAACTGTGAAAGAAGCTGACCCAGAAGAAAGTTCCTGTACGTCGCGGATCGCAGTTCCTTGTGTCTTTTTCATCCCACTCCTAGACGGAGGATACTATACCAAGCTAAGCAGAGAAAAGAGACTATACCAAGCTACACAGTAGCAGCAAAATTCAGCATATTTTTGCAAGACAAATAAATTGTTTTTTCTATACCAGGTATGTCTTGTTATGTTTGATAATTTCCTTTCACTGCTTAAGCGCTAAGCTATGTGAATATATTTCTCACAATTATTGAGAACTTTGTTTCTCTACAGATTCCACAAAAAAAAAAAAAAAAATGATCTGTATTAGAAAGGCAAGATTTTCTATGCTTCTCTTTCTTTATATATGAACACACTCGCCAACAATCCACCAACACAATCTTTAAAATCCCAGACTTCCACTCAAGAGTTTTTGTCAATATGAAGAGAAAGCAGATTTGATTTACTTTGAAACTGGGTAACATCAGCACAGGGACCTCGTAGAATAGTCGCAAATGAACATTTAGGATTTTTAAGCCACTTTCATGATTTTCAGCTCAATTATGGATTTATACGAATATTATTTGCAATTAAGATGAAGACTGAAAACAAAACTTTCACAATTTAAAAAAAAAATTTTAAAAAATCAGGTTTTAGGTCAAGAAACTCTGGCCTGTAGTCACGAACTGAAAATCCATGAAAAGAAAAACTTTCCGATTATATAGTCAAGTATAGTTCTAGTTTTTAGGAGTTTTTAAATTTAAAAAAAAAATCCCCCCCCCACAATGTTGTTCATCTTGTACACAGTTCGAAAGCCACTCAATCAATTGAATCATCATTTATTTTCTACAATTTATCAGCCCTTTGCAGGTTATTTAAAACCAGAATTATTTTTTTCTTACATTCTAAAAATTTTACTTTAGATAATGATTTCTCAGCATAGTGTAATGATAAACAAGCTTGTCTCACTAGAACCTATTATAAATGAATAGTGAGTTCAGTCCTCACTGGTTACCCCATACTTTTGGCCTTGTGCCACATCTAAGTGATGCTTAGAAAAATCAACTAATTAATTAACTCATAGCTGAGGAGGAAACTGGATCCATACCTTTTCCAAGAGTATTTGCACACAAAAGATAATGAAACAAAAAGGAAAGTGGAACTCGGCTCTCCAATTGACGATTCCAAGCCATCATCTATTACACCACCCATACATCCAAGTTTACAGTACCTAGTATTCTCAAATGGTCACCCATCTAGGTATTCACTAGGTTTGATATTGCTCAACTCCAGTGGTGTTTCAATATGATGTGAAAATGTTGAAAAGTGCAACACAGATCCAAAGGCAAATTCACAGATGCATTCCAGAAGCTAAGTAGAGTATTGAGAGACAGGAAAATTTTGCTAGAAACAAAGAAGAGATTGCTGGATTGCTATGTGATGTCTGTTCTTCAATATGGCAGTGAATGCTGGACAATTTTCTCAAAGATGAAGGAGAGACTTGAAGCAACCAAAATGTGGTTCTACAGAAGGATGCTGAGGATACAATGGACCAAAAATGTGAGCAACAAGAAGGTTTTGGAGAGGATGGAAACAAAAAGGAAAGTAAACTTATCAGGAAAAAACTGCTGAAGTTCTTGCAACATGCAAGGAGCAAGGAGAGCTGATACTCACAGGTCAGATAGAAAAAAAAATAACAGACTTGATGGTCTTGAGCAGGTGGATGGCAGAGCAGGTTTTGGGTGGGATAACATGAGAACATGTGCTAAAATAACAGACTTGATGGTCTTGAGCAGGTGGATGGCAGAGCAGGTTTTGGGTGGGATAACATGAGAACATGTGCTAAAATAACAGACTTGATGGTCTTGAGCAGGTGGATGGCAGAGCAGGTTTTGGGTGGGATAACATGAGAACATGTGCTAAGAGCCACTAGGGATAGGGAGATGTGGAAAGCCATGACCACCTACATCCTGAAGGAACACAGCACATAGAAGAAGAAAAAAAAGAATGAAGAGAGCTTGGAGAGTTTGATACTCAAAGAGATATATTAAAGGCAGGTGGAGAGCAGGAGAGAGAGCATGACTAACCCATCAAATGAGAAAAAAAAAATGGAATACAAAATAGAGACTAAGAAGAATAGTAAAGGGACAAAAATAAGATGTTATGGAGAGCCATGACCAACCACATCCTTAAGCGACACAGCATGTAAAAAGGAGAATGATATGTTAATCTTTTTTTTCAAAAGATTTACCTGAGTACTGAAATCAGATACAAATACAAACCAGAATTAAAATTAAAAAAATTAATATCATAATTTTTCTATTTCCATTAATCAAAACCTATCTAGTTATACAGTTAACCTTCACTGATAAACAATCGACCTGACTATGTTTTTCTGGCCTTGAGAATAAAGAATGTAAAAAAGAAAAATTTATCACTTATATCAAAGTCTAACTATCACAAATAATTTTTATGGCATAAAAAGAGTGAATAGTTTTGCCAGTCATCTGGTTCACACACCTCCCGAGCCTTCAGAAAAAAAAAAAGTATAAGTTTATCACATGTTTCTTTTTTAGGACTGGGATTCTAGTTCCTTCTAAAGTCTTTACATTCTCTTTCAATCCCAGTAACCCCTTGTGTCTTAGTGGCATTATTGCCTTACCTGGGGTAAACTGATTTAAAAAATTTTAATCTTGAAGATTCCAAAATTATGATTTAACTGTAGAAGGGGTTAGTTGATTTATATTTAATGTCGAATTGTGTATGGGGCACCCAGTGAGGATCGAATTCACTACTCAGTAATAAAATTGAATACTGCTGCCATATCTGGTTGGGTGCCCCTGCTGTTCTCCTTAGGCTTCTTGATAAGGTTCAGAGGAGGGTCTGTAATGTGATAGATACCGACTTGGCAGACAGCCTGCAGTCTCTCTCCCACCAGCGCGACGTGGCTTCCCTGTGTCTCTTCTATAAATACTTTCACGGCTTCTGCTCTGATGAACTTAGATCACTGGTGCCCCCTAAATACGAATTTGCACGAGATACTAGATTAGCAACTAGATCCCACCCTTTTACAGTGAAACCGATAAAATGCGGCCGTAACTTCTACTCCAACAGTTTCTTTCCTCGCACTTCCCGACTGTGGAATTCTCTTGATTGCTTCCCCAACGGCTACAATCTCCAGGAGTTTAAATGTAAGGTCAATAGACACCTCCTAACACACTAACCTGCTCCCATTCTATCAAGCACTCTTCCCATCTGCCTAACCCTCATCCTCGCTATCCTTACTCATCTGTCACCTTCCTCCTGACATTCCCTGTCTAACCACTCCTTCTCTTTACCTTCCCCTATGTAGCCCCATGCACAATAGTGGCAGTGGAATGCCTTGCTTGGGGTGAGATGATTAAAAAAAAAAAAAAAAAAAGAGAAGCCAATCAGACTAACCTTGGTAACTTATCTCATGCAGAGTTAGGCTGGTTAATTTTACGACATATCTACTCTTCAATGTCTGTCTATATTTTTAAGAGGAGGTACTGTAACTATTTACATTATTTAGACTGTTGTCCTCATCTTTATTGTCATATTCACAATATTTTAACTACTTTGGCAATATATTAAATTATAAACACTGTTTATTTACGAGAATAATTTCATATTTTCAACATTCTATAAATTAATACAATTAAAACTAAGGAAATGCAATATTTATCATTTGCCAATTTATAGAGAAATAAATGTGAGAAAAAAAATTTATTCATAAATTTATAAACATTTACTAAATTATTAAAATATATGAACCAGCTAAACAGAAATAGTTATTTTAGTGATTGCCATATGTGATACAGGGTTGGGCAATCATGTCTCTTTTGAGACATGACTGACTAGGCAGAAGATCCTCCCACAGTAGATTGCCATTACTTTCTGCTGTAGACTGGGTTCTATACTCTTGGTTGGCAACCAATCTATCCAGCTATTGAACCAAGAAGAGATGTATTCATACCTTTCCTCAAGGGTTGAGCCCAAGTGAATGAAACGAATTCAACTGGGCCCATGTATTGAATACTGCTGCCCCTGCCATTTCCCTCGGGGTTCTTGACAAAATCCAATGGAGAATCTGTAATGTGATCGATACCAACTTGGCAGCTCGACTGCACTCATTCTCTTACCGGCATGATGTCGCTTCCCATTGCCTCTTCTACAAATACTTTCATGGCATCTGCTCTAATGAACTTAGCTCACTGGTGCCCTCTATGTACAAATTTACACAAGCTACTAGACTAACAACTAGGTCCCACCCTTTTACAGTGAAACCGATAAAATGTAACTGCAATTTTTCTCACACTTCCCGCCTGTGAAATTCCCTTCCATGTACTTGCTTCCCTGACAGTTACAATCTCCAGGAATTTAAATGTAAGGTCAATAGGCATCTCCTATCTCACTAACTCATGTCCTTTCTCTCAAACTCTTTTCTCCATCCAGTCCACCCCAATTACATCAGTATTCTCATCCATCTATTACCCTCCTCCTGACATCCCCTATA
The DNA here is from genome assembly GCA_037127315.1 of Ascarosepion bandense. Taxonomy (NCBI): domain Eukaryota; kingdom Metazoa; phylum Mollusca; class Cephalopoda; order Sepiida; family Sepiidae; genus Ascarosepion; species Ascarosepion bandense. The sequence goes on along the minus strand of JBBBDQ010001018.1, from coordinate 4,262,054 downwards.
ACTAACCCCCTCTTTCTTATCACTTTCCCCTATGTAACCCCCTTCACAACAGTGGCAGTAAAACTGCCTTGCTTGGGGTGAAATGATTAAAAAAGAAAAAAAAAAAAATTCTAACTCGGCTCTCTTTGATTTTTCATTCCACGTCGATATCCATTACATTGCAATTCTCATGCTTGATATAAAATAGAGGATATAAAATAAGTGTTAAGAAAGATAAAAGATATAAAATAAATGTTATAAATCCATATTTAATCTGTCTAGCTAAATAAATAAATTCTGTTTGTCCATCTGTGAGTCAGAAACCGCTAACTCAGGTCACACTTGCCCTATATATGATCATCCCAATGCTAAGAAGGCCTAAGATTAAAAATCTGCCTCTCATCTGGTGCATGAAAATTTGGCATCAGGATTTGTATCTAGATGCGGCGGGAACAGTTAAATATTCAAAATTTTATAATAGCTGAAAAAAAAAAAAAAAAAAAAATATATAATTTTAAAAGTTTTCAATTTATATTGAGTTTAAAGTAACAGAGACTTTGAATCTAAAACATTTTGTTTTAAATTCAGTTTAAAATATCTCCAAGGGTATAAAACCCAGTCTGACCTGCTATTTAACCCATAGCTGGAGGGAGAAGAGATGGATTAGTACTTTTTCCAGGGGTATTTGTGCCTAAGTGAATGCAACTAATTCAACTGGAATGTACATAATGAGGTTACAATAAAAATTTTATTTTATATTAATACTACCTCATAAAAATTTTCGATGTAGTTAAGTGTGGGCTTGGAGAGAAGGTCCACATCATAGATTTGTGGGGTGCCCTTGAGACCATTGAACTGGTCATAGGTTTATCAAAAGGTGAAGATGTTTTCTTGGCTATGAAGAAATTCTCTGCCTTTTTAAAGGCTTGAGGAGGATCATGAGGAAAAAAAAAAAAAAAAAAAAAAGAAAGGGCTTTTGGTTTTAACAAAAAGTGATTTTATTAGCTGGAATATTTTTTGGCTAATTTTTCTCACCAAATGGAAACTTTGCATGACCTGGCTGTTGTTTCAAGCAGTTATTATAGTGCATACTCTGTATTTGAAATCAATGCCCCAGCTTCAGGCATCTATTTCAAACATGAATGATGTAGGTGTAGAGAGATACACTTTTAGCCATGAGAAAATGATTTGCTTCCTAATCTCTAAAAGCCCACTTTTAACACCTTTTGGTCCTCTGGCGGTTATCCATATATTTTACACTTCCACGGGCCTATTCTGGTCAATGTGCACCAGATCTAACTCTTCCACCCTGGCCCCTCAACCTCCAGTGTCTTCCCCTTCGGGTTGAAGTGTCGACCTGGTCCCAACCGAACTCAAGGGGTTAGCCATAGGTCTCTGAGCATCTGTAGGTTAGTCAACTGGTCCATTGTTTTAAATCTGCTTCCTGCCCCCGTTGTGATTATTAGATCCAGAAAGCAGAAGTGTTGTTTGTTCATGGTCAACTGAAGATGTAGTCACAGTTGGGGAGCCTGTGCTAAACATTTTAGAATACAGCAAAAAAATAGAAAGGAAAAAATAATATCTGCAGAAAACCAGAAAAAAACTGTTCAATGGCTGCACTGTTAATGTCTTTTATATATATATATATATAGATAAGAGAACAGAAAAAGAAAAAGGTTACAGAAAACAAAAGTTTTTAGCATAACAACTCCCACACTGGATTCTAGACACACAGAGAGAGAGAGAGTGTGTGTGTGTGTGTGTGTGTGCGTGCGTGGTTCACTTGTTATTAAATCATCTCAGAAGATATATAACTCTTCTCAGAAATGTTCTCCAGACTTTTTGACGGAGTTACTTCTCAAATAAAACACTGGGACTACAGTGCCTTTCAAAAGGTGCTGGTAAAAATGATGGATGATGCAATTTCGATTGTTGTCGGGCTGGTGACAAACATTAAGTTTCATATACTCAGTAGTTTTTCAATGTGACCACTACGACAATGATACTTCTGAAAGTCCTTAGCTGACTTTTAAATTTAAAAAATCTGACTTCTTCAAAAAAAAACATCAGTTTCACATAATCAATTCATAATCTTCCTCTTCTGTGTCCTTCCGTTGTCATTGCCAGCAACAACAAATACAATCTGCAACAAAACTTCCATCTGAAACAATAGTACCAAATGCAAATAAAATATATTTTACTCTCTTCAGTTAGAAGGTTGTTTGGTTTGCATTGTCAGCAACCTTACTCCAGGAAGGGAGAGGGAAATCAATCTCACACAACCATACACTTCCACAGTTGTCGCCCAACTCACTTTTTCAACATGACTACACATTATATAGGAAACCCGGATGGTTATAAGCCAAGCCATCACGCAGTTATCAGGAGTCTGGTTTACTTTACACTACTCCAAATTCTTAGTTAACAAAAATTATTTCGTTCATTTCCATTGTCTTCTGATAACCCAAATTCAACTGGTACCTTTTATGCTTAGATCAGATTTCACCACCTGTAAACAAACATACTGGTTTAATTTTCACTGTTCAATTTACTTCAATTGTTATCAAAAATAAAATTAATATTGCCATGCTTACTGGAAGTAGAAAATCTGTTTAAAAAATTCTTAATAAAAATTGAAAAGAAGAAACAAATGACATGACATTTCAGCCTTCTTCAGGTTCCAGGAATTTTTAACCGTTTAAACGTGTGTATTTGTTTGACTCTGTCACAGCTTGCCAATTGAGGTTGTTGCATATTTTTACCTAATGCCTAGGCCAGTGTATAAGCTCAGGAAACTGCCATGTTTTGTTTGTTTAAAGCAAAGTGGTCAACCTCATTTGGAAAATTCTAACAACTTAATCTTACTCTCCCAAGGATAAACAAAGAGCCAGGCATCCTCTTGTCTGGAGGCTTAGCTGATCTGTCAACACGTCCAATAGTGCCAGGAGACTCTTGGAGTAAGAGAGGTCAGCTCTTTTCTCTCGAGTAACTCACTCTGTAAATGTTCTCTCAGTTAACTTTGGTCTTCCACCAAGTCTGCCAGTTTTTACAAGAATTCAATGGTATTTACTCTATACAAGACCCAAGAGACACTCAATGTAGAGACTTGCAGAGTAAGAGGCACCAACAACACAAGCAAAGAGATAAATGTCATTTAAAATGTCAAGGAGATAAATGTCATTTCAGATTGACCTCCTATAATTACCAAAGTGAACGCTGCTGATTAAATATAAAATTGTGCCTACTGGCCTGTTAGCCAGAACTCTTGGATACTTTTTCACCAGCTTCTCGTACTTGTTGAGACTGACCCCTGAATCTTTGGACAAGTAAGTCAGATTTTTCCTCCTTAAAATTTAATTTGTGTGCCTGAAACAATATGCTTAATTTCACTCTATGTTTGAGATTATAGCGGGTTGCTTATCTAATCTTTTTCTAGTTGTAGAGGGAGTCTGTTCTAGTGAAGGGTAATTGTTGCAGGTTAACGGAATTTGGCCTTGTGATAGATAGCCCACTATAAGTCATAAAATGATTATAAAATCAAAAAAAGCAATTTGAGTAGAAAATTAACATTTTTATATATACACATATCAATTAATGTTTTTACAATTAAAGTAATACTTGAATATAGGTCCAATGGAGGTTAAAATGTCCATGTCAAATAATATGCTGAAAGAGAATTAAATGCTTAGGAATGTAGTTCATTTTGGCAATAGAAGTCTCACAAGGAGGATTCGATACTTAGTGTGGAGGCGTCTTGTATGTAAGGAATGTCTTTGATGTATTCACTCCTTAGGTCAGTAGGTAATTTTGAGACAGGGAAGAAGTTAAGGAGAGGTGAAGGGAAGCAAACATAGTAGCCGCTTGACTTGGTCAAGGAAGATACTAATTACATTCGTCTCTGTGTCTCTGCGTCGGTCTGTCTGCTGGGTGCTTTCTGTCTCGGCTTTTTATATCTGCTTTTTGGATCAAAGCAGCTCGTTTTGGATTTCACACTTGTATTCGATTCTGGGCTTCCCATTGGCTGATAAATAAAATTTGTGTAGGCTCACAAAATGGAAATTTAATATTTGATTAATTTTTATTTTTCAACCGGAACATCTGCGCGGATCTACCTGCGCAGAGACGACTTTTGTTCATTTGCTTTTTGGTGAGTATAGAGCAAACATCCGGTCCCTCGCTTTTGCTCGGTATCATCACAGGATAATTGTATTTATTTCCTCCTTATATTTTATTTTACATAGAGGTACTAATAAATATAACCTTTGAGTCACCTTATTTAAAAATTTACACCATAAACCTTCCACGGTTTTTTTTCTCATTCAGGATTTACCTTGTATAATCTTCTACTTTTAACACACCAATCATTCTGTCACTTGTATCATGCTAGCATTTCACACTACCTAAAACATCACCAAGTCACAAGAAGAGAAAGAAAAAAAAAAGTTTAGTAAGAAGGAACTGGAAACCTAATGGGGAAACAAGAGATACACCTCTACTCTTAGTCTTGTTCAAAAGAATAAGGAGGAGTACGAACCGGACGATAAGCAAACCTATCCTATGTTGGAAATTATACAAATGTAACGGGTCTCCTCATTGGATGATGAATCCACCACATTGTTTTAAAACATTCATGCTGATTGGCTGAGTTAAGCCGACCTCGCTTTGAAATTTTTGGCGGGCTTAGAACGGAAGGGAACTTTTCCGGCCTCTTTGGTTAGCAGGCTCCGACAGAGCACGGTCGCATTTTAGCACCGCTCCTATCTTTTACGTTGCCGCGGGGCCTACAGTGGGCGCCCTCATGTCTATTTCCCGAGACAGTTATACCAATCAAGGTATTTTCATCAGGCTAATGCCTTATTTTATTCAGAGAGACTTTCTCCAAATCAATCGTACCTTTTGTGGTATCCTTTTTGGGCAATTGCCTTACTTGTTCGAGAAAACTTCTCAAGGAATTCATCATGGCGAGTACATCGACCCCCCTTCGACCGAATGGAAACTGCTGTAAGAATAAGAATCTGACCTCAGAAGATTAATTCCTGATCGTCGCGGAATTTGCAGCTCCATATGTGAACTTCATCCCCTTCCAAGACGAGGCCGAACCCCCCTCAAGTCTTCAGAAGGAAGCTAACTACCGCCTCGAAAAGAGACTATACCAAGCTAAGCAGTAGCTGCAAAATCAACTTATTTTGCAAGACTAATAAACATGTTGTTCATCCCAGGTATGTCTTGTTATGTTGTTGATTTCCAAACCACTGCTTGAGCGCTGAGCTATGTGAGAATAATTTCTCACACCTATTGAAGAATAAAAATTGTAATAAGAGATCAGCAGAGTTTTAGATGGAGGCGTTAGCAGTGAAGTAGTTTTTTTCGGGGGGGGGGGGGAGTAGTCAGAAACCCATACCTAAACAGGAAGAAGAGGGATAAACCCGTACTCCTGTCCCAAAAAACTAGGAAGGAGTGCGAACCAGACGACTTTCCCTATAAACTGTTGCGCGTTTTCCACTAAGAGATGCCACGTGAAAATAAATATTTATACTTCCTATTCTTACCAAATAATGTGTTTTGAAAACCATTATTATTATTTAATAATTTATTTTCGGATGATTTTACTGCAGCAGTAACTTTTTTAATCTGTCTAAATTTGAAAAGATCTTCGAGTTTTTTTTTAAGCCTGGTTACGTAGCACATTTTTCAACTAAGATCAAAGGGCAAATCTTTTAGGTTTGGAGACTGACCCTCCAGGTAACTAAAAAAAACACGCTTCTTTTTTGGAGGGCGGGTTTGCCATATCGCTGGAAAAAAAAATGCGACACGCCTGATCGGGTAAATTTTTCATAATGTGTGTCTTTCAAATTTTCAAAGTTTAAAGCAAACAAAATAAAATACGGGAATGAAAAGTAAAAAATATTTGATTTCATTTTCTTTGTTGAACAGCAAATAACCACCACATGGCGTGAGTCTCCACCCGCACCAAAAAAAGCAAGTTTAAAATACGATCGTACGTACAATCTTTTTTTCTTCTTGAAATTTTAAAATAAATGTATTTAAAAGCAAAAAATAAATAAATAAAAAGATAAACAATAAAATAATAAATTTCTGATAAAAAAGAAAAGTAAATTTTCGGGTGTGGGGGTATGCGTCAGCTTTGTCTGGCACAAGGCCACTCAAAAACGAAATAATTGCTTAGTGGAAAGTAGCAAAACGATAATAATAATAAATAATAATAATAATAATAATAATAATAATAATAATAATAATAATTAATAATAAAACACTTTTTGTGCAAAGAGCTTGCTAAGCATTTTTTTTCTTTGTACCGCGGTTGGTACTTTTTTTTTTTTTTAAGTATCATCTCTAATTAATAATTGCCATATGAATTATGTTGGACAAACAGAGCAATGATTAAATAAAAATTTTAAAAAAAAATTATTTTCACGTGATGATGGTCAGTTATTCCGACAAAAATTGAGAAATCGGAAACAAGCACTGTGGCTGTGGTATTATTGCCGAACAAAAAAAGTTTGGACACTTTTTTTAAGTTTTTAAATTGTTTATTTTAGTCACCGATTTGTCTTCGTGATGTGTCAACAAATGAATTTTTCCCAGACTTTTTTCGAGACAATAGAATAAAAAAAAACTACTTGTCTACGGTTATTGGGTACACAGTTGGGGAAGACAACGACCCGAAAAACAGTCAACTAAAAATTAAGAATTTAATAGAATTCAATTAAACAGTGTAAATAATACACAGAGTGTTGAGAATTACGGTGGCGAAGAAGGAATTAATTTAGAAAATAAAAACAACTACTAATAATTTAACCCGAACAGAATCTGTGCTAGATCCGCCTTCCTTCAATATTCAATTTTAGTCTAATTTAGAGATGAAAAGTCAACGTAGGAACAGTTCTGGTGACCAGTGTTCAATGAGGTCTGAAGTGTACTTGTCAAACTATTGTAATGAGATTGTACCTCTGTTTTCATATAGTCAAGTAGGCTTCCTTATTCCATTTTTAATTTAGTAAAAAAATTAAAAAAATGTTTTCTGCCTCCAGAACGGTAGTCGAAACCAAATTCATTTCATTACAAAACTGACATCGTAAATTAAATTTGCTAACTACAAAAACTTTTCAGAAGACATATTCTAGGAAAAATAATTTTGGATATACTAAAATAAATCAATTAAAAAAAATAATAATAATTACAAGTTCTTGTTTATAAAACTTTTTGGAAATTTAAAATGACATATGTACATTTATTTAACAAATCGTGTTTTTGATAAAACTTTTGGAAAAAAAAAAAAAAAAAAAAAGGCCGTAATTTTTTTCTTCTTTTGTTTAGAAATCTACTTAATGTGCATTTATTTAATTAATTTTATTTTAATCGTTCAACAATAATGAATCTATTTTTGGATTTGAGAACAGGTAGAGCATTTAATGAAAAAATTTGAAACACTGGCTTCTTTTCTAAATGAATGGACAATCGCAATAAAAATATTTTTTATCGCATTAATTAATTTTTACCCCAACAATGGACTCTTGTTTAAAATGAATCTATTTTTTTGCATCACATTTTTATTAAAAAAAAAAAAAAAAAAGAAGAAAAATCAACAACAACAAAAAGTGATAAAAATGAAAAGTATTTACCAACAAACAGTCGGGTAGGTAATTAAAAACAATTAACATTTCATTTGATGGAAGACAATTTTGCATGAGAAAGTCTCTTTCTGTACCAAATTTAACTTTTTTTATTTTTGTTTCTTTCTTTTTAATTAAAAGAAATTCATTTTTTCAAGTTAATTATTTTTTCAATTTTTTCTTGTCTCCAGAAACTTAAAAATTACACGTATTGGATGATTGGAGTTTTTTTTTTTTCTTTGATGGAATAAAAAAAAAAATGATTTAATTCTTTCATATTGAATTTAACAAAGTTTTATTTAATTTTCTTTTTAACTATCCAAGAATCAACAATTTATTTGTAAAATTTCTGTAATTTTGAGATGAAAAAGAAGAGTGGCGATTCAAAGTTATTCGAACTGTTGCACACAGTCTTTCTTTTTATTTTCTTGCGGTTACTCAAAGTTTCGGTCTATCCATTCTGAAAATGGCTGGAGACTGGATTGACAAAGGAATCAGAATATCTTAAATTTTGTTAAAATAAAATATAAAAAAAATATATATCTTTAAAGTTTATTTTCTGTTAACAACAACGGATGCAACTGAAATTAAATATCTCTACGCGTCTACGACAACTATTTTTAATCCTTATGGGCACCTATACTTTGAAATATCCGACGATTTGTTGCAACTCTGATTAATAAAACTCTTTATGAAGAAACTCGAAGGGTCATCGTCCAAATTTTGTGTCATTTGTTGACCCCGATAGTGAGAATGTTATTTTTGGCTCCTCTATTGCTAGACTCGTAAAAATGTTAATATTCATTTAAATACTAGCATTTTAATCGATACTGAGCGATTTTTAAAAGAAAATGTTAGGTAGCAACAAGAAACGAAGTATTAAACGTCGAGTATCATATTTATTAATAAAGAAAGAAATTTAAAATAAAGAATTTCTACGTCGAGGAGAGAAAAAAACTGAATGAAACCATGTGACATTTTATTTACTAATGTGTAAAAGTAAAATTTAGGATTTCATTTCTACAAGAAAATGAACGAAAGAAAATTATTTTTAATTTAAATTTTCTTCCCGTTTTAAAAATATTTGTTTTCTCTTTAAATCAGAGCGTTATTTTTTTTTTCAATTTGATTATTTTTTATTTTATCTCAGTTTAAAAAAAAACAAATAGAGAGAAAGAGACCCATCAGAAAATTATTGTCATTTATTTAAGACTATAAAAATAAAATAAATATTCTATATTTAATTTGAAATTCTTTAGACTTTAACCAATGAGGATTTTTAGATTTTAAAAATCTTTTCTGTGATCCTGGTGGTGTGATATGCATTTTTAAGCTTGTCAGTCACGAGAGAAAAAAATAACTGTAGAGATTTGGGGTTGAGGGTGATTAATGGTTTTTACATCTTAAAAACATTCTGGGCTTTTTAAAAAAAAAAAATATTCCAAACGTTAAAAAAAATATATTTTCGGATTTGGTATTTAATAAATTAAAAATTATAATTTTAAACGAAAGAAAAAAAAAAAAGATGAAGCAATATTATAAAAAAAAAAAAAAGGATGCGTTAAGGCGATCGCCGATCTTGTGGTCAATCATTCATTTTTTTTTTCCATGATCAGAAAATCTAAAAAGAAAATATTTTTTGGTTTACATTAAGTTTTCTTTTTTGTTTTTAAATTGAAAGAAAAAAAAAGGTTAACAAATGTAAAAATGAATAAATAAAAAAAACAAATAAAGATAAAATGTTCAACAGTTAACACTACAAAAAAGGGGGTAGCAATTCAAAATCCGAATGATGAATCAAATCGTCAGTAGAAATTAAATATAATTTCACCGATTTCTCTATTTTAGACAAGAGGATGAAATATAAACAATAATCTATCACTAGAGAAAAAGTGTCATTTTGTTTTATTCACAATTAAATTTGTCATTTATTTTTGTTTAAATGGGCGTAAGCTCCTAATCTTGGTTTCCTGTGATTAATTTCTTGGTTGAGATTTCATTTACAGTTTAACATCTAAGTCACCGTGAGTCACTAAAAACAGTAACAACACTGATATCAATCCGAATTATCGCAAGATTTTATCATAATAACATGCCTAGACCTATGCATAATGAAAACAGCAATAAATAATAAATTATCATTTGTAGTTCTGAAAACTGAAAGGCTTCTGCCATTTAAAACAATGACAAATGTCCTTACCTTTTCATGTTATCCATATTCCGGATTTTCACCGCTTAAACAGCGATCTTAATTGATTAATAATTAATAAGTAGTTAAACAATAACACCACTTATTGCTGTTGATGCAACGAATTAAATTGTTCAGTTCACGTTGGTTTACTTGCTGCATTTTAATAACAGGTGCGACCCGGACCTGACGAAATCGCAGCTGACTCAAAACTCTAAGTAAAACCATGTGGAAAAAAAAGTTGGTTACTGTCCTTAATCCTGGAAGAGAAAGAAAAGTAAAAGGAAGTAAATCACTGGTTTGCTTGCTTTCTACTTATCTCTCTTTTTAAAACTGAGCTTTAACTACTACTACTAATAATCATTGCGAGTACGTAGTAATACTATTTCCCGGAGAGTTACAGTTCCCATCGTAGTTATTGTGGGAAAAAAAAAGATGCTGCTGATTCTTTATAGAGTATGAATCAATGATGGAGAAGAGAGATAAATTTTGGGGGTGCGGTTAAGGTTTTAGGTGATGAAATCCGTGTAAAATTGACTACAAAAGAAGCCGAAAAAAGTGTCTGTCAGCGTTTTAAGATCTGAGACTCACAAAAAATTAAAATAAAGAAAATATTTTGAAAAATAAAAATTACGTTGGAAGTCACTTCACCTCATTTTTTAAAATCATTTTTTTAGCCTTCCTTGAGAAAAAGGTTTCTACTGAATTTTTGCATTTTATTGGTTTTAGTCTTGTTTCATAGAGTGACTTGTTGGGTTATTGGAAATAAATCGAATTAATAAACTAAAAACAAAACTTTAAACCTAACACGAAAAAAACTGAGGTTTTAAAAAATTTTTCACATTTCTTTCAAGAAAATCTTTTTATTTATTTGCATAGAGGATAATTTTTTAATATTTAATGTGTGTGCATTTGTGTCAGTCATTTAAAAGTGCCATACGTGATACATGCTTGGGCAATCATGTCTCGAAAGAGACATGACTAACTGGGCAGATAATTAAATTATCACACAGTAGGTTGCCATTTACTTTCTGCGGTAGACTGGTTGCCAGCCAAGACTATAACCCAATCTGTTCTGTTATTTAATTTAACCCATAACTGGATGGAAGAGCCAGATACTATCTTTCCTAAAGGGTATCTGAGGGTTAGTGAATACAAGGAATCTCAACTGGAATTCGAACTCGGCTCCCTAATTTCTCGGACTGAATCGATATCCAGCACCACAATGTATACTACTTATTTTTGAGAAGTGAGTGCGACCTTTTGTGAGCTGACCAGTATAAGTAAAAAAAATGGGTAGAGGGTTTTCTTTGACAAAAATAATGAATGTTTCAAGATCATGTCAAGGGGAAAAATAATCTTTCTGTATAAATGTAAATTTTTTAAGAAAAACGTATTTATTCCTCAGAAGAGTGTTTTTACTTACTAAACGTTATTGATTGACCTGGGTGCCTGCTATAGAACGATGGTTGGTTCAGGCCCTAGGCCTTCAGGTTGTCTTGCAGATACTTTTTTTTTTGTTACTAATTACACTGAGTGTGTTCAATCCCCACATCAATTATTCAGATATCTGAGGACAGAGGTTGAAAAAATATGTTTGGATAATTCAAAATTACAGAAATTAAATTTAAATAAATCTATAAAAAAAGGATGAAAAATAAATCTTTTTTTTTCTGAAAGAAATTTTAATACTTCAAATAAGAAAGATTTTCAAATACTTCAAGAAGATTTTTTGTCCATTTTTTTAAAAATTTAATTTTGATAAAAGTGCATCAATTTAATTAATAATTTTATTTGTTTTGTTAACAAATTTTGAGTTTTACTTTTTTGTTTGAGTATAAGGTACCTCCACTCATTTGCAATAACTAAAAAACTTCGCCTGAATTTCTGTTTTGTGAAATTATTATTATGTACTGTACAATGTACGCTTTATATTCAGACATTTGCCCATGTCTTCAGGTGTGACCTGGACCTGACAAAATTTACCCTTCGCAAATGATGATTATTACATGGCCTAGTAGATTTCATACTCACCATAGATTACAAATCAGTGGTTTGTGACTTTTATAAGGTGATTGTGAGTTCAACCCCAGGGTCAGACAATGGAAATGGGCGAGCGATAACTGAGATGTACTAAATAAGAAGAACTAGAAGATATTCATAGACAGTGAAATAAGAACCTCATCGATAAAATAAAAAGGATTCAATTCAGAATTCCCTGTAGGTTACCCAGACCAATATACTCCTTATAAAGGCCGAAATGTTGTGATAACAAAGATGAGGACAATAACTAAACATAAATATAGTGAGTATGTTTTTCTAAATTCTCAAAACGCTCGCTTGAGATGAAATGTTAGTATGGGCTTTAGTTTAGATAATTTAAAAACATTTGGTTGATTTTATTTAATCTTTCTGTTTATTTTTACACTTTTGATACATAAAAAAAAAAGAACTATTCTTGACAAAATTCAAAGAAGGGTCTCAGTGTCTCTAACATAATCGATCTTGATCTGCCTTTCTCAACTTCAGTCACGTTCTCACCAACATGGCTTACTTCTGTCTTTTCTGCAGACATTTTCATGGCAACTGTTCCAATGAACTTTTTTTCCTTAATGCCTTTAGTTTGTGGAGCCCTGTGGGATGGGAAATTAAGAATTAAAAGCAACCTTCTTCTTCACTTTTACAAAAATTCACAATGACATGTAAAATCCTGGTTTTTCCCAAATAGAAAAAAGATTGATCTCGTGCTTACAGAAAAATTTGAAACCGGATTTTGTGAGTACATGTTAAATTGATTTTCTGACAAATGGAAACGATTTGCAAGACCAAAAAGGACTTAGCGATCCAGTGTGAAAAATCTAGATGACTACAAATGACTTCGATCAGCATCAGTCAGTCAGATGGGAGCAGTGAGAGAGAGATACTAAAATCTAATGGGAGAAACTTCCACCACAACCCGAACATAAGGTCGCATCGCAATTTGTCCTCTTTCTCCTTCTTTCTTGTGTGCTGATTCCTTTTACTTCTTCTTCTCCATCCGAAGACATTCCTACCAAACAAACACTTATATATACATATATACGCATGAACTCTTTCAAACAAATTACTACTACGAACATTTCTTTCAACTCTTGATATCCTTAACTCATTACTTTTTTCTCATTGAACATTAACTTCTACCAATTCTTGTTATTCTTTCCTTTAATAAATTTCTATTTTAACATGGAAAATGTATATTTATTCTTTCACTATTCCACACAAATCCATCCATTCCAATCTTCCACAAATATACACAAACCTTCTGATGAATACCTTCTGATAATTCTGGATAAAACTTGTAAGCTCTAGGGAATTTGGTTATGGTTCACACAAGGCGGAATTAATAAACATTAACAACACACCCTATATCTTCAGCCCTACCCTCAGATAAAAATAAACGACAATTTATACATCGCGGTTGGGGCGACAATTTACCCATCGCGAATGATGATTATTCAAAAACGTGACAAATTGAATATAAACCCATTAAAAGTGAACCATGGCAATATATTTTCTATTTCTGCCAAACCCATTAAAAGTGAATCACATTTTCAAAAACGTTTTTTGATTGATCACTTCCCTTTCTTCTTCTTTTTCTTCTTCTTCTTCTTCTTCTTCTTTGTGTCTTATCCTTTCAGGATGTAGACGATCATGGCTTCCCACATTTCCCTATCCCTGGTGGCTCTAAGCACACTTTCTCCTGTTACATCATGCAACCCCCATTCTGTCATCCACCTGCTCAGGCTCATCAAATATGTTATCTGCTTCTTTTCCCTGTCTCTTTTTCCCTCTATCTGACCTGTTAGTATCAGGTTCTCTAAGCCTTCCCTCCTCATTGCATGTCTCAGAAACTTTAGCTATCTTTTCCTGATGCTCAGTATTCCTTTTCATTTCCATCATTTCCAAAACCTCATCATTGCTCACATGCTCGATCCATGATATCCGCAGCATCCTTCTATAGAACCACATTTCTCCTGCATGTACGTAAAGCCAAGAGTTTGTGCCAACTGATTTCATGCCAGTCACATGACCAAAATATAAATTCTGTGGCACCAAAAGAACCAGCACTTCAGGACAAAGAAGCAGGCATCCAAGCCATTTGCCATGTAACAGACAAAAGAAAACTGCTCACGTCATTCGCCATGCAGCATGAAGCAGAATTCTTCAGTGAGAATTCCGAAAACAAAGGAACAGACGATCCGTTTGCATCACACTCAGTGAAAATTGACAAGACAGTTAATACCTTGATTAATAACCAATATATTATCAAACGTCAATCACAGTGAACAAATCTTATGAATAATTTATAACAAAGACCTGCATCCAAAGAATCTTCAATAAAATCAAACAAGAAAACTTTCAATGAACACAAAAACACAATCCAATACACTTTTTCCCTATTTCTGATTGTAAAAAAAAAGTGTGGTGAAGGATCTTGATGAAATAAATCATTTAAGAACATTTTATTAAATAGACAATCTTGATTTGAACTGTATTACTTAAATCCATTCATCAGCATATTCATCCAACATTCAATCAAACTCAAAACTTCTAATACTTTCGAAAGTATTCATTATTATATTTGTATATTTTGTATAATAAAATGTTTATTATAACACGACAGAATTTATATTTGGTCAGGGTCTTATAACCAGCTCGAAATCAGTGGCGTGACATCTTGTCTTTTTTTTTTAATCGTTTCACCCCAAGCAAGGTGGTACTGCCACTGATGCACAGGGGCCTACATAAGAGTTAAGGTTTAGGTAAGAGGAGAGTGAAGAGAAAGACGAAGCAGTTACAGGGGGTGTCAGAGAGAGGGTAAGAGAAGGATGGAAACACAGATGAAGACAGTTGCGAAGGTAGAGAGAAAGGAAGAGAACAAGATATATGGGGTGATGTGGAAAGGGCTGGAGTCAAGTGGATAAGAGATGAGTATTGATATTGCATTTAAATTTCTGGAGGTTGTAGCTGTCAGGAAAGCAATTTCATGCACATGCAGGGGAAAAGAGATCAATCAGAAAGCGTTTTTGACAAGTGATTCATTTTTAATGGGTTTAGAAGAAATAGAAAATATATTGTTGTGTTTAGATTGTTTAAAAGAGTTGTTGAATACTCAAATGTTGACCTTGTGCCTTACATGCAAATTAAAAATGTTTATAGAGTAATTGAACACAGCCTATATCAATACCTTCTGATGTATTGAAATTTATTAAGCAACCTCAAGTTTTGCAACAATTACTTGAATTTAAGCACGCTGGATTGGCAAGTAAGTTTCAAGATTTTATTGCTGAACTAGTCCAATGCAACCATCATTTATATTCTAACAGTTTCTTTTCTCACCTGTGAAATTCCTTTGCAATTTCTTGCTTCTCTGCTAGCTACAATCTCTAAAAGTTTAAATGCAATGTTAATCGCCATCTTCCATCCCTGCTTCTTTGTTGTCTTTTTCTCACTTATCCTCAATAAAATCTTCTTATTCTTTTTAATTCACATGGTTCTGGGCATGACGGTAAACTGAATCCGGCAGCAAAGCCTCTCATTGAAAGGTTGTGAGGAGCATGGAATGACCTCTTAATTGATATTGTTCCCAGGTTCACCCTGACCCGGAGTGGCAGTACCTGTTAGAGTCCAAGCTATAGGCAAATAGTTAAACCCCAAACTGGGGTCAAAATACTATGAAAGTATAAAAATACACTTTTATAGAAATATATACATAAAATTAGACTTTTTTAGAAAAATATACAATTTTGAAGGAAAAATATTACCAACAATACATTTTTGAAAAAAAAATTACCATAACACATTTTTGAAAGAAAAAATAATATTATCAGCAAAACAGTTTTGAAGACAAAACTAGAAGACATTTTCAGTTTTCTAAAATAAAAAAGAATAAAAACAAAATGATTTCAGTAAAATCTTACTAAATCAACCTTCTCACTATAACCAAACACTAAAAAACAATACATTTAAACCCCACATTTTTGGCATTAAATTTTTTTTTTTTTTTTTTTTTAATCAACGTTATTTGGAAAATTCTAACAACTTATTCTTACTCTCCCAAGGATAAACAAAGAGCCAGGCATCCTCTTGTCTGGAGGCTTAGCTGACCTGTCAACACGTCCAATAGTGCCAGGAGACTCTTGGAGTAAGAGAGGTCAGCTCTTTTCCCTCAGTAACTCACTCTGTAAATGTTCTCTCAGTTAGCTTTGGTCTTCCACCAAGTCAAGTCTGCCAGTTTTTACAAGAATTCTTTTTTTTTAACAATGGTATTTACCCTGTACAAGACCCAAGAGACACTCAAGGTAGAGACTTGCAGAGTAAGAGGCACCAACAACACAAGCAAGGAGATAAATGTCATTTAAAATGTCAAGGAGATAATTTTTTTTTTTAATCATATCACCCCTTGCTCGGGGTGATATGATTAAAAAAACAGGGGGCTACATAGGAGTGAAAAGATTGGAAAAGGGAAAGCCGGAAACCACATCCTAAACAGGAAACAAGGGATGAGCCTCTTCACCTGTTCAATAGATGTGGGTGGAGTGTGAACCGGGCGATAATTTAGTCTATCTACTCCAATTGAAAAAAAAAAAAAGAAAAAAAAAGTGAGACGATTGGAAAAGAGAAAACCGGAAACCGCATCCTAAACAGGAAACAAGGGATGAGCCTCTTCACCTGTTCAATAGATGTGGGTGGAGTGTGAACCGGGCGATAGTTTAGTCTATCTATCTACCCCAGTTGAAAAAAAAAAAAAAAAAAAAAAGTGAGAAGATTGGAAAAGAGTAAAAACGGAAACCACATCCTAAACAAGAAACAAGGGATGAGCCTAACCCACAGAGATTGATACGCTGTTAAACAAAACTCAAACTCAAAATTCAAACCCTGTAATTCACTGCTTCCTAGTGGCCTTGTTTGGGATGAAACAAAAGAAAAAATTAAAAATGGTTGAACTAATCACTAACCATTGAAAATATCTGCCAACCTTTCTCAGTCAGTTATTTGTACTTCTGTAAATGGAGTTATGATATTTACTATTAAGTTGAGTCATAGATAATTTTTGTTTTAGGGAAGAAATAATGTTGAATGTATTGTTACATATGGTTACAAAGGAAAGAACAAACAAATATTAAAATTTCAACTATGTGTATTGATCAATTTTCAGAATATGTCCATAGTTGTTTGAAAAGGTGACAAAATTGTTGATATGTGTTTCTTTAGTTTCCATTGACAAGAGAAGTGATTAGGTATAATGGTGTTGTTGGTAAGACTGCAAGTTGACCGATTTATTTATTGGTTCTAACGATTGACTTGGTTGGTTGTAATTTTGATATAAAAAATATGTTGTTGGTTATTTTATGATAAAAATGTGCTCTAAGTTATTTTATTGTAAAATATATTGTGGCTCATTTTGCTATAAAAATGTACTGTTAATAGTTTTACTTTAAAATGTTTATTATATTTTCAAATATTTTTACATTTAAATAATTTTTTACTGTTTTTTATACTATGGTGGACCAGGTAAGTTTATTAGTCATTGGATTTGATTTGGTTTCGCCAGGTTTATTTTCGTCCACCACAATAAATGGAGCAAAAAATAAGAAACAATCAAGATGTATTAAAAAATGTTTTTTATATAAACATTACTCATTTTGTAAGAGACAGAAATGTTAATGTTCATATGTCTGGTCCAAGTTTAGTAAGAAGAGTTTAAAAGTATTCTTTGTCTGGTACAAGGTTGATAAGAAGAGTTTAAGAATGTTCTTTGTCTGGTACAAGGTTGATAAGAAGAGTTTAAGAATGTTCCTTGTCTGGTACAAGGTTGATAAGAAGAGTTAAAGAATGTTCCTTGTCTGGTACAAGGTTGATAAGAAGAGTTAAAGAATGTTCCTTGTCTGGTACAAGGTTGATAAGAAGAGTTTAACAATGTTCCTTGTCTGGTACAAGGTTGATAAGAAGAGTTTAAGAATGTTCTTTGTCTGGTACAAGGTTGATAAGAAGAGTGATAAGAAGAGTTAAAGAATGTTCCTTGTCTGGTACAAGGTTGATAAGAAGAGTTTAAGAATGTTCTTTGTCTGGTACAAAGTTGGTAAAAAGAGTTTAGTTTGTTAAATGTGTGAAGGCAGTAATAGACTGAAGTTTGGTGAGATAATTGTGTATGTGTGGAATGGAAATAGATTTATAGTCATTGATGTCTTCAAGGTAACTATCAAGTTAAATGTTCGTTTCCTGTGTCTTCTTTTTTGTGTCTGGCTTTACAAAATGCTGTTGATGAAGAAAGAGGGATAGAGAAAGCAGCACGAAAGAGAGAGGATGAGAGGGCAAGCCAATAGTGCTTACCTGACCTATGTCAAGGTAAGCACTGAAATTGGATCCTCTGAATAGAGTAGACAAATTCACTCATGCTTATACATTTTTTGAATTCAAAAGAGGCTCACTTTCAAATATATATTTTTTTCTGTTCTCCACTTGGTTAATATATGTATATTTCTTTTAAATTGTTTTTTAACCAGAATATCTGCATTGGTCTTAATGCACAGAAATGCAAATATATCATTCTGTTTTAAGTTATTGAAGAGATAACTTCCTGTTCGCCAAAATACTTTACAAGTGTTTTGAAATTTGTTTGGAGGTTCACTATTTGCTCATTGCCGGAACCCAAACATGTTCTACCACTCTGGAAAAAACAGAAATTAAGAGGTGGTTCCACGTTTCTTAAGACCTCCACTCTCTCGATCTTGCTGCCAGATATAGTGTATTGTCATACCCAGGATTAAAAAAACACTATTGAGTTGGAAATGTAGATGAAGAGAGAAAAATGTTACAAGATGAATTCACACTCCTCCTGATAGAGCAGAGGTTTCCAAACTTGGGTACATGTATTCTTCAGGGGATACCTTGACTCCGAGAGAGTAACCATTACTCTACAGTACATGATGTAATCTTTATCCAGATTGCACAACATTTTTGTTTTCAATTTTCTCATTTTAGTAAGCAAAGCTTTTAATTGTTATATCAAGGGGTGGGTGGGGGGGAATTTTCACTACTAAGAAAGTTCCTGCTGCTGTAATCTGTACCTGTACCTGTACCTGTACCTAAAAGATCAGGCATAGGAGATGTATACTAACTTGAGACATGGCAGGCGTCATCACACACTGGCCTGAGTCAGAGTCACTCACTTTTGATGCTAACAGCTAGTAATAAAGATCTAACAACATTACTCATTGCCAGCACTGTTGCCATAGCATTATCAGTACATAGTTTTGTGTATTTTTACTTAGTAATGATCATTATAGATAATTAAAAAAACATATCTATGAAGGATCAAATTATTTTATAAATTACCTATGTTTATGTTATGGTGCCCTACCTACATTGGAATGAACTCTTCCTCTTTCATAAATACTAACTTGCAAGACTTCCTGAGAGGCAGTCAAGACGCAGTGTAACTTGACAGTTTGGACAGACACTTCTCTCTTCTGATTAATGACCTTCTTATTTTTTATATATGTTCTGTTATTTAAATACACTGATTCAACCTACTTTCTTGTTTTCGTGTCTTTCTTCCTGGCCCTAACAGCCCCAACAATAACTACCTTTAGGGACCTAGCTGTTAAGAATGATTTTATAACTGAGAAGATCATTTGTTTTCTCTTTCTTGTGGGCATTTTAAGTTTACTAGACTGTACCGCTCTCCTTCTTTATCTGTTTAATCATATTCCACATAAAAGGATTGCCTTAAACCAAAGACACCAATGAGTGTTGTTCCTGGGTTTGACAATAAACTACATCCAGCAGCAAGGCCTCTGATTGGGAAGCTGAGAAGAGCATGGAACCACCTCTTAATTGCTGTTGTTCCCAGGTCCACCCTGATCCAGAGTGGTAACATCTGTTAGGGTCCAAGCTATGGGCAAATATTTGACCCTCATCTGTCATCCATATCTGTCACATGAAATAGTGATATTTAGATACCGGTTAGGCATCAGGATATTAAGAATCCTGTACCAAACATTGGAAACCCCACACAAAATAGGGTAGTTTAGGCTTGTTTTTTCTTTGTTAAGGTGCCCTGTCTACATTGGAATGAACTCTTCCTCATTCATTAATACTAACCTGGAGGCAGTTGAGACGCAGTCTAACTTGACAGTTTTTTCCGAACATTTCTATTTGCTGAATAATAACACACTTATTTTGTATATATGTTCTGTTATTCCAATACACCGGTTCAACCTACCTTCTTCTTTTCGTGTCTTTCTTCCTGGTCCTAACAGGCCAAAACAATAACAGTTTTATTTCAAGTTGTGAAAAATTAAGAAAACCTTTCATAATGTCAAAAACATGCTGTGAATTCTGTTTCTCTGCAAACAGAACTCCAATGTACTACCAATTGTCTGCTCTGTATGTATGTTATTCTTTTCAATAGAACTGCTTCTCATTGGTAAATAATTTTGACCAAACGTATTTGCTTGTGAGAAAGAAATTGCAAAGTTGGAAATAACTCACAAGGGCACGTGAATGTTTTTGGCAAATCTGAAAATTGATCGTTGGGCAACTATGATCCGGATATGGCAGCAGTACATCATTTTAATCCTGACCTGACGATTGTAAAGACTGATCTTGGAAGGTAGAGTCAGACATTTTCTAAAGCATTACAAACAACCAACCAGTTTCTTAGGATGGCTTTCACTTCACTAAGCCAATTGCAGATGTGTTAAAAGTTATTACGAAAAGCGTCTATCATGCTTTAGATAAGAATCGGGAATGCTGTGTTGTTGCTTTAGACCTCTCGAAAGCATTTGACATACGGTCTTCTTTATAAGTATTAGGGTACCCTATCTACATTGGAATGAACTCATCCTCCTTCATAAATAACTAACCTGCGAGACTTTCTAAAGGAGGCAGTCGAGACACAGAGTAACTTGACATTTCGGACGGACAATTCTATCTGTTTATTAATAACACACTTATTTTGTATATATGTTCTGTTATTCCAATGCAATGGTTCAACCTACCTTCTTGTTTTCGTGTCTTTCTTCCTGGCCCTAACAGGCCACAATGGTTTAATTTACTGATGTTATAAGTAACTGACACTTCTCATAAAGACTTCACTTTAAAATATCAAAATTTCAATTTTATTGTTTTTCTTTTTCATTCTCAATTTTTAGGGGTACACAGGAATCTATAAAAATGCCAAGGGGTACAGAAAAACAAAAAGATTGAGAAGCCTTGTGACAGGGCTTGGTAATCCTGACCATTGATCTTCTAGGATTTCTCCACTCAGTGTCAATGTGAGAAACACCATTGACTCAGTTGAGCTCTTTCACTGTCTCTTTCCAGTCCACGATGCTGCAGTCCAGTGACTTCATCATCCCCACCCGCCTGGCAGAGTGGCTGAACAGGTGCTGTCTTTTACCAAAAAGCAATGCATAACTATGCAGGGAATGATCACCCCTCCATAAAGCATTTTCATTAAATATATCATAGCAGGCGATGTAAAAAGGGTTACATACCACAATGTTAAATGCAAAAGCAGTTAGTTAACAAGGATAGATTTCCACAACTGACCACAAAAGCTGAGCTCCGTGGAAGAAAGTTAATGTTGTGCACGTGGAAGGATGATCTTGATGAGATCCAGAAGATAATCTGGATCCTGTCAAGACTTCTCACCAATGAGATTTGGGTTACCTTTGTCTCTTCTACAAATATTTTCATGGCTTCTGCTCTGACAAGCTTAGCTTCCTACTGCCCCCTTTACAAGAAATTACTCAATCAACCAGACTGGCAAGAAGGTCTCCCCCTTTTACAGTCAAAACAACCAAATGCAGTTGTCACTTCTACTCTATTAGCTTCTTTTCTTACACTTCCCTCCTGTGGACTTCCCTTTCATATACTTGCTTCCCTGATAGCTACAATCTTCAAGAGTTTAAATGCAATGTCAATTGCCATATCTTATTTCCTTGGCTCCCATCCTTCTTTTATCCTCTCCCCAACACCCCCTGTATCTTGTTCTCCCTTTTCAATCTACTCTCACGCAACTCTCTTCACACCAGTATTCCCATGCTTTTCTTAACCATTCTCTGACATCTCCTGTAACCAGTTCCTCTTGCTCTTCACTATCTCCCTATGTAATTTTTCACTCTCCTCTTATGTAGTCCCCTGCATGCCAGTGGCTGTAAGTCCTTGCTTGGGGTAAAACGATTAAAAAACAAAAGATCCTTCCTTTTTGTTTCTCCTTACACTCTGTTACCCTGTTTACTGTGTAGATATATATGATGTATTGTTTTCCATGTGGGATATGCGTATACAAAAATATATTGTTCTGTGTATGTCTTAGTAGTATAAATGTCTCTTTAAGAACAAAAATGTTTGTCATTCCTTTTCCTTTCAGGGTCCTGGGTATGACGGTAAACTGCATCCAGCAGCAAGGCCTCTGATTGGGAGGTTGTGAGGAGCATGGAACCACCTCTTAATTGCTGTTGTTTCCAGGTCCACTCTGACTCGGAGTGGTAGTACCTGTTAGGGTCCCAGCTATGGGTAAATAGCTAACCCACAAACTGGGGTCAAAACACTATAAAAGTATAAAAATAATTTTATAGAAATATAATATATATAAAAATACTTTGATAGATAATTATATACACTTTTGAATGAAAAATATTACCAACATTACTTTTTTTTTTAAAAGTTATTACCATTACACATTTTTGAAGGAAAAAATATTATTACCAGCAATACATTTTTGAATACGAAACTAGAAGACATCTTCAGTTTTCTAAAACAAAAATAAATTTTTTTTTGTCAAAATCTGACTAAATCAACTTTCTTACTAAACCAAACATTAAAAAAAATATCTTTAAACTCTACCTTTCGGCATTGAATAACCCACAGAGGTTGATATGCTGTTAAACAAAAATCAAACCAAACCAATTTTTCTTTCAGCCATTTTGTTAATCTGTAAACTGGATTATATGACAAATAATAATACCCATAATGGGTGAAATCATAGCAGAAGAATACATCTTTTTTCCCTAGATCTCACTTGTTACAGCTAGATATAAACCAAATGTCCTATTCTGATGATTTCTTCTCTCACACTTCTCCTTTGCGGAACTCACTTTCAACTTCTGGTTTTCAGACCAACTTTGATTTTAAGAAATTTAAGTTATCTTCTGTCTTCTCAATTCCTCTTCTTTTAATATTCTATTCTATCACACAAAACCTGGAGCTGCACACTGGATTTCAAAGAACCATCTTGAAGGTTTTGTGCTTTTTGAAAACTTGAGCTCACTTAGAGTCAGAGCTAATTTCTCTTCCGAAAGGGTTTTATCATATATTCATAATTATAATAATTAAATCAACTTCTAAGAAAATAAAATACAACTGAAAAATAAAATAATAGTCATGAATAACAAAAAGAAAACTTCCCATCAATTCCCTTGATGCTAGCAATAAAAGAACCCAAAGTTTCATTACCCAAGTTGGTTTCATTAAACACTGTCAGGCAGTGTTGGTTAACTCTATTAAAAGACAAAATATTTTCTGTTTCAGTCTCTTTTTCCCCCTTGCATTACATGAAAAAGAAAACAAAAAAAACACAACCGCACAAGGGCTTGCCTTTTTCTTCAGGCCAACTCTCTTTTCATTTCCAAGACGTGGTGTTTTCATGTGTTTTCCAATATCTCCACCTATGAAGTAAATCAACTTTTTTTTGATCATTCAAACTGTTGACTTCAGTTCAAACATTATCACGACACTTTTTCTTCAGTCAGTTAAGTGCCATACGTGATACACGCTTTGGGCAATCATGTCTCGAAAGAGACATGACTGACTGGGTAGATGATTCTTCCACAGTAGGTTGCCATTGCTTTCTGCAGTAGACTGGTTGCCAGCCAAGGATATAGAACCCAATCTGTCCTGTTATTTAACCCATAACTGAAAGGAAGAGACAGATTAATACCTTTCCCAAGGCTATTTGTGCATAAGTGAATGCAAGGAATTAAACTGGAATTCGAACTTGACTCTCTGATTTGTTGTTTCAAGCTTATAGACTGCACCACAATGCAAATCTGATTTTCCTATCTTACCCTAATTTCTGGACCAAGATAAAAAAAAACAAACAAAAAAACAATGGACACAACACAAGCCATTTAAAACTTTCAGTGATAAAGTTTGTACAAACTTTTCTTTGGTTGCTCCATCTCTGCACAATGCTTACTTGATCTCAACCATTAATATGCTGCTTATACTAACTTATTTTAACTTCTGGACAAAAAAGAAAACAGACATACCCAAGAAAAAATACAGAACTTTGTTTTATTACATATGTAAAAAGAAAAAGTGAATAAATGGTCTGTAGTAGAAAACTAAGTTTTTGTAAGCTTCATCTTTAATTGTTTACATATAAACACGGACCCACATATAATACACCAGCACACAAACTTTTAATTCCAAGCATCTATTAGTGCATAAAGTTTTCTTAAAATTTTACCTCTTTTTGCCTAATCAGCCTTGCTGGCTAATGATAAGCTGATAATCTTAAGATTGGTGGATTTTAAATTTTAGTTTTGGCCCTCTCTAAAAATATTTGGATGTCATTCACCAGTGGGTTAAATAGTTTCAGTCTCCTAGCTTAGTAAATGTTAATTAAACCAAAGATGGTATGAAAATTACTAATTATAATTAATAATTATTAATTCCAGAATGCACCAAACCTTTGACCAACAGGATACATATTTTTGCAAGAATTTGTGGAAGTAGAAGAATTGAATGGTGCATCTAAACTCGTGGTTAGAAAGTTTTGTTTTTTTATCATTTCACCCCAAGCAAAGCGGTAATGCCACTTGTAGACAGAAAGTTACAGGTTCTGAAAATGAAAGAGAAGACAGAATAGAGAGGATCGAGGAAAGGACAAAAAATGAAGAGGGAATTCAAGAAGACAGAAGATGGCAATTGATATAGCATTTAAATTTTTGAAGACTGCATTTATCAGCTAAGCAATTAAAGAGAAGGAAGTTCCACAGGTGGGAAACTGTTGGAGTAGAAGTGAGAGTTGCATTTAGCTATTTTAACAGTAAAATGGTGGGACCTAGATGCCAATCTAGTAGCATGCTAAAATTCATGTAACTGAGACATTAGAAAAAAAGCTTATCAGAACAGTTACCATGGAAATATTTGTAGAAAAGACACAGAGAAGCCATACCAGGTCGGTGAGAAAGTGACTGAAGTCGACATGCCAGATCAGGGTCGGTTACATTACAAACCCTTCTTTGGATTTTGTCAAGGATCTCAAGATGTAAAACAGGTTCACCAGACCAGATATGGCAACAGTATTTGATGCACAGACAAATGGTAGATTTGTAAATGTGTCAGATGGATTTTGATAAGAAACATTTTCTGGCACGCCACAGTGATCCAACTTCTCTTGCAGGAGATGCAGCTGTTGATCCGATGTAGTCACTCCACTTCAAGTAGAAAACATGAAGGCAAAAAGGTGCAGACTGTTGCTTTCCCTACTGAAGCCAAGTAGATAAGTTTTTTTTATGGTGGTTAAATGAGAGCAGTTTTGTTTTTGAGGCATTAAAATTTACAAGCCATTTCCTGCCCCAGTTAACCATTGATTGATGGATCTTTTCAAGAGCAGCAGCCAGTTTTACATAGTCAGCTCTGATGGATTAGCTATTGTGACATTGATGAATACAGTGTGAAAAGTTGGCCACTTCTGATGAACACTGTAGAAAATTTACTGGGTTAGAGAAAAAAAATTCAGTGGGTTAGAGTAAGATGGATCAATTTTCACCGATAACAACAGCTGTCTTGTGTTTGGTTCCTAATTCACTTTATGCTCCAATTGTTTTTGCTTTTAACATATCGATGATTAAATATGACTTCAAGTGATCATCTAAGTCTGAATGAAGACAGTTCTTTATCAAATCTTATAGTCGGGATTTACCCTACTCCCCCGATGGAGCGATTTGTGACACAAGGTCAGTTTTTAACATAGGGAACCTGAGTGCGTATGGTCTGTACATTGGTCAAAGATTACCCAGCCCTTGTATAGGTGATAACTGGGTATAAAAGCTGGTCATTACTTCCATGCCGGTGAGCAGGCAGTGAGTATCTGAGAACAGATACTACACTTTGATCCTGACTGACAGGCCACTTGGGACCACAGAATCACAAACAAAGAACTTTACTATATAAAAAAATTCATGTCATTTGAAAACATCCAACAGCAAGTTTTCAAATGATGTGATGTCAACATCTTGATTATAAAATTATTTTTCTTTCTATCCATTTAAGTGACATTGAGGAATGCAGTGTGAAAGGCTGGCCACTTCTGATAAACATGGTAGAAAATTTACTGAGTCAGAGAAGAAAAATTCAGTGGGTTAGAGTAAAATGGATCAATTTCTACCAATAACAATAGGGAACACCCAAACAAAATCAAAACACTATCTATCTAAACTTATTTATAAATGGAACTTTGTCTCTGTGTGTGTGTGTGTGTGTGTGTGTGTGTGTGTGTGTGTGTGTGTGTGTGTGTGTCCATTACTTATAGACTCCGAAACAGCTGAACCGATTTTCTTGAAAATTTACACAGTTGTACTATAAACATTTGCGAGTGTTCTTAGCTAGGTTTTGTGTCGAGGTACCCCCGAAAAATATCGAAAATCGATAATCAAAAAAATCAGTTTATAGAAGGCGTGGTCTGATTTTAATCAAATTTGATACACTCATAGACAAAGATATAAGAAACAATATTCAGAAGTTTCAAGGTTGTAATTCTTACAATAGTGCAGAAAATTTTATATTGATATCAGGAAATCAAAATTTGACTTACATCCATTCATTTTTCTTTCAGTCTACAGTTTCGCTTTAACTGGAAACAACTATTGCTTTTTAGTCTTTCGTGCCAACATCCAAAGAGTCTGAGCTCCAGGACCATGGGTTAGTTTTAAAGCTTTCATTACACCTGAGCAATGTTGAGTTATACTGCTAGTATGAATATAAAGTATATTTTTATAGTAAAAAGACAAGCAATGCATTTTTATATTAAAAAAATTGACTAACATCACTTATTTATGACAAATAATACAAATTTATAGTATAATGACCAACAGTACATATTTATAGTAGAAATACCAACAATATATTTTAGAGCAAAATGACCCACAATAGATTTTATCTGTAGTTGAAGGCAGACAATTACATTCAAAATATTTAGATTTTGACATTATATTTAAAGCTAAAATCTGAATACATCTCATAAAGTTTAATATGGCACAAAACAAAATCAACCAACCAACCCATATTGTAAATATTCAATAGCATACAGTAAATTATGTTTTGATGGGAACTCTTCCTGTCTTGATAAATTTGAAATGGCAAATATGATAAAGAAGGTAAAATCAATTTTACATTAAATAAAAATTATCCTGAGATCATGTCTTAATTCTTATGATCAGAATTATTTTCCTAATTTGTAATTCAGTATTCAATTTCCCGAAATAAATAGAGAATGACCCAAGTTAAGCAATGTCAAACCTGGGCAATCACTTGATGGGTAGCTGTTTGGGAAGATCAGATGCTGTAAGATTGGATATGCAGATGGTGTAATGGATGATGGCTTAGAATTGTTAATCAGAGTGCCAATTTTCAATTCCAGTCTGGTTCACTAAATTCACTTATACACAAATATCTACGAGAAAGGTATGAATCCACCTTTTCTTCTCCCAGCAATGGGTTAATTAACAGGTATTAAATCATTATTACCAAAAAAAATTCTTGAAATTTAAAAATATTTTTTGGCTTAAAAATTTAAAAATATTTTTTCAGGTTATTTAAACCTGAAAAAATTTGAAAATCATTAACAACAATTTTTTTGTTTTTTTTAATCATTTTATTCCAAGTAAGGTGGGGACTGTCACTAGAGTACAGGGCTTACAGTGAGATGAAAGACTAGATACAGGAGGTGTCAAAGAAAAAATGAAAGATGGATGGGATTCAAGGAGATAGAAAATGCCAATTGATATTGTCTTTACATTTTTGGAAATTGTAGCTCTCAGGGAAGAAAGGAGTTCCACAGGCAGGAAGTGCAAGAAAATAAACTGAGTAGAAGAGGTGGTTTAAATACATTTGCCTATTTCAATAGTAAAAGGGTGGGACCTAAATGACAATCTAGTAGTATGTTTAAATTTATTCGAATCCTCTATAGACTTTACAAGGGGTGGTGAATTACTTACTAAGACCTACAAAGGACAGGAAGTCGTGGGGAGCCATGATCACCTTTGTCATCAAGGAATATGATTCATAGAAGAAGATACAATTTCCCCAAAGTATTTTAGCTTTGCTGACTTTAAATAATATTGAATCTATTCACCTGTGTTACATGTTATGTTGTAACAAAAGGAAAAAAAATGATTGAACAAAACTCAGAGATAAATCGCAGACAAATATTTAATTTACAAAAAGCACCAAATAAAATATTTACAAACATACAATTTTTGTTGCATTCAAAACAAGAAACATAGAGTTTACTACTGGTGAGTGTTACGAGGAGAGAAGAGGAAGGTAAGGTGTCAAGTATCTTACCCAGTTAAGCTAGCAAATTAGTTTAAGTGCTATACTTTTTGGAAATCCTCAAATGTGTATATAAAGAATAATCATTAGTTTGGTCAATGAAAGAGTCAAAAATTTCTATTTACCCACTTAGTTCCATGCGGTTCTCTTTCAGGTTCTCTTTAGTTGGTCAGCAGCTTTTCTTAGGGATTCTTTTGGCTGGATATTCAAATCCTTGAATCAAAGCTGGAGTTGATAATGTCAGCAAATCCTTTTAACAAGTAACTACTCTCTTTCCAAAAACTATTTTTATTGGGGCTAACACCTAATTTGTCTATTTCTAGAATCCTTTAGAATTCTCTAGATTTTACTGGAATATTCTACAATCTTCCAAAACGTTCTATTCTTAATTTCTCAGTTTTTACAACTACCTCAGGAATTAAAACTTTTTGTAATAACAAGTAGGACTCAATGAATCTCTTACTATAACATTTTAGACATTATTGATATCATTTTTATATAAATGCATCCTTGTAACACCTGATTTTAAAAGATAAATTGAGTTTGAAATAATGCAAGTACTTTCCTTAATCATAGTTGTATGCAACAGCTTGTAAATAATACAACACAAGTAAAAGAACTAAACTTTGATATTTTAGTTGGTTTGCATTACTCTAAAGCTGACAACTGTTTGCTTGTATGAGTCATATGGTCAGCCAAATGGTCAGCCAAATATGGTCAGCCAAATGGTTGGACCCTGAGCACTAAAAATTAGTTTGTAAAAATAATTTGGCTCAAATTGATTTGTTTGTTTTTCAGTGTACTAACTTCTTATGGGTCATTTAATATTGAAATTTAATTTTCTTGGGAGCTTTGAATGATAAAATATGATATTATTCTGCTTTCACAATTGAATACATAGTAGATGATACTCATAGATATGCTTGTGTGGATATAATTACTACATCCTGAGTATGACAATGACCTACATCTGACAGCAAGCCCTCTGATCAGGAGATTGGAAGTTTTAAGGCCCATGAAACCATCTCTTAATTGCTCTATTTCCCAGGTCCACTTTGACCTGGGTACCCTAGCTATGGGCAAATAGTTAACCCTCAAACTGGGGTAAAACATTATTAAAGTATAAAAATAAGCTTTTATAGCAAAAATACCAGCAATACATTTTTGAAAAAAAAATTATTACCAGCCATACATTTTTGGAAAAAAAAATATTGCCAGCAATACATTCTTTGAAAAAAAAAAACAAAAAAAACAACAAAAAAAAAAACAAAAAAACAAACAAACAAACAGCAGTACATTAAAAAAAACAAATATTAGCAGCAATATATTTTTGGAAAAACAAAAATATTACCAGCAATACATTTTTGAAACAAAAAAAATGATATTACTCGCAATAAATTTTTGAAACAGAAAAAATGATATTACTCCCAATAAATTTTTGAAACAGAAAAAATGATATTACTCGCAATAAATTTTTGAAACAGAAAAAATGATATTACTTGCAATAAATTTTTGAAACAAAAAAAATGATATTACTCGCAATAAATTTTTGAAACAGAAAAAATGATATTACTCCCAATAAATTTTTGAAACAGAAAAAATGATATTACTTGCAATAAATTTTTGAAACAGAAAAAATGATATTACTCGCAATAAATTTTCGAAACAAAAAAAATGATATTACTCCCAATAAATTTTTGAAACAGAAAAAATGATATTACTCGCAATAAATTTTTGAAACAGAAAAAATGATATTACTCGCAATAAATTTTTGAAACAGAAAAAATGATATTACTTGCAATAAATTTTTGAAACAAATAAAATGATATTACTTGCAATACATTTTTGAAAATGCAAAAAAATATTACCAACAATAAATTTAAAACAAAAATATATCAGCAATACATTTAAAATTTAAAACAAAAAAAATTATTCTATTCATACAATCCTATCCTAAAAATTTCATCAGCATTAAATAACCCATTGAGGTCACTTAGTTAAGTCCCATATGTGATACACGCTTGGGTGATCATGTCTCGAAAGAGACATGACTGACTGCGCAGAAGATTATTCTGCAGTAGGTTGCCATTACAGTCTGCGGTATTACCTTTCCCAAGGGGAATTTGCACGTAAGTGAATGCAATGAATTCAACTGATATTCGAACTTGTCTCTCTGATTTCTCATTCCAAGCCAATATCCACTGCATTACAACGCATTGAAGTTGATATACCTTAAAACAGAATAAACTAAACCAAATCCTAATTATTAGATATGTGTGTTTCATGTTGTATCTTTGTAGAAGTTATATTTAGAAATACAATTTGATTTCTTTTAGAAATTGTAGGACATTATATGGATTAATGCACTAGTAATCTAATTAGAGTAGATAGATCTATCGCCTGGTTCACACTCCACCCACGTCTATTAAACAGGTTAAGAGGCTCATCCCTTGTTCCCTGTTTAGGATGTGGTTTCTGGCTTTCTCTTTTCCAATCTTTTCACTCTTACGTAGTCCCCTGCACATCAGTTACATTACTGCCTTGCTCGGGGTGATACGATTTAAAAAAAAAAAAAAATGAAAAAAGTAATCCTTCTATAAATATGTATTGTTGGTATATTTTTTTTTATATAAAAATGTATTACTCATATTTTTACTACAAAAATGTAGTTTTATACTTTCATAATGTTTTGTTTTTGTTGGGGGAATCACTATTTGCCCATAGGTGGGACCCTAACAGGTGCCAACAGCCCTGGACAGGGTGTACCTGGGAGCAACAGCAATTAAGAAGTGCCCCTGGATGTAGTTGATGAATATGGGATAGGTGGTGCTGACCTCTGAGGTCAATAGTTGTTGCCACAGGTTAATTTAGGGCCAGCTAATATTTCTGGTTAAATTGCAATAAAGGGACATGACACTGAATCCATCAGATGTGCCCTAATTATTTATTTACTTGTAAAAAGGGTCAGGCAGTTAAGTGCCATACCTGTGACCCTGAGAACAGAAGGGTATTCAATCAAAAACAGGCAATAGAATCAAGTTGAGCTCAAACTCTAGATTAAAATATTTACATTCATTTCACACTAATGCCCTTGAGAAAGGAATGAATAGAAATAAATAATGAAACTGACATTGAAAAGAAGGCTTTGATTTAAGAATTCATATTTATTAATTATGCAAATTAACACAGTTTTTTTTTTTTTTTGCTGGGTGAGAAGGAGAATATTTACCTCAATTTCTTTTTAAATTATAAATAATAGAATTTAATTTTAGGTCCAATACTTTTTAATAGTAAAAAAAAAAGAAAATATCTTTTATTAAAAATATTCAAAGCAATGATTCTGATAGAATCAATATTTCTGAAGCAACTAAAGATTGTGTCTTTTAAAAGCAGTTTATAGAAAATATAGAAACATTCATGCAAATATAAATACTTCAAATCGAGGTAAGGTATTTATATATACAGATACTAGCAGTATAGCCCAGCGTTGCTCGGGTGTAATGAAAGCTTTAAAACTAATCCATGGTCCTGGAGTTCAAACTCAGCCTAAAGAATATTTGTGTGAAGTTTGATGAGAATCGGATAAAAATTGTGAATTTGTATAAAGGACATACAGACAGATAAACAGACACACACACAAACATCTTGCCTTATATATATATATATATGTTATCAATTTTCTGTACAATTGTAAGAACTGTAACATTGAAACTTCTGAATATCGTTTCTTATGTCTTTCTCTATGAGTGTATCAAATTTGATTAAAATCGGACCACTCCTTCTCTAACCCAATTTTTTCCATTATCGATTTTCAATATTTATCAGTGGTACCTCGACACAAAACCTAGCTAAGAACACTCACAGACACTTATAGTACAACTGTGCAAAATTTCAAGAAAATCGGTTCAGCCGTTTCGGAGTCTATAGGTAACGGACACCCACACACACACACACACACAGAGTTCCATTTATAAATAAGTTTAGCTAAAGATATTTTAAAGATAAAAATGTATTGGGACTGGTGGCATTAAAAAAGAAAACTACAACACTTATCAATTTGGCATTTAATCTCCTTTGGAGTAATCCTCTTCTGAAGCCACACTTTATCCAACATCATTTTCACTGTTAGAAGCATTCCTGGAATTCCTTTTTTTGGGATAGCAAGTAGCTGCCTCATCATATTTTCTTCTATTTTCTCAACATTTTGAATCTTATATTATTTACATTATTCAAAGTGTTGTCCTCATCTTTATTGCCATATTCACCCCACTCTCATCACTACTTTATTGCCATATTCCACCCCACTCTCATCAGTACTCTCTTCCCTCTCCTACTCTTATCCTGACATCCCCTGCAAGCTCTCACTCCTCATAACATTCCTCCTATGTAACCCCCCAACACAACAGTGGCAGTAAAATGCCTTGCTTGGTGTGACACAATAAAAAAAAATATATATATTTATCACTCTTCTCATCATTGATAAGCCCTTCATTCCTATTCTTTTGTTTGAAGTCATGTGTAATATCATTATTTTCTCTTCAAATTATGTGCAATCCAATTTAGTTATTGTTGTTGATGAAAGTTGTTAGTTGATGTTAGTAAAAAATGTACATATACCGATAAATTGAAGTAATTTTAAAAAATCTTTTTTAAATCACCCACAGAAATGGACCAACAACCCAATCAGAATAATACTGGCTCTGATAATAACAGCAGGCGAATAGAAAGAGCTGCGTATTCCAGACAATAACGAACTAAGAAAATTAAATTAAACACTTCGTTACTGTCTGTTAGGAGTGTGTGGAGTCTGAGTTGAATGTTTAGCCTCATCCTTATTTTTTATTTTGAAAAGATGACAATCACTGATAATTTCATTTGCAATGACAATTAATAATTCACAAGGACAATCATTTTCAAGTGTAGGAATATATTTGCCAAAACCCTTGTTTAGTCATGGACAATTATTTGTAACTGTTAGTAGAACAAAAACACTAGAAACCACAAAATATTAATTAAATTAACTGAACACCCTATGTACATACCAAAAGGGCTTAAGACCTATCACGTTGAATACACCAGTTCTCGCTCGATCACCGAAGTTAAGCAACATTGAGCCTGGTCAGTACTTAGATGGGTGACCGCTTGGGAATACCAGGTGCTGTAAGTGTATAGTGACGGATGTGCGTTGTGGTGCAGTGTATATCGGCTCGGAAAGAGAAATCAGTGAGCCGAGTTTGAATTCCAGTTGAATACCCTGCATTCACTTCAGCAATGGTATCCTTGGGAAAGGTATTAATCCATCCCTTTCCTCCAGTTATGGGTTAAATAACAAGGTTAAGACTTGGAGACCCTGCCCTTAAAAACAAATCCCAATTAATCTTGATACTCGAAAAAGAAAAATGTATTACTAGACACAAAACTTATATAAAAAAACAATAAATTGTTGAAAAGAAAAAGGTATTACTAGCAATAAATAAATAAAGTTTAGTTGGCAATAAATAACTCGCCAAGGTTGATTTGCCATAAAAACAAAACAACCAACAACCAACATACCAAAAATTCTGAGAGTTTTTAAATTTTATTTTTTTTTAAAATCATATCACCTCGAGCAAGGCAGTAACGCCACTACACATTAGTGGCGTTACTGCCTTGCTCGAGCTGAACTAACTCAAACAGGGGGCTACGTAAGAGTGAAAAGATTGGAAGAGAGAAATAAAGCCAGAAACCACATCCTAAACAGGAAACAAAGGATGAGCCTCTTCACCTGTTCAATAGATGTGGGTGGAGTGTGAACCGGGTGATAGACTAAACTATCAGCCGGTTCACACTCCACCCACGTCTATTGAACAGGTGAATCATTGTTTTAATAATTTTGTTATATATTTTCCTTTTCATTGCACAGAATGCAGTTGTAATTTATATATACATGCCAACATTATTGATAGCACAAGTTGATATTGACATGTCATCCAGCTGTTGAAAATATTGAAAGGTTATCTAGTTAAATGTTAGGTCAATAATAATAATAATAATAAGATGAAGAAGAAGAACCAATGATATAAAAGCTTAGATCAATAAAATACAGTCGACTTGATAGAAATAAAAACGAGACAGTGAACTACATAATCAATTAATATAGCAAGCTGTTTCAAAAGAAATACAAGAAGAGGTATGACTGAATGGGAGAAGGTGATCAAATGAGAACTGTGCAAGCAACTATGGTTTGAGTTTGAGTTTGTGTTTGAGTTTTGTTTAATGGCATATCAACCTCTGTGGGTTATTTAATGCCAAAAAGGTAGGGTTTTAAGGTATTTGTTCTGTAACACCCCAGTGGATGTCTGAACAGTTTCTCTGGCGGCAGTTCTCCACGCTGTGATGTTGCCGCAGGTTGATTGAAATAGTCGAAGTCTCAAGCTGGGGGTACTAGATAAACTATAATAAATGAACTTCCACACCTTGGATGAGTTAAATCGATGCTTTATTTTATTCAGAGTTAGTCTTGCAGTTGGGGCAGGCAATGTGACACTCAGCTCTAACTCTAATTAACGGAGATCAAATGCCGAACCAGACGAACGGAGTTTCTACTTCAAGCACATACCCAGCTGAACTAACTCAACTGATCGGCTTGGACAAATCACTTGTATTTATTTAAAATATTCGGAAATGCCTAGACCACCGGCGATAAGCATTGGCGACTGTAAGTCCAAAATTTCAAGGTACTTAAGTTTTGCTTCCTTTCATGTATAAACAGGATGTCTGCACTAAGCCTCCAAGTATTTTCCAGGATTTTTTTAACTTTTTATCTTAACAAAGCTTCCGGATGTTTTTATAGCCCTGACACTTTACCCGTAACCAGGCGTTTTTTTTATTGCCTGGAGAAAGGGAAAATTCTATTATCTTTTCTTAATGTGTGGTCAAAATACAGTAAAGACAGTTTTTGACCTGGTCACTCAAAAATCTATTTCCTAAACTTTATCTTTTATCACATCAAATCACTTAGTCAAATATTTATTGGAAGACTGGTAGGATTTAACAATAATCTGATACCCTTTTCTCTTCCACAAATTTCCTTATAAAAGAAAAAGCATTTAATTATTTATTTTTTCCTCTTCTTTTTCACTTTTGTTAAACGAAACATGTTTTTAAACTAGTTTTCTATTCTTGACCATTTTCTATTTTAATCTATTATAATAAAATACATATTTTGCAAATCCACCTTAATATACGCCTAGTTATCGTGTCACAGTTCAATGTTCGGTTATTGTGAGAAGGTTGATTTAGTCAGATTTTGATAAAAAAGTTTTTTATTTTTTTATTTAAGAAAACTGAAGATGTCTTCTAGTTTGTATACAAAAATATATTGCTGGTAATTTTTTTCCTTCAAAAATTATGGCAATGTTATGATAATATTTTTTCTTCAAAAAGGTATATTTTTCTATAAAAGTCTATTTTTATGTATATATTTCTATAAAAGTCTATTTTTAAAATTTCATAGTGTTTTGATTCTAGTTTGGGGGTTAACTATTTGTCTACAGCTGGGACCCTAACAGGTGCGACCACTATGGGTCTGGGTGGACCTGGAAACAATTAAGAGATTGTTCCATGTTCCTCACAAACTCCCAATCAGAGGCCTTGCTACCAAATGCAGTGGCTTACGGCCATATCACGTTGAATACACCGGTTCTCGCTTGATCACCAAAGTTGAGCAATGTTGAGCCTGGTCAGTACTTAGATGGGTGACCACTTGGGAATGCCAGGTGCTGTAAGCGTTTAGTGACGGATGTGCGTTGTGGTGCAGTGTATGTTGGCTTGGAAAGAGAAATCGGTGAGCTGAGTTCGAATTCCAGTTGAATAGCCTGCATTCACTTAAGCACTGGTACCCCTGGGAAAGATATTAATCCATCCCTTTCCTCCAGTTATGGGTTAAATAACAGGGTAAGACTTGGGGACCCTGCCCTTAAAAACAAATCCCAATGAATCTTGATACTCGAAAAAGAAAAATGTATTACTAGACACAAAACTTATATAAAAACAACAATAAATTGTTGAAAGAAAAAAAAGGTATTACCAGCAATAAATAAATAAAATTTAGTTGGCAATAAATGACCTGTCGAGGTTGATATGCCATAAAACAAAACAACCAACCAATATTCAAATGAACTACATTCGAAAGCGCAATAATAAATTTTAAACTTTATTTTCCTGCCCTTAAAAAAAAAATCCCAATGAATCTTGATACTCAAAAAAGTATCACTAGACACAAAACTTATATAAAAAGCAACAATAAATTGTTGAAAGAAAAAGGTATTACCAGCAATAAATAAATAAAATTTAGTTGGCAATATGATACAGGTTGATATGTCATAAAACAAAAACAACCAACCAACCAACAACCAAATGGAGTTTACCATCATACCCAGGATCATTATGTTTTGAATCAGAATCAGTCCTACAGATCATAACACCTCAAATCTTCTGGAACTTTGAGAGTGAAACAAATCCCCTAATCCAGGCCAGAAGCTGGGATCCAAAAACATAAATTATAAAAATAAGTCGGATAATGGATTTCATTGCTCTGTCATGAGACTGTAGGAATGAACCAAAATGACCTCAGGTCAGATACTACTACCATGCAGAGAATACATTGTTTCTTTTACCCTCTCTGTCTCTAAATAACTCCCAAGAACTAAGATACCCAAATCTATTCCCTTTTCTTTCTCTGCTACTATTTCTCTTACCCCCTACTCTCTCTATCTCCCTGACCCATGCTTGACCTAAAGGATTAGCCAGTCCCTCTCTAGCTTCTAAGCAGGCAACATGTGTTCTCTTGCTAGCAGACGCTTAA
The DNA here is from genome assembly GCA_037127315.1 of Ascarosepion bandense. Taxonomy (NCBI): domain Eukaryota; kingdom Metazoa; phylum Mollusca; class Cephalopoda; order Sepiida; family Sepiidae; genus Ascarosepion; species Ascarosepion bandense. The sequence continues at coordinate 4,224,796 of JBBBDQ010001018.1, read as the reverse complement.
CACAAAAGTATGTAAAAATAAGAAAATAAAATACTCCTCTCAACGCTAATATTTGTATCCACTTCTTTGTCAATTATACCCACAAAGATACCAAAATATTACAAGACACACTTAAAAGAAAGTGAAAAAATTGAGAAATAATTTGAGAATTCCAGTAATTTGATGAAATTTCATCAAATTTCTGAAATTCTCAAATTATTTCACAATTATGAAATATAGAGGTGACAGTCATTACTGGAGGACTAGAAACAGCCCTGAAGTGAATAGAAATGTATTGGACGGAACTGAAAATTAGGATGGTCATACTTTGTTTGACAACAACATTGAGAGTCCACTCTTTACTTAGTCCTTTGTCTGAGAGGTTGCAGAAGTTTGAGCAGAAAGACCATTAACTTTGAAGTAGAACCATATGACACAATTGAGAATGTGAAGGCCAAGATCTAAAACAAAGAGGGTATCCCTCTAGATCAACAATGCCTGATCTTTGCTGGCAGACAGTTGGAAGATGGCCATACTTTGTCTGGCTACAAAATTCAGAAAGCATCCACTCTTCACTTAGTTCTTCATCTGAGAGGTGGACAGTAGCTCTAAAAACTGTTTGTTACCAATAACTTTAAATTGATTATGACTAATCTTCACCAAAGGGAGATAATCACTTTCATAATCCTTACAAGGGGAAGAGTAATGGCAATAGGAATATTTCCTTTCTCCAAATTTTGGCAATTGCATAATTTATAAGAAAAGAGTAAAAATATATATTTCTTCAGAAAATGACAACCCAAAATGGTATTGGTAATTGTGAGAATAATAATTAATGTTTCCTTATAAAGAAACATTTGGCATTCTTTGACCAAGCAGCTAAGGCAACCTTCAGTTGAAATTTATAAAAACCTTCTATTAAAACAACTTTTGAAGAAAATAGGTTTCTCAAGTCAACTGTTATCAATCTTTTCAATATTGATGGGAGTTTCCTTCCTAGTATTTTGTTTGAAGTAGTGTGGATTATCAACACCATGATTACATCATTATTTTCTCTTCGAGTTACATGAAGGGCTACCAGACTTGACATGTCCTGTATTGGATAATTTTGTCCCCTGTCCCATACTGAATTTTCTGGGACACCTCATATATCCTGTATTTAGTTGATTTTTAAATTTCGTAATAAAAATATAATTTTGCTACCTTTTTAGGATTCTTGGTTGTAGCTTTAAAAGTAATTGTACTTTGCATATATATATATATATATATATACTGATGACACTACAGTTTACTCTCATATTGATAAAAAATCGATCAAAGATCTGCTGAGGCTGACAAAGCAAGCCTCGCTGCCAAGCTTGTAAAGGACCTCCAATCCGTGGTGGACTGGGGTAAGAAATGGCTCGTGAATTTTAATGCTTCCAAAATGAACTTGCTATCTATTAACCGTCACAGACAATCGCTCTTACCCACCATTAGCATGGACCAGACTAGTCTCCTTGAAAGCAAAACACTGTGCCTCCTTACTCTCACAACAGACCTCGAGTGGAATGACTATATAGAATCCATAGCTGAATCCACTGCTAAGAAAGTTGGTTCGCTCTGTGTAGAGCCAAGAATTTTTTTCTGCCTGAAACAATCCTGCACATATTTAAATCTACCATCTGCCTGTGCATTGAATACTGCTGCCATATCTGGTCAGGTGCTTCTGCTATCTACCTAGGGGTTCTTGACAAAATCCAACGGAGAATTTGTAATGTGATAGATCCTGACTTGGCAGCTCGGATACAGTCAATTTTTCACTGGTGCAATGTGGCTTCCCTGTGTCTCTTTTACAAATACTTTCATGGCTTCTGCTTCAAGGAACTTAGCTCACTGGTGCCCCCTATATATAAATTACTCAAGCCACAAGATTAGTAACTAACTCCCACCCTTTTACTGTGAAACCAATAAATTGTAAATGCAAATTCTACTCCAGTAGCTTCTTTTTTTTAAATTCCCACCTGTGGAATTCCCTTCCATTTACATGCTTTCCTGACAGCTATAATCTCCAAGAATTTAAATGTTAAGTCAATAGTCATCTCCTATATCACTAACTTGCATCCTCTCTCTCATGCTCCTTTCTCCATCCACTCCACTCTAATCAGTATTCTCATCCTTCTCTTACCCACTTCCTGACACCCTCTATAACCTGTCACTCTTTCTCATAACATTCCTTCTATGTAACTCCCTGCAATACAGTGGCAGTAAAATGTGTTGCTTGGGACGAGAAAAAGTGGTCCATGATGTAATACAGTCTGCTAGAAATTTGGATATGGCACTTTTTCTTTTAATCATATCACCCCGGGCAAGGCGGTAAGGCCACTGGTATGCAGGGGGCTTTGTAAGAGTGAAAAGATTGGAAAAGAGAAAGCTGGAAACCACATCCTAAACAGGGAACAAGGGATGAGCCTCTACACCTGTTCAATAGACGTGGGTGAAGTGTGGCATCTGTACTTCTTGGCATTTGTGTCAGAAGCTCTAATAATAACATTTCAGAGTGATTGGGTGTCAATCTGAGGACAGTGCGGAGAATTTGGAAAGATCTGGATGAGTCTAGTGGTGATTACAAAGGTGTTTGAAGTGATCACTAGGTGATGGCAATGTTATCTCTACAGTGCCTCAGACTCAATACCTCAGATACCTACATCAAGTGACTTGAGAAGGTAGTGCAGCCCTGGCTCAAGAGGGTGCCTGCTGGAAAACCCTATTTCTGGCAACAGGACTCTGCACCATGCCACACAAGCAGAAGGACCCAGTCATGACTGTCAGACAATTTCTGTGAACCACATCACCCCTTACATCTGGCCCCCTAACCCCCCAGACAGCAACCCCCTTGATTATTATGTGTGCGGAGCAGTTGAACAAGAGGCCAACAAAATGCTTTGTAGCACCAAAGATAAACTAAAGGCAAGGGTTATGGCATCATTCCCCAACTTAAAAAAAGACATTGTCCAGAAAAGATTCAGGAGAATCCAAAGTTGTCTGGCCAAAGTTGAAACCAAAGCTGATTTGATTAAATAGTATTTAGTATTTCAAGATATTTTTGTGTAATTTTAGTAAATATATCAGTTAAAATGAAATGTCAGTGAAAGAAATGTACAACCAAATGGGGATGGATTGAACAAGAGCTTTATTACGACAGAGATGGTACGTCGGATCCGTTCGTCTCTCTATATGGCTGCCTCCAAAGTCTCCAAGTCACGTAAGTTCACGTAAAGGGGAGTAAGTTTACAAAGGGTCAGTTCGAAGGTGTAGGGGAGACAATTCTAGGTAGCCTCAACATCAGTGTTATTTTTTTTTTTTTTTTTTACATAATTTAGATGACAATTTATCTATCGCACCATATATATATATAGGGTGCATCACAACACGTGTTTGGATGAACTCCAAGCTGACAGTGAAGATAAAGATGGCAGTGTATAATGCCTGTGTCATAAGTACACTGCTATATGGCAGTGAGACATGGACATGTACGCCAGGCAAGAGAGGCGTCTGAACACCTTTCACGTGAGCAGTATCCGATGTATATTGGGAATCTCATGGTAAGACAAGGTGCCCAACACCAAGGTCTTGTCTTGAGCCAGTCTGCCTACCATGTTCACACTCCTTAAACAGTGCAGACTCCGCTTGCTAAGCTATGTCCACCACATGAAATATGGTCGCATTCCAAAAGACCTCCTGTATGGAGAGCCCAGCCTCTGGAAGAAGACCCACTGGGTGACCACAGCTGCTGTATCGTGACATCATAAAACGTGATATGAAAGCTGTGGGCATCAACACGGAGTCATGGGAGAGTGTAGCAGCCAACCGGTTCAAATAAAGAGGAACCCTGGCCCAACAACTTAAATCGAGGGAAGAGCAACTAACACAAGTCGCCATGGAGAGGTGGGTTCGCAGGAAGCAAAATGACAGCTCCGACAGACCAGAAACAAAACATAAATGCATCCTCTGCAACAAAGACTGTCACCCCCGCATCGGTTTCTACATTCACAGATGCCGATGCTCCAGCCAAGCAGACAATTTGGATGCTACCCATGGTCAACCTGACCAACTGAGGCCTACTATTATGTGTGTGTGTGTGTGTGTGTGTGTGTGTGTGTGTGTGTGTGCATTTTGGCAGTAAATGTTCTTTGACAGATACTATTAAAAATGACAGACATTTTGTGTTAATTAATTTTAATGATTGACTTTTCCAAGTCACAGGAAGAGAGGAAATTCCATCAGAAATGGTCCAAAGTTCAGTTTAGAAAAAAAGTACAATATATACGGCCCAGGATTTCGACTTTCCTAAGTCATCATCAGGGTAGGTAGAGACAATTTGGTGAGTTTAGTAAAATTTTAAAATGTTGTAACAACACTAATTTAAAAAAAAAATAAGTTGATAAAAGTATGTAGTGAAAGCATATTTTGGGATCTAAAGTTGAAGAACTGATGATTATAAAAATAAAACACGCCTCACACCTTTCTTATGTCACAAACTTCATGAGTTCATAATGAAGTTGTTGTGTAGGTTAATCTCTCATATTCAACAGTACATTTATCATATACAGTTAATGTATGTGTATGGCAGTTACGTTTTCATCTACACATCTTCCTCTTCTGTGTGCAGTGTCCCTTCATGATGTAAGCTATCATAACCTTCCACATCTCCCTATCTCTAGTGGCTCTTAACACTCTTCTGTTACTTCTCCCAAACTCTGCTCTCCCATCTATTTACTCCAGCCCATCTAGTATATCATGCATTGCATTCCTCTGTCTCTCTTTCCCCTCTATCTGACCTGTGAGTATCAGTTTCTCCAAGCCATCCTTCCCCATTATATGTCTCAGGAACTTCAGCTGTCTTTTCCTGATGTTAATTATCAGTTTCCTTTTCGTTTTTATCATCTCCAAAACCTCATCATTGCTCATATGTTTGGTCCATGGTATCCTCAGCATCCTTCTGTAGAACCACATTTTGGCTGCTTCTTGCCTTCCCTTTGTCTTTGGTGAGATTGTCCAGCATTCACTGCCATATTGAAGAACAGGCATAACAATCCAGTTGTCTTTTCTTTGTTTCTGGCAAAATTTTCCTGTCACTCAATACTCTACTCAACTTTTGCAATGCATCCTTGGCCATTCCAATTCACCTTAATGATCTTAGTGTCACACTTTCCATTCCTCCCCAGGTCTGACCAATAAGAATCAAACCCTAAACGACATCCCTGTATACTGTTTCTTTGTTTTTAAATTTAAAAATAAATCTTTCCTTTCTCGTCTTTAATTAGATCTCTGACGAAGCTTAATAAAAGTGAAACGTTAGTTTAAGACACATTTCCTACTTTGTCCTTTATTTTTTCTATCATTATTCTCATCTATAATGTCAGAAAGAGACTCTCCTCTCTTCTCTGGTGTGGGTGTTTATATATCTGTCATACGGCTCTTTCTCATGCTTGCAAACCAGATATAGCTTAGGCCAGTTTCAGGAATCTGCATCCAGTAGCTTGGATACCACAATAGGCCAACCCTGCACTTGACTCCCTTGTGTGACAGTGAATGCTAAGTCTATGTTGGCATGACCTAGGGTAACACACATGCTACATTTGGGAAAGATGAAATGATTTTTGATTCCCATTCTTTCTGGTTTGGAATTCAGTGTTACTTTTCACTTTGACTTGTTGTCAATCAAGGTTAGAAAGTTCGTCCTTCTTTGCTTTTTAAGTCATCGCTAGAGAGAGAGAATAAGCTCATTGATTCAAATTTATGGACTAATAACTGCTACACTACCTGACCTGTCTGCTCCTTTAGATATTTAACCTATTTGATTAAATACTAAGCACTTTACTACACACAATATATAAAAACACTTTAACTGGCAACCTCTATGCTCATTAGACATTGACCTCATACTTTGAATGGGCGTTACATTTTATCTCTGTTTTAAATGATAAAATGAATACTCAAATTTATAACCACATATGTAAGTTGACATCTTATCTGCTTTCTTCTTGTTCCATAAGGTTTTTTTTTCACTTCATGAATATCTCTGTGTTAAATGTTTTGCAACCGTTGGGTATTTCGTTTATTAATCATTTATTCATTTGTTCTTTTTTTTCCAGGAGAAGAGACATTCTATTTAGCTGTAATACTTGGTCATTATGTATATGAAGGTTTCATTAAAAATGGCAGACAAGGTATTATGGATAAGTTTTTTATGTAATTTTTCATGTGATCTCATGTTGTTTTTTTTATTTTTTATTTTTTTTTGAGGGCATCTCTCAGATCAGAGCTCAATTCGATCTCATTTAAATAGACATGGAGACCTACCAAACCCTATCCGTAACACAAATATCATGGCATCATCCACATGCAAAAAAGGCTAGAAATAATGGAAGCATTATTATTAAAAATAATTAATAAATAATAATTAATAAAAAAATAATTGATAAAATTATAAATTATAAAATTATAACTTATCTAAACTTATTTATCAATGGAACTTTGTGTGTGTGTGTGTGTGTCCATTACCTATAGACACTGAAACGGCTGAACCGATTTTCTTGAAAATTTACACAGTTGTACCATAAGCATCTGCGAGTGTTCCTAGCTAGGTTTTGTGTCGAGGTACACCTGATAAATATCAAAAATTGATAATCGAAAAAATCGGGTTATAGAAGGAGTGGTCCGATTTTAATCAAATTTGATAAACTCATAGACAAAGACATAAAAAATGATATTCAGAAGTTTCAAGGTTGCAGTTCTTACAATAGTGCAGAAAATCGATAATATATATATATATAAAAGGCAAGATGTTTGTGTGTATGTCTGTTTATCTGCCTGTATGTCTGTATTTTTTTCAGCCCTTTTATTTTAGTTTTTGCTTCGGGTTTGGTTCTAAGTAGGTATAATTGTAATTCTTAGTCTCAGCCATGATACCATTAACTCAGAGGACTTATTTAGTCTTCAAAATTGAGTTTACGACGAAAAAAACTTGATATCAATACCAGGAAATCAAAATTTGACTTACATCCATTCATTTTTCTTTCAGTCTACGGTTTCGATTTAACTGGAAACAACTATAGCTTTTTAGTCTTTTGTGCCAACGTCCAAAGAGTCTGAGCTCCAAGACCATGGATTAGGTTTAAAGCTTTTATTGCACCCAAGCAACGCCGGGCTATACTGCTAGTAAAAATATAAATTATAAAATTATAATGTAAATTAAAGATATAAAATTATAAATTATAAACTATAATTATAAAGTTATAATATAAATTCATAATATAAATATAATTATATAATTATAATATAAATTATAAAATTATAAATTTTATAAAATTATAAATTAAAATAACTAATAAAAAAATAATACTCAATAAATAATGGAAGCGATATTAATAAAAACTAAAAGACCAACACTGAATAATATGAAAAGTGCTCAGATAAACAAAACATTTAAATTATTTTTTTATAATTTGTATCCCCCAAAAGAAAATCTCATTAGATCACATGAAAAGTTACATAAAACTTAACCATAATACCTTGTCTGTCATTTTTATAAAACCTGCATAAAAAGAGATTACTGCTCAAATATATATATATATATATATATATATATATAAAGGATTTTTGATTATTAGCTTGGATGAAACATATTTCACTGCTTTGATTTTCTTAACACGGCTTGTCAGATCCAAAGGGTACAACAGTAGGCAATCGAAATATCAGCCCCACAAAAAAATTTTTTCTCTTTTATTTGATTCTCCATAGACGCCCACATATCCATATTAGGATGGATATTTGTGACGGTTATATATCAGGAATGCAGAAGATGGCAATTGACACTGCATTTAAATTTTTGAAGAATGTACACTATAGTGAAAAAGTTCGGTACCAGCCTGCATTTCTTTAAAACACACCTTAAAATAAAATACATTTTATGCTTCTTTTAAATAAAAAAAAAAATTCAGTAACTACAGGGTATTTGTTTTTATTTTTCAGTCTTTCTCTAAGCTTGTCTTACTACCAAAAAGTTCAAATTTTGATTCGTATTTCTACAATACATTTTGCTATATTATGAATATTTTGTATGAGACATTATATTATTTGTTTACCATAAAACCCTGAGTAGATTTTTTAAGATTAGCAAACGATTTGGTTCAGGACAAGGGAATCATGAAAAATTATCACAATCATTCAAGTTTTTAAAGACATGATCTACCAACTGCTTTATAAAAAAAATCATCTTTCAACAAGAGAATGATGCAAAACATTCTTCTGAATGATGTCAGGATTTACCCCGAGTCAAAGCAAAGGAACAACATTTTGAAAATTATGACTTGATCACCTCAATCTTCTGACCTTCTCTCAACTATGAGATTAAGATGAATTGAACACATGAGTTTGGAGAGAATACCAAAAAATAATGAGGGTGAATTTTCTCAGTGCTTCAAGAATGCATGGGTAGGCCTACCATGTACTTATTAAAAAAAAACCTGTTCAAAAGAATGTAAATATGATATTCTTTTAGATTTAAGTGCTTATCAGTTAAGTGCCATATGCTAAAAACATGCTTGGGCGATCATGTCTCGAAAGACTGGGCAGATTATCACGCAGTAGTTTGCCATTGCTTTCTGTGGTAGACTGGTTGCCAGCCAAGGCTACAGAACCTAATCTGTCCTGCTATTTACCCCATAACTGGAAGGAAGAGACGGATTAATACCTTTCCCAAGGGCATTTGCATGTAAGTGAATGCAATGAATTCAACTGGAATTCAAACTTGGCTCCCCGATTTCTCGTTCCGAGTCAATATCTACTGCACCACAATGCACATTCTCAAAATAATGGAAAGTACACTGCAGTTGTGGTGCAGTGGATATCAGCTCAGAACAAGAAATCAAGAAATCGAGGAACCGAATTCAAATTCCAGTTGAATTCCCTACATTTACCTATGTGCAAATACCCTTGGGAAAGCTATTAATCCATCTCTTCCCTTCAGTTATGGGTTAAATAACAGGACAGATTGGGTTCTATAGCCTTGGCTGGCAACCAGTCTACTGTAGAAAGTAATGGCAATGTACTGCAGGATAATCTTTTGCCCAGTTAGTCATGTCTCTTTTGAGACATGATCGCCCAAGGGGGTATCATTTATGGCACTTAACTGACTGACTGACACTGCAGTTACTGAAATTCTAGCTTTTACTTTAAAAAGTACAAAAAAATAACTCATTTTAAGGTGTTTATTAAAAGCAATTCAGGATGTCTCCTGACCTTTTTCTACTGTAGCATATAGCGTGTTCCAATAACTTGGACCGATTTTAAACTTAAAATCCTTTAAAATTGGTCCAGGTTATTGGAACACCCAATATATGTTGATGCGCGTTGTGGAGTAATGAAATATTTTTTTTTTTTTAAATAAAGATTAAATTTCCGTTACTACTGTGTATTTACTTTTATTTTTCAGCCTTTCTCCAGGCTCTTCTTACTACCATAAATTTCTTATTCAAATTTGGAATCGTTTATCTACAGTTGCATTGTCGTGCAATGGATATTTACTCAAAATGGGAAATCAGAGAGCCAAGTTGGAGTTCCAGTTGAATTCAATGCATTCATTTATGAGCAAATGCTCTTGGGAAAGTTATTAATCCATCTCTTCTCCCTCAAGCTATGGGTTAAATAACAGGACAGATAAGGTTCTGCAGCCTTGGTTGGCAACCAGTCTACCACAGAGAGAAATGGCAACCTACTGCAGGAAAATCTGCCCAGTCATTCATGGATTGATTTGAATTTAGATTTATTTTGTTTTACGGCATATCAACCTCAGTGAGTTATTTAATGCCTGTAAAAGTTTTACAATAGATTTGTATGAATAGAATATGTATTCCTTGTTAAAAATTAGTTTGTAGATTTGGGTTTAGATTTATTTAGTTTCATGACATATTAACCTCAATAGGTTACTTAATGCCGATAAGATTTTTACAATAGAACATATATTCTTTGTAAAAACAAATAAGTTCGTAGATCAGATTTCTTTGATGTATTTTTGTAAAGTGGTTTTTGTTAAGAGTCAGATGTATTGCTGGTAATACTTTTATCCTTCAAAAATTTATTGCTGGTAATATTTTTTCCTTTCCAAATGTCTTGCTGGAATTTTTACTATAGAAGTTTATTTTTTTACTTTCATAGCATTTTGACCCCAGTTTGGGGTTTAACTATTTGTCCATAGCTGTGACCCTAACAGGTGCTACCACTCCAGGTCAGGGTGGACCTGGAAACAACAGCAATTAAGAGGTGGTTCCATGGTCACCACAACCTCTTAATCAGAAGCCTTGCTGCCAGATACAGTTTATCTTCATACCCAGGACCCATTCATGGACTGAAAGAGGCATGATCAGTCAAGCATGTATCATGTATGGCACTTAACTGACAATGTATCTCCACAATCAGTCAGTTAAGTGCCATACGTGATACACGCTTGGGCGATCATGTCTCAAAAGAGACATGACTGACTGGGCAGAAGATTATCCCGCAGTAGGTTGCCATTGCTTTCTGCGGTAGACTGGTTGCTGACCAAGGCTATAGAACCCAATCTGTCCTGTTATTTAACCCATAACTGGAAGGAAGAGACGGATTAATACCTTTCCCAAGGGTATTTGCGTGTAAGTGAATGCAATGAATTTGGCTGGAATTCGAACTCGGCTCCCCGATTTCTCGTTCCGAGCCGATATCCAATGCACCACAACGCACATCTTCCACAATATATTTTCTAAATTGTCAATATTTTTTTGTATGAGAAAAACATTTTGTTTTCATTTCAGTAGACTTTTTGAGAATACCAAATTTTCAACTGAGTTAATACAAGTTCTAAAAGTCAACTCAGCACTGACTAATATTGTGAATAAAACATATGTAGCTGTTTTTTTTTTAAGAAAAAAAAGATTGTGCCATTAGGGAAGTATTTTTATAGTTCTTTTAGATTTATTTTTTAATTTTGAAGTAATTTGCACAAAAAATGAGATCAGGGCGCAAATTTAAGTTTTATTGAAAGAAAGATGAAAGATACTATCAAAGACAAAATGCCAAGAAGTTGATGATTTCTAGACATGTGTTGTAATATTTGTTACAAAGGCAGTTAGAAACTGGTGCAAATGTTGTCAGAAAAAGAGCTGGAGAAAAAGGGGCAACTGCTGCTGAAGATAAGCACTTAATTATAAAGAGCAAAAGAAATAGAAAGAAAACTGCCCCCGAGTTGGCAGTTGAACCTAATTCTTCTCTTAAGCAACTAGTCACACTCAACTGTAAAAATTTGACTTAGATCAGCTGGCCTCAGTGGTGCTAGCCATCAAGAAACCCCTGTTATGGAAGGTGAATAAGCAGAACGGACTGTTTTGGGCAAAAAAGCGCAATGTGTGTTGTGGTGCATTGAATATCGACTCGGAACGAGAAATCGGGGAGCCGAGTTCGAATTCCAGCCGAATTCATTGCATTCACTTATGTGCAAATAACCTTAGGAAAGGTATTAATCTGTCTATTCTTTCCAGTTATGGGTTAAATAACAGGACAGATTGGGTTCTATAGCCTTGGTCGGCAACCAGTCTACCGCAGAAAGCAATGGCAACCTACTGCGGGATAATCTTCTGCCCAGTCAGTCATGTTTCTTTCGAGACATGATTGCCCAAGCGTGTATCACGTATGGCACTTAACTGACAGACTGACTAGATGTGCGTTGTGGTGCAGTGGATATTGGCTCGGAACAAGATAACGGAGGGCCGAGTTCGAATTCCAGCTGAATTCATTGCATTTCACTTACTCGCAAATACCCTTGGGGAAGGTATTAGTCCGTCTCTTCCTACCAGTTATGGGTTAAATAACAGGACAGATTGGGTTCTATAGCCTTGGTTGGCAACCAGTCTACTGCAGAAAGCAAAGGCAACCTATTGCAGGATAATCTTTTACCCAGTCAGTCATGTCTTTCGAGACATGATCGCCCAAGCGTGGATCACGTATGGCAATTAACTGACTGACTGGACATTGAAAGAGTGGCAAAATGTATTGTGGGCAGATGAGTCCAAATTCAAACTTTTTGATAATAAGAGGAGAGGGAATGTGAGAAAAGAACCACAAGAAAGGCTGAATGATGAATGTGTGGTTTCTACAGTTAAACCTGATAGTGAGTCTGTTATAGATGGATAGTAATAGCAAAGTTTTGTAATTTGCTTGAAACATTGTGTATATTAGGCATATGGTTAGGTCTTGAAGGCTGTCGCAATGCGTTTTGTAAAATAAAGGAAGGTAAAGAAGTTTTTGGGTATTACCTATTTATTATACATTAATATTTCGAGATCAAAATCTCATCTTCAGAATAGCAGAGGAGCGTGTATCTGGAGTGTTTTTTTGTGAGGGAGAGGGCTAGAGATTTCATTCAGATCAAGGGAATCATGAAAAAAAAAAAAAGAATAGCATTCAACTTTGCAAAAACATGCTATACCATCCAGCTTATGCATTACTGGAAAAAAATCCCCTTTCAACAAGACGATGATCAAACATTATAAATCTATTATAGCCTTAAAAAATCATACAATATTTCCTTGGTGTGCTTCTAAAAAGATAAAACCTTTTCTTTTATATCTTTACCATTATATACCCCTTGTACAAGGCACGAGAACCACTTGAGGTAGAGAATTACAGAGTAAGAGGCACAGTTTATACAGATATGTGTGGAAGATAAGTTAACTCTAAACTTGAATAGGTTAAGATTGTAGTGATTGGAAAAGTGCCCTCTTGTGAGTTAGTTTCACAAGACTGTTGTCCGTGGAAAGAATTTGCCCAAGTGGAACTTATATTTCACCAAAGGCACATGAAGAGCATTAGTGTAGTTGTTTGCTACAATGTTTATGAGATGGTGAGTCTTAGACATGAAGGGTAGGACTGGTGAAACTTAGGAATTTAGTTTATCTGACCACTTTCCATGGAAATAACAATAGAGCAGTGAGAGGCTTGCGATGTTTTATTTGTCTCTCCACAACAATGACCCCATTCAACCAGATCTTGTAAACAATTAAGAGTTTTGTGGCAGCTGCAAAGGGCAAATTGAGAAAATCCAGACCCCATTGCACAAGAAACGTGTTTCTGTATGCTCTCTGATTTTTCACATTTTCTGATTTCTACAGTCAATTAAGTGTCATACACGCTTGGGTGATCATGTCTCAAAAAAGATATGACTGATTGAGCAGAGGAATTTTTTGCATTAGGTTGCCATTTCTTTCTGCAGTAGTCTGGTGGCCGACCAATGCTATAGAACCCAATCTGTCCTGCTATTTAACCCATAGCTGGAAATAAAAGCAACTGGTTTAAACCTTTCCCAATGGATTTGCATATAAGTGAATGCAACAAATTCAACTGGAATTCGGACTCGGCTTTCTCTGATTTTTATAAGATGAAAGAAAGAATAATCAGATATAAATATATTTCTGAAGTTAGGTCATAGTTTAAAAGAAATTATAATACATATTTGCTCTGAATTTTAGTTTTCTTAAGGTGTTTTTCTTCATTTCAAAAAACAAATGTAATTTTAGCATCACACTGTCAAATTATTCTTATCGCCCTGAAAGTAAAACTGCTTCAAGGCTGTTAATTGTCATATATACTCGAGTATAGTACGAGTTTTTAGGATCAGTTTTTATGACAAAATAGGGAGTTGCACTATACAATAAGAAATATTTTGAAAGAGTTTAAAAATCATGCAGTTTGAGCAACTGGTTGCACTATACACAGGTAATTTTTTTGTAAAAATGTTAAAAATCATGCAATTTTGGTGACCAGTTGCACTATACACAGGTATTTTTGTGAAAAGGTTAAAAACATGCAGTTTCAGTAACTGGTTGTACTATACACAGATATTTTTTTTAAGTTTAAAAAATCATGCAGTTTTCATGATCGGTTGCACTATACATAGGTAATGCCATAGCTGAATTCATATATAATTTAGGTGATGGAATACATTCTCTCTTTATTTCAGAAGATACGAGCAAATTTTCAGAGAAGAATTCACGACTGGGAATACGAGAAACTAACAAGACTTTTATTTGGAAAGTTAGCACCAATAAAACATGAAAAAATGCTGTCATTTTGTACTATCGAGAAAACTAGAAGATTTATTTTGAAGAAACGGTAAATATTCTGACTAAAATTTTTAGCGAGAAAAGTTCGTTATTCAATACTCGTTGGCAGACTATAAAGACGAAGATTTTTTCACAAATGCTGAGATTGTTAACAAGGATTGTGAATGATTCATATTAAATGAGCCAGACTTCGGGTATGTTTAAATGATTAACTTTTATTCAGGGTTAACGGTGAAAAAGACGCAGAAATGCGTGCTAGAATCCTAACAAAACAAAACTGGAACAGAAGAAAAACTAATGATACAAGAAATATTGAACGAGTCTCAGAGAATATTAAATTTGAAACGTGATACGGAGGAAATTGAAGAAAAAGAATATACATATATACAAACCAAAAAAAAAAAAAAGGTGAAAAAAGAAAAATTAATCCATGTTTTAAATCTGGAAGATTACATCTCGGAGACGACTGTCTCTTTAAGAATTTAAAGTGCTAGAAATGTGGAAAAGTAGGACATAATAAGTTACTCTGTAAAACTAACCAAGGGAAAGTTTTCACACCAAAATATTTCGTCCACAGCGTTGAGACAGGAAAATAGTTAAAGAAAACTAAAGAAAATTTGCGTATGTGAAAATTACTAATAAGGATGTGAAAATGTAACTAGACGCTAGTCATGATATTTTTTAAAAACATATCACCCCGAGCAAGGCTGTAATGCCACTGATTTGCAGGGGGTTACATAAGAGAAAACGATTAGGAGATTGAAGAGAAGGATGAACCAGTTAGAAAGGAGCAAGAGAAGGATGGAAATACAGGTGTGATGACAGTTGCAAAGGTGGAGAGCAAGGAAAGGATATACAGGGCGGTGTGGAAAGAATTAGGGTCAAGTAGTTAAGAGATGAGTATTGACCTTGCATTTAAATTCCTGGAGGTTGTAGCCGTCAAGAAAGCAAGAAGCGAGTTCCACAGGCAGGAAGTGCAAGAAAAGAAGCTGAAGGAGTAGAATTGTCGTCTGTATTTGGTTGATCTAACTGTGAATGGATGAGACCCAGAAGCCAGTCTGGTTGCATGAGTAAACACCTGTTGCGGAGCAATGAAACTGCATAGAAAGCAAACGGAAACCTATATAAAAAAATCAAAAATTGCATGTGGCGTGTCTGGTGATAAATTATTTTTTTTTTCATTTTGTAACAAGTGTTTAAAAACTAAGGCTTATGTGTTAAAAATACTACAAAATTATTCGGTACTGAGTGGATGAAATTATTCAAGTTATGACATTTACCTATGAATATTTATTGCAAAAATATAAGTACACAAATAACCAGTTATAAAAAAAATAATTTGCAAAGAGCCACTTAGTCGTATCTATGTCCACGGGCAGAGACGACACGGCTGAGAAAATATAGACAAGCTCAATCCTGCGTATGCAGGAAGCAGGGAATTTTTATGCGAGTATAGGTGCATGGAAATCCCACGTTTAAAACACGATGTTTCGTCATATCCCGCTTCAGTGGGAGGGACCCAGAGTTATGCGAGAGTCAGAAATTGTTAGTTAAGCTCTCTGTCTTTGGGCAGAGTTCGACACAATTGTGGCTAGGTCTACGGACTAGAAACTCGACTGAGAAAATATACGAGCATTTTGTCCGATTCCATATATGCAGGGGATGGGTAAATTTTGACCATTGGCCCAAATGTATACGCTCGTGTTCCCCACTTTAAACCCTACTTTGTGTCGCACCCCGTCTCTGTTGGGTACTTTGTGGAAATGCTTGGAATTCCGAGAGAGTTCTGATAAAGAGTTCGTTAGAGTACCATTGGAGTCAGTGAAGACATAATATTATTGTCATTCCTCTTATGAGGAATGAACTCTTCCTCTTGTAATCTGTGATTACCTCCGTGACTTCCGGGGAGCAGTTAACAAATTCAACTTTACGGCAGTTAACAAAGGTAGTTAACAACAGTTGACGACATTTACTAGTTGGAGTCAGTGAAGACATAATATTATTGTCATCCCTCCTATGAGGAATGAACTCTTCCTCTTGTAATCTGTGATTACCTCCGTGACTTCCGGGGAGCAGTTAACAAATTCAACTTTACGGCAGTTAACAAAGGTAGTTAACAACAGTTGACGACATTTACTAGTTAGGCAATAAGCAGCATAATAATACCTTCGGACTTACTTATTTCTATATTACTTATTATTAACACTTCCTTTGAATATCTTGTTTCTTGTTATACTTATACACTGTTTTGAACCTACATCCTGGGTTCTGTGTCTTACTTCCGGCACTAATCGGTCACTACAACTTTTTCACCACAACTCCACAACAAATTGGTGACAAAGATTCACGACAGTTATAACTGTTAGTAGCGAGTTATGACAAAAATATAATATAGTAGGCGCCAATTACAAGCATTCACGGTAAAAAAATTAAATATAAAAATGTTGCACTCTGCGCAAGGAATTCCATGCATCACATCTGACTCATGAAGCAAATCATCTCAAAAAAAAAAAAATAAATAAAATAAAATACAATATAAAAGGAGACATTCACAAACATTTCGTTAAAGCAAAAAAAAAAAACCCGACAAAAACGCTAATTCATGACCCCCTTCATTTGCTTTTGAGGACACTGCTCACGACACTGAAAGCAGAGTCATGGAGCAATGAGCAACTTCAGTCAGCCTCACATGCATCAACTTACCGACTCTCCCCATTCTTCAAATCGCTTCCCTTGCCCAGAAAGTGACATTCCACCTTTATCCTCTATATCAGCTCTACAAAGAATTAGATCTTAAGAATTAATGAATTCTTTTCTTTTTTCTTTACTGGCAGTACTTGTTTCATTTGTCTTCTTGTGTAATATAAAATAACCTTTTTAACAGGATTAACTATCAATTGTAAGAAAACAGAATATATGATTGTCAGCAAGTGAAACAGTCTAATTTGTGAACTATGATTTGGCTATATCAAAATCAAGCAAGTTGAAGTAAGACAACTGTTTACATTAGTTGTTCACTCTTAGTGCTAGATTGACTTATACAACACCATTATTACTACTGATGAAGTACAAGCTTTTTTTGGTCGTTCCAATTCAGCACAAGATTGACTTCAGTTTGACCATTATAACTATGCTTAGTCTTACTTTACCAAAAACAGAAAACTGACAGATCCAAGAGATATTGAGAACTCTGTATCTCTATAGTTTCCACGATAAAAAGGAGAGTAGTAGAAAATTGAAGTCTTTCTATGCTTTACATGTGAACATACACCCACGTATAATACACCAAACCTTTAAATAGCATAGGATTAGGAAGCATATTAAAAAACACCAACATCAATACTTTTCTATTCTGGCAAATATTGTAGGTAGAATCCATTTTGCCCATTTATAAATCTACCATTTGTTCATGCATTGAATACTTTTGCCATATTTTTGCTCCTGTTGTTCATCTTTAGGTTCTTGACAAAATCCAAAAGATGATCTGCAATATAATTCGATCCTGACTTGGCAGCTCGCCTTCAGTCACTTTTTCACCAAAGTGATGTAGCTTCCCTCTGTCTTTTCTACAAGTATTTTCCTGGCAACTGTTCTGACGAGTTTTTTTTTTATGGTATCCCAACCGCATGAATTTACTCGTGCTACTAGATTGGCATCTGGGTTCCACCCTTTTACTATCGAAAGAGTTAAATTTAACCACCTCTTCTACTCCAACAGTTTATTTTCTCACACTGTGGAACTCCCTTCCATATACCTTCTTCTCTGGTAGCTCCAATTTCCAAAAATGTAAGTGCAATGTCAATCGCCATCTTCTATCTCCTTGATTCTCATTCTTCTCTTATACTTTCTTTGATATCCTCTGTACCTTTTTTTCTCTCACTGTACCTGTCTGCGTACCTGTAGCAGTTTTTACCTTTCTTGAGGTGAAATGATTGCAAAAAAGTGTAAGTCTAATGAATTCTGCAAATATTATTTTTTTCAAATATGTTACTTGTTTTTTGACAAATGGGATCACTTAATTTAAGTATTTAAAAAACATACAGGACTTGTGAAATATTTATGAATGGAAATACTTTTGATATATCCCCGGAGTTTACCTTACAGATAGGTTCCCAAGTACAGTGAGTTTTATTCCCACTGGTTGTACCAATATGGTAGCCTTGTACTAAACGGAATAATAACACTGATATACACTACCTGCTACCCCAGTGTTTTTAAAAAATGATGTATTTCATACTATTTTTTAGTATTTATTACCAAGTGAATAATTGTAAATGAAAATAGAATTTGTTTTTTGCTAACACTTTACAATAACATGTGCATCAAATAAATTTGTAAATATTTAATAATTATGTATATTGCAGTTTCATCAATGAAAAAATGAAGAAAATTTAAGGTGATTCGGATGAGTTCATCTTTGCTTCCTTGCCTTGTAAAATTTTGCAAAATAATAATAACAAAAGAACTATTCTATTTTCATTTGGCAATAAATACCAAAAATAGTATGAAATCCATAATTTCTTTTAAAAAACTGGGGTGGTCTAATAATTATGACCAGTAGTGTATATATAACTTGAGTGAAAAAAATTATTTTTCATTCTATGTGTACCATATGCTGCATAAAAAGGTGCAATTCTTTTTTTCATGCATGTCAGCTACTTGCTTGTTGGACGCAAAGGTTATGTAAATGACCTGTATTCAGCTAAGAACAGATTTGCAAGTGTCATTAAAAAAAATTGTTTCATTGGTTTGGTGTGAAGGACTATGAACTAAATATCCTCTTTCTGTGATAATGATTCTATTTATAAAGTTCAGAGGTCATGTCTTTATGTGTCCAAAGGAAAGTGACCATTTGTTTAGTCAATAAGTTAAATCTCTGGAAAGTACTAACTACTGCACTTATATATTGTAGAATTTTATGCCATAAATTTTATTCTTAATCAGAACAGGATCTGGATTTTACAAGTTTGTTGAATATAAAGAACTTTAGACTCATATTACTGTTCAGATTTTTTCTTTCTCAGCAGAGGACTAATATTTAAAACATACCCCATGTAAGGATGTAAAGCCACTAACACACAAGGGCTTAATAGGTATGAGAGAATTAGAAAACAGGTCCACTAACAGCAGACATCAACCAATTAAATGATAGCTGACCATAAAAATGACCACTCAACAGCGCCTCTTAGAAATCCTAACCAAAAGATATACCCAACTGATAAAAAGATAAAACATACATTCCAACAGATAATACCATTAATCAACAATTTCACACTTACACACCAAATTCCTCAAAAGTCTAACGATCAAAACGAGACATTCACTTAATTACCAATAACCCCAACCAACCCCTGCGACAACAACAAACCAAATATAAACAGAGGATGATTCCAAACCTTTATTTCCCCTGAGGAAGTGTTTAAATCCAAACACTGAAACAAACATATGATTGTAGGGAAGAGGACATATATAGAAGAAATTATGTACATGTTCTAAAACATAATTTATAATAAATATTTGCTGCTCTATACACCATATATTGAGCACTGTTTTAAATTAATGTTTTGGACGGAAAAAATTTTCTTTTTTCTCTCCTCATTCTATACTCACTCGGATATATATATATATATATATATATATGCCCGCATGTATATTTCTATGCGCACATCAATGGGTGTACAAGTGTTAATCTATGTCTGCGTTTGTATAAAAGGCATCACAATGACAAATATTCCTCCCAATTTTTATCCCACTTCCACAAAAATACATCAATATACGCATCTCTAAATATATCCAGTATTTGAAAAAAATTAAATCAATTTATCTGACGATCACAAAAGCGTGAAACCCAGGACCACAAACTTATACCTATCTAAATAAATATCTATCTATCTACACACGTGCTCAACCACTGGGGCTCACATAGGCATAACTGCATGTGAACAATTTGGGGCTTAGCATATATATGTATATGTGTGATGTTTTGTACATGCATATGCATTTGATTGGTGTATAGTGTATCTACCAAGTTTGATGCCAGAGGTTCTGTGTATTTTCATCTGTGTGGTTATATCTTTTTTATGATTTGTGGAGTTTTTAGTCATGTACATTTTTATTTTTAGCTTGTGTATTTGCGTAAGTATATATCAAATTATGTTTATATGTCCATGCACTGAAATATGATTGTGTCTGTCATGACCTCATTCATTCAAGGCCAGTCATGTTACGAATCCGCTCTGACTGTATCCAATATTGTGGCAATTCAATTTGAATCCAAATAGATCTTTAAAATTTCACAGACAAATTGACAAGTTGATAAAAACAAAATTTTGAAATTTGTGCATGTATATATGTGTGCATATATTAATCTTTATATGTGTCTGCTTGCCAGTGTATGTGTATATACTCATCTGTTTTTCCATGTGTGGATGTTTGTAGGTTTATTTACATGTGCATTCTTTCTCTTCCTCATTTAATATATGAATAACTTTCTAAATATAATAAATTGTTAAACTTAAAATTTTTTAAAAAATTTTGCAATAATAATAAAATAGATGTAATAGTCTATTAATAATGCTGATCTCAATTTAATCAAATATTAATACTAAGGCCTGCCAAAATTATTTTTAAGTCTGCTCACATATTCTCCAAATTAGAAGTTGCTTTATTTTGATTGGTCCACATTGTACATACAACAATGCCTCCCTGATTAAAGGGGTTTTGCTTGTTTTTAAACTTTTAAAACCCTTCATTATGAAATAAACCTCATCACTTGATAAGACACAAGAAGTATCAAAAGAAAATAGCTACTTTTGTAGTGATATTATAACATATTCATGTTATAATTTCTGAATATATATATATATATATATATAGTACTGTCCAAAAGTATTAGGACAAGAACTATTTTATCTTTTACAAGACATATTTACAGAAAATAAACAATCTAATTAAAGTAATTTTATTTGATTTACTCAACAAATACTTTACCAAGATAAAATATTTGTTACAAAATAAATTTAATATTTAGTATAATACCCTTTTGTTTTGCACACAGCCTTTATTCTGTCAGGCATTGACATCACAAGCTTCTTCAATGTATCTAATGGTATCTCCTGCCAAACAGCTTGTATTTGTTCCCAAAGAGTGTCTTGCAAAGTAACATTATCGTTATATATTATTTATCAAATTTTTTATCCAAAATATGTCATAGATGTTCAATGGAGTAGTTTGAAAATAACTTGTTTAATAGAAAATAGGAAAAATTAGATATAACTTATTTTTAATACATTTCTCTTACACCTAGTTTTAAATAATCAATATTTATTAGCAAGTTACTTGGTTTTTCACCCTGTATTTGAATTTCAGTGAGGTTTTTAGGAAAATCACCCCTGTCCTAATACTTTGCCCACTACCAGTAGTGTGCAAAAAGTGTTAGGCCAGGGGCGATTTAAACTCTATTTTGATGCCTCATAAAAGATAAAATAGTTCTTGTCCTAATACTTTTGCACAGTGCTATCTATCTATCTATCTATCTATCTATCTATCTATCCCCACCTCTCTCTCTCTATTTACACACACACACACACACACACACACACATATATATATATATATATATACACACACACACACAACAGTCTTTATTATAATAGAGAGAAATAAATTAAAAGCAAGTGTTTTATTTAATTATTTTTATATGTCAATTTACTTTGTTAAAAAATTTATTTCATACAAAAAAAATAATTAAAACAAAAAAATTTCATAATTTACATATTGCTTTTCAAATGCTTTTTGTTTTTCTTGATGCATGTAAAGCAGTTGTTACAATTTGTTAGTGAGTATGTATATGTTTGAGCTTTTGTTCATATCACTGCATATAATTATGTGAATGTGTACAGATCATTGTGTACATATGTGAGTCAGCGTATATCTGTGTGTGACCATGTATGTGAGCATGTGTATATTATGCGTGTGAATTTAGGTAAACTTATATGTGTGAAAATGTGCGTGTATGTGTGAACGTAATTGTATGTGTGTTTTAATAAAAAAAAGGGGAGAATATTATTTGAAATCTTGATTAATGACAGCATAGTTAATGTTTATTTGTATAAGCACATATATCTGAAATATTTGAATAATTATGAAGAAAAATATTAATTTTGACATTATAAAATAACAATGGACTTTTGACAAGCTAAAAAACCTTAAGAATTTACCAACATTAATTAAAACTTCTCAGGTATATTAAATAGTATAAATGTTAAATCGATTAATTTGAAGAAAGTAAAAAGTAGTAAAATATTAGATGAAAGAATGTATGATGCAAGGGAAGCAACTCTTTAAATAGGAGTCAAATTTAAGTAAATTTTAAACTGAAAATTTCAAATAAGCATTTAAATTTAAAAGTTCAACTTCTTAAATTTTAAGCAAGTGATTATAGAGTGATTGGTTTAAGAAGTTACATAACGAGTTTTTAGCAAGATGAATTAAGCTGCATAAATTATGTAAGCCAGAGAATGAGATTAATTAAATATATGAGAAATACGTAGTTGAAATCACTGTCAAGGGAGATAATGTTGACAAGGGAAATAATTCCGGAATGATAAAGGGAGACAAAAAATCTCGTTTCACGTAAACTATAAAGTACATGTATATAGATGTGTGTGTGTGTGTGTGTGTGTGTGTGTGTGTGTGTGTGTGTGTGTGTGTGTGTGTGTATCGCTCTGAACAAAATGGACGTCATTATACTACCCTAACCTGAGGAACCTTTCGGCCCACACTTTTTCAAAGTTAAAATAATTAAAATGCAAGGGGGATGTAAATACACAACTGTTCTCTTGTGTCATGCATTAACAATTCTTAATAAAACCAACGAATACCTTTGAAAAAGTGTTGGTCGAAAGGTTCTTCAGGTTAGGGTAGTATAATGACGTCCATTTTGTTCAGAGCAATTACTTCTTTCTGTGGGTACAAATCCTTGTTTATATATATATATATATATATATATATATATATATATATAATGTATATTTGCAGAGTAATCTTTCATCTGAACATGGTTCGTTAAAAACAACCGAAAAGGAAGATTTTATTAATTTTTTACATGTTTCCTTTTTACTGGAAATAACAAGTGTAAAAATGTTCCATAATTTCGACTTTCCAAGCGCTTTCAGCCACTTCACCGGCCATATTTAATGATGTTGTTTTTCCGATTTTGTTATTTTGTCCTCATGTTTGACTATATATATATATATATATATAAGAAAAATTAAGACAGACGTGTTATTATGCCTACACTGCATGCTGATATATATATATATATATATATATTAATCATATCACCCCGAGCAAGGCGGTAACGCCACTGATGTGCAGTGGGCTACATAAGAGTGAAAAGATTGGAAAAAGGAAAGCCGGAAACCACATCCTAAACAGGGAACAAGCCTCTACACCTGTTCAATAGACATGGGTGGAGTGTTAACCGGGCGATAGTTTAGTCTATCTACTCCAATTGAAAAAAAAAGTGAGAAGATTGGAAAAGAGAAAACCGGAAACCGCATCCTAAACAGGAAACAAGGGATGAGCCTCTTCACCTGTTCAATAGACGTGGGTGGAGTGTGAACCGGGCGACAGTTTAGTCTATCTATTATATATATCGTTCATTCAGTAATGAATTAGGACACTCCCAGTTACTGGCGTATGCTTACATGGTATATCACACGCCTTCTTCTACTGAGCACCCATAGCTCAGTGGTAGAAGGCGTGTGATTGATGTCAATTCGGTCGGGTTTCAAAAACTAAAAAAAGGGGTTTCAAAAGCAATCGGCTGTCTGACCGTATTGATGAGCTGTGATACAGCGAAACAGATCTGTCTGCGGATGACTATATATATATATATATATATATATATATATATATATATATATATATATATATATGTGTGTGTTTGTTTGTGTGTGGGGGGGGGTATTTAATTACTTAGTTTTTGGTCATTATAAAATTAGACCAGGACACAGTTGTATTAAAAGTGTTCAATATAGTTATATTGTAGAACTTTTGAATATTTTTATTTGTAAACGAGTTATTACTCGACATAGGTTTCTACCTTTTGGTGTCTTCAAGTGATTCGCAATGACTGATTTTTACCTAGGTACCTCCACATTTTCGTCAGAAATTTTCGATACCTAAGTTTAAAACGAAATTTTTAAAATGAGAAAAATTTTCTTTAAGATTTCATTTTAGTTTTAAATTAATTAATTAAAATATTAATGAATAAATTTATTATTTTCATGAAGTAAAAATTCTGGTGTATTTAAGATACAAATTATATAGATTGGAATGTCACATTTAATTTCGATTTCTTAAACCTTTTTAAAAGGGGCCATTTTCTTAATTTTAAGAAATTTGTAAACAAACAAAAATTAATCGATTCTAAAAATATTTCAAAAGATGTCTGACACTTTATTTTAGTAAAATTGGTAAGTTGAAAGTTAAATTAATCTGATTTTAAAGAAATATTACTTGCTTATAGCATAAAAAAGTAATATACAACAAATTATAAATGATTGGTCCTGTTCATCTGATCGAACGTTTGACGGACTGTTGAATGACGAAGCGATAACAGCTGCTATGAATGATCATAAATGACAATTTTCATAAATCTAAGTGAAAAGACAAAACTCTTAAATTATGTAACCTTTTCATAATAATGGCAATTACAGTCTACCATACATGAAAATAAGGTAAAAAATACAAATTTATAAATTATTTTACAAATAGATAGTGTAACTACATCTATTAATCTTTGCAATTTTGGACACGTAAATTTCGTTTCCACTTAATTACTATATCACATCCAATAAATACCCGAATACAGAATTTTACACGATTTTAAACTATTATACATTATTATAATTAAAATTAAAAAAAAAAAAGAATGAAAAAATGAATATAAAAATTCATTTTTCATCAGAAATATTTTATTTCTTCAGACATTAATGTCCTTAATATTACTTATTTACAAAAAGCAATTAAAAGCTTTTCTAATTAAGTAATGTTATAGTTTTATTGGATTCATTATTTTTAAATTCACAACAGACTTTCAGTTAAATATAACAAATTTGAAAAAAAAAGGTGATTTACAATCTCTAATGACTCCTACTTTTAACAAAAAAAAAACAATTTCAATAAATAGGAAGGTTCTGTGCAAAATTTCATGAAATTAAGTAAGTGGGGGATAACATATTTAAAAAAAAAGTTTTTTCTTAAAATTTTCTAAAAAACATGTCAAAAATAATTTCATTCATTTGTGAATAAGTCCTTAAAATTTCACTAAAATCGGACAAGTATTTGATTTTTACAAGAATTTCCAAATCAATATGTTTTCTCCAGAAAACAAGCGAAAAAAAAAGTCAATGTTAAAACATTTTAACCAAACTTTTGAATGTGTTAGAAAGGATTAAAAAATTTCAAAAAATAATTAAAAATTACTTTCATCTTTCATTTTTATAATAACATTAAAATTTTGACGATAAAACTTGATTTTTGTTAAGTTTGTGGCCTTTTACATTACGCTATGCTGTTTTCCCGCGAAAACGTGACGGTATAATGGGGGTATTTATTTTTCTCGTTTTATTTTTTAATAACACTCACGTAACGGGGATTTTTTTTTTTTGAATGCGCAATTTTCAAAATTAGAAGTTATAACGTTTTCATCCATGGTTGTACGATCCAAAAAGGTGTTTTATGGTATGGTTATACTTAGTCTTAATTTCCGTTCTTTCATTCAGTAATTCATTTTTGTTTGGAAATAACATAATATCTAACTTTTCTTCCTGGCACTGTCTACATATTTTGCCAGACTTGGCTGTTTTTATTATACTATACATTATGGCTGGGTCTTTTTCTAATTTTAATTACAATTTCCACACGTGGCTAGCTAATTTTTCACATGTTTTAAAGTTTTCTATTTTAGATGTAGATCTGTGAGTGAACCATCTGGTTTTAAAAGTATCTTTGGTTGATCACAAGTATTTATTTTGATCATTTAAATCATGTACTTTTGCTTTGTGGTCCAGTGGATATTGGCTCAGAACGAGAAATCGGGGAGCCGAGTTCGAATTCCAGTTGAATTCATTGCATTCACTTACGCGCAAATACCCTTGGGAAAGGTATTAATCCGTCTCTTCCCTCCAGTTATGGGTTAAATAACAGGACAGATTGGGTTCTATAGCCTTGGCCGGCAACCAGTCTACCGCAGAAAGCAATGGCAACCTACTGCGGGATAACCTTCTGCCCAGTCAGTCATGTCTCTTTCGAGACATGATCGCCCAAGCGTGTTTCACGTATGGCACTTAACTGACTGACTTTTGCTTTGTAAATGACTTTGTTTTGTATTACAAAGTCATTGGAGTAGGCATTTATTTTTGTCCCTGTAGTTACATTCCTTATTAATGCTCTTGATGCTTTTAAGACCAGATGGTTCAATCACAGATCCACATTTAAAATAGAAAACGTAAAAAATTGTACAAAATTGGCTAGGCACATGTGGAAATTGAAATTAAAATATGAAAAAGATCCAGACATAACGTGGAGTATAATGAAAACAGCCAAGCTTTACAACGGTGGCAAAATATATAAACTGTAGGAAGAAAAGTTAGCTATCATGTAATTAATAACATAAAAAGTAGATGTTATTACGTTTTCATCCATGGTTGTATGAACCTAATAAGTATTTTATGATATGGTTACACTTACTCAGAACTTCTGTTCTTTCATTCAATAATTAATTTTTGTTTGGGAATAGCATTTGTTTGATCCCAAATAGATTTTGTTTTGACCGTCTTTTTTTTTATTTGTCTATTTAGTTGAAAATTGTATTTTTTTAAATTTTTTTTTTATAAGCGTTTCACCCCGAGCAAGGCATGTCACTGCCACTACTGTGCAGGGGGCTACGTAGAGAGGAGAAAGGCTGATTAAATATAGGAAATG
Source organism: Ascarosepion bandense (assembly GCA_037127315.1). Taxonomy (NCBI): domain Eukaryota; kingdom Metazoa; phylum Mollusca; class Cephalopoda; order Sepiida; family Sepiidae; genus Ascarosepion; species Ascarosepion bandense. The sequence continues at coordinate 4,197,689 of JBBBDQ010001018.1, read as the reverse complement.
ACAGAGGGTGGGTGATAGGCGGGTAAGGATACCGAGAATGAGGGTTGGGTAGATGAGAGTGTTGTGAGAATAGTTGGGAGTTAGTGTGATAGGAGGTGTCTATTGACCCTACATTTAAACACCTGGAGATTGTAACTGTCGGGAAAGCAGACTTGTGGAAGGGAGTTCCACAGGCGGGAAGCGCGAGAAAAGAAGCTGTTGGAGTAGAATTTACGGTTACATCTTATTTGTTTAACTGTAAAAGGGTGGGACCTAGTTGCTAATCTAGTATCTCGTGTAAATTCGTGCTTAGGCGGCACCAGTGATCTAAGCTCATCGGAGCAGAAGCCATGAAAGTACTTGTAGAAGAGGCACAGGGAAGCCACATCACGCCGGTGTGAGAGCGGCTGCAGCCGGTTTGCTAAGTCAGTATCAACCACGTTACAGATCCTCCTTTGTATTTTGTCAAGAAGCCCAAGGAGAGCAGCAGGGGCACCCGACCAGATATGGCAGCAATATTCAATACACGGGCGGATGGTAGATTTGTATATGTGCAGAATAGATTCAGGTGGGAAAAATTTCCGGGCCCTGCACAGGGAGCCGACTTTCATAGCAGCAGATTTGGCAATGGATTCAATATAGTCATTCCATTTGAGGTCCGCCGAGAGTGTAAGGCCAAGGAGGCGTAGTATTTTACTCTCTGGGATACTTGCCTGTCCCATGCTAATGGGAGGTAGATGCGATTGTCTATGGTGATTAGTTGATAACAGCTTTGTTTTGGAGGCATTGAAATTTACCAACCATTTCCTACCCCAGGTCACTACGGATTGGAGGTCCCTTTCAAGTACGGCAGCGAGGTTCACTTTGTCGTCCAGACCTGGTTTCTGATCGATGCGGGAGTAGATTGTTGTGTCGTCGGCATACATGCCAACTTGGGATCTAATGGTGTCGGGGAGATCATTAATGTAGATCAGAAAGAGCGTGGGGCCTAGGATAGAACCTTGAGGGACGCCCGCGTTCGTCTGGTAGTTTTGGGAGGCATGCCCATTTAATACCACCTTCAATGTGCGGTTAGAGAGGAAAGACTGGATGTTCTTATGACCAGATTTTCTTAGTGAATCTTCAGAGTTTTTTTTCTTTTATCAAATATGCTTTTAAATGTAGACTTGTGATTGAACCACTATTCAAAAAAATAGATTTTGAGATAATAGTAAAAACAATTAGAAAAATAGTCCAATATTTAGATGTTTTTTTTTTTATAATCATATCTCCCCAAGCACTGTTTTGCAGAGAATTACATAGGAGGAAAGTTATGAGAAAGAGTGACAGGTTATAGGGGGTGTCAAGAAGTGGATAAGAGAAGGATGACTGAGGCCATAAAGTGAGGGATCAGTTTGTATATTGATTGTAATGTAGAATTGATCCCTCACTTTATGTCCACATTATAATAGTATAGAATTTTTTTTCTAATCATATCGCACCAAGCAAGGCAGTTTACTGCCACTGTTTTGCAGGGGATTACATAGGAGGAAAATTATGAGAAAGAGTGACAGGTTATAGGGGATGTCAAGAAGTGAGTAAGAGAAGGATGAGAATACAGATGAGAGTGGAGTGGATGGAGAAAGGAGCATGAGAGAAAGAGAGAGGATGCAAGTCAGAGAGATAGGAGATGACTATTGACTCTTACATTTAAATTCTTGGAGATTTTAGCTGTCGGGGAAGCAAGTAAATGGAAGAAAATTCCACAGGCGGGAAGTGCGAGAAAAGAAGCTACTGGAGTAAAATTTGCGTTTACATTTTATTGGTTTCACAGTAAAATGGTGGGACCTAGTAGCTAATCTTGTGGTTCGAGTGAATTCATATATAGGGAGCACCAGTAAGCTAAGTTCATCGGAGCAGAAGCCGTGAAAGTATTTGTAGAAGAGACACAGGAAAGCTACATTGCACCGGTGAGAATGTGACTGCAGCTGAGCTGTCAAGTCGGGATTGATCACATTACGGATTCTCCGTTGGATTTTGTCAAGGACACCTACATGGATTGCAGGAGCACCCGACGAGATATGGCAGCAGTATTCAATGCACGGGCGGATGGTAGATTTATATTTGTGCAGGATAGATTCAGATGGGAAAAACTTCCTGGCTCTACACAGAGAACCGACTTTCTTAGCAACGGATTTAGCTATAGATTCTATATAGTCATTCCACTTGAGGCTTTTTTGTGAGAGTTAACCCGAGGAGGCGCAGTGTTTTGCCTTCAGAGAGACTAGCCTGATCTATGCTAATGGGGGTGAGTAGGAACGATTGTCTGTGATGATTATTAGATAGCAGGTTCGCTTTGGAAGCATTAAAATTCACGAGACATTTCTTACCCCAGTTCACCACGGACTGGAGGTCTTTTTCAAGCTCGGCAGCGAGGTTTGCTTTGTCAGTCTCGGCAGATTTATGATCGATGCGAGAGTAAACCGTAATGTCGTCAGCGTATATGCCTACTTGGGATCTTATTACATCTGGGAGATCGTTAATGTAGATAAGGAAAAGCATAGGACCTAGAATAGAGCCTTGAGGGACGCCCGTGTTCGTATGATAGTATTGGGAGGCATGTCCATTCAATACTATCTTCATTGTGCGATTTGAAATATCTAGGGCAACAGTTCGGGTTTCACTGTTCTTGTCGAGTGCCTGGTGTACATACACAGTGATAGTCGTTAGCATATCAGTAGTAGACCTGGTGAAGCGGAAACCATACTGTTTGTCAGAGAAGAGTCTGTGGGCTGTGAGATGTTGAACCACCTCTGCGTTGATGATTGCTTCGAACATTTTTCCAAAAATCGTTTAAAGGCTGATAGGGCGATAATTAGAAGGGTCGGAGTGTTCACCAGTATTTTTATATATTGAAACCACGTAGAAAGACTTCCAGCAGGCGGGAAAACAAGAAGCAGAGAGGCAGTAGTTATAGAGTTTGGAGAGAACAGAGGAGAGTTCAGGGGGAACATTTCTTCAGGACAATGATAGGGATTCCATCGCCGTCGCTTGCTTTATGGTGGTCAAACTTTGAAATTATGTTAGACCACCGAGGGGGTTATGTGGATGTCATTCAGCTGGGTCTCAGTTTGGGGTGGGAAGTTGGGTACAGATACTACAGACGAGTCCAGTGTCGAGTTGGTGAAGAATCAGCGAGCGAAGAACTCAGCCTTGTCTGTTGTAAAGGTAAGGACCTCAAATTCGTTGATTAGAGTGGGGATTGAGAGTTTTCTATTATTTAGTACAATTTTACAGAGCCTCCAGTAGTTTTTGGAGCTGAACTTACGGGATACTATGCGCTGCTCCATTCTAGCTGCAAACAGCAGCTTAGATTCCTTAAGTATCTTTTTGCACTCATTGCGAGCAAAAGTAAAGAGGCATCTGTTATGGTTAGACTTGTGACTCCGATAAAGCCGGAAGAAGTGATTTCGATAGACGATGGCGGCTGAGCAAGCGAGGGAGAACCAAGAGGACGAGTGGGATTTAAGTCTCAACTTCCTGGCTGGGATGAAAGCTTCGATGTCAGCCTTAACCCAAGAAGAAACCTCAGTCGCACAGTCTTCAACGGAAAGACTAAAGACTTTGTTGCAAAGGACGTCACAGAGGAAATCGCGGAATGAGTCCCAATCGGCTCTTTGGTAGCAGTAAGATATTCTGTAAGAGTGGAGTGGGAGTAGTAGGAGATGTTAACGGAAACCACTGCATGGTCAAAGTTTCCGAGGGGGCAGAGATGTGAAATTAAGTATACAAACTGGCAATGTTTCTCCATACATTTTTAAAAACTCCCCGTTACTGAGCGTTCCAAAAAAAATCACCATTACGTGAGCCTTCTTAAAAAAAAATGTAAACGGTAAAATCAGTTATTGCAAATCGCTTGAAGACACCATATGGTAGAAACCTAGGTCGCGCGTAATAACTTGTTTACAAATGAAGAATATATATATATATATATATATATATATATATATATATTACGGAAATTAACGAAAATTAACGAAACTTGGTATTTCACACTTGTATTTGATTCTGGGCGTCTTATTGGCTGATAAATAAAATTCGCGTGGAAATTTAATATTTGATTAATTTTTATTAAAACCGACAATTTGAAATGATTTGTTTGAACATTATTTTTTATCGATACTCATATTTAAGTAGATATTCTGTTTTTAATTAAACCGTATTATATATTTATATCTACTGGCCTGATTATTTACGATAATTTTTTTATTACGAAAACGTGTGTCATTCGGCAGGATTCGAACCTGCAACCCCTATCCACATAGGGGAAACTACCATGTGATCTGGCACGTCTTAGACATCTCGACCACGAATGACCAAAAACAAAAAATGTTCAAACAAATCATTTCAAATATATATATATCCTACTCTCTTCCTGACACCCCCTGCAACTTCTTACTCTTCATAACATTCCTCTGATTTAATCCCCTGCACAACAGTGGCAGTAAAATGCCTTGTTTAGAGCGACACGATTATATATATATATATATATATATATATATATATATATATATATATATATTAAATTATTAAATTAAAATAAATTTTCAGAATTCAAAAATGTTGAATGAACATTTCAACATGAAACCCCTAAGAGAGATTTCACGTATTCTCAGCAACAGACAGTCTATATCAAAATGAAAAAAATAAGATTAAAAAGAAGAAATAAAAAAATAAAAATATAATAGAATAAAAAAAAAGGTAAAGAAAAATAAAAAATAAACAACGGTTAAGATTTGAGAAATATACGTCACAAAATGTTTTTTAAATCAGTCTCTCTCTCTCTCTCTCTCTCTCTATATATATATATATATATATATATATAGAGAGAGAGAGAGAGAGAGACTGATTTAAAAAAAATTTGTGACGTATATATATATATATTTTTGTGACGTATATATATATATATATATATATATGTTTTCTAGTTTTAGTTTAGCGGCTATGTTTTTAGTTCCTTTGTTTATGTTGTTTTTCATGTTATTGTTGGTGATTTCATAAAACTTCTTTTTCAACTAATGTTTTATAGTCGTTAGTGTTCATTTTATAGATTTTCCTTGTACCGTAAACTAAAATTAGACAACAGAACCAAACAACTACCAGAAGGCGAACCATTCATTAAACTAAAAAAACATAAAGATAACTTCTTAAATAAACCAATATGTAGACTAATAAATCTCACAAAATCTAACATCGGAAAAATAAGTAAAAACAAATAGAAGAAGTAATACTAAAGGATGTGCGTTGTGGTACAGTGGATATCGGCTCGGAACGAGAAACCGGGGAGCCGATTTCGAATTCCAGTTGAATCCATTGTATTCACTTACGCGCAAATACTCTTGGGATTTTTATTAATCCGTCTCTTCCTTCCAGTTATGGGTTAAATAGCAGGACAGATTGGGTTCTATAGCCTTGGTCGGCAACCAGTCTACCGCAGAAAGCAATGGCAACCTACTGCGGGATAATCTTCTGCTCAGTCAGTCATGTCTCTTTCGAGGCATGATCGCCCAAGCGTGTATCACGTATGGCACTTTAACTGAACTGAATATGCTAAAAAATAAGGCGTAAACTATGTATAAATAAACCAATGGAAAAACAGAAAAGAAACAATCAATTGGTTCAACAATATTAACATATAGTAGGTTGCTTATCTATTCTTTTTCTAGTTGTAGTAGGATTCCGTTCTAGTGAAGGGTAATTGTATACTGTTGCACGTTAACGAAATTTGGCCTTGTGGTAGACAGTCCACTATAAATCATAAAATGACTATAAAACCAAGAAAGGCAATTTGAGTAGAAAAATAACATTTTTATATATACACATATCAATAAATGTTTTTACAATTAAAGTAATACTTGAATATTGGTCCAACGGAGGTTAAAATGTTCATGGCAAACTGAAAGAGATTTAAGGCAAGCTGAAAGAGATTTAAGGCTTAGGAATGTGGGGAGCGTGTAAGTGAGGAATGTCTTTGATGTAGTCGCTCCTTAGGTCAGTAAGTGGTTTTGAGACAGGTGAGAAGGAAAGGGGTAAGCGTAGTAGGCCAAGGGGATATTGATTACACTCTTCTCTTTGAGGTCTGCCTGCTGGGGTCTGTCTGTATCCGCTTTTTATATCTACCTTTTGGATTAAAGCAGCTCGTTTGGTATTTCACACTTGTATTTGATTCTGGGCTTCCTATTGGCTGATAAATAAAATTAGCGTGGAAATTTAAGATTTGATTAATTTTTATTTTTCAGCCGGAACATCTGCGCGGATCCACCTGCGTATAGACAACTTTCGGTCATTTGCTTTCTGGTCGTTATAGAGCAAACATCCGGTCCCTTGCTTTTACTCGGTATCACCACAAACAACAAAGAGAAATGGTCATTCATACAATTAGATAGAAAAGTCTTCTACCCATTGATCAACGAACAAACAGTAAATAGCCCACTAAACTTAGCAAAACAATATATAAACATTTCAGAAGACCTAAACGTTATCAAAATATTGCAGAAAAACCATACTCTACCATAATAACAAAATATGGCAAATAAGTAAATAAATAAATAAAAATAAAGCAACACCACCAACAGCAATACCAACAATTTCTACAACTTTGACATAACAATGGGAATTTTTTTTTTTAATCATCTCACCCCAAGCAAGGCATTCCACTGCCACTATTGCGCATGGGGCTACATAGGGGAAGGTAAAGAGAAGGAGTGGTTAGACATAGGGAATGTCAAGAGGAAGGTGACAGATGAGTAAGGATAGCGAGGATGAGGGTTGGGCAGATGGGAAGAGTGTTTGATAGAATGGGAGCAGGTTAGTGTGTTAGGAGGTGTCTATTGACCTTACATTTAAACTCCTGGAGATTGTAGTCGTCGGGGAAGCAATCGTGTGGAAGGGAATTCCACAGTCGGGAAGTGCGAGGAAAGAAACTGTTGGAGTAGAAGTTGCGGTTGCATTTTATCGGTTTCACTGTAAAAGAGTGGGATCTAGTTGCTAATCTAGTATCTCGTGCAAATTCGTATTTAGTGGGCACCAGTGATCTAAGTTCATCGGAGCAGAAGCCGTGAAAGTATTTATAGAAGAGACACAGGGAAGCCACGGAGCGCCGGTGAGAGAGAGACTGCAGGCGGTCTGCCAAGTCGGTATCTATCACATTACAGACCCTCCTCTGAACCTTATCGAGAAGCCCGAGGAGAATAGCAGGGGCACCCGACCAAATATGGCAGCAGTATTCAATGCACGGGCGGATGGTAGATTTATATATGTGCAGGATAGATTTAGACGGAAAAAACTTCCTGGCTCTACACAGAGAACCGACTTTCATAGCAGCGGATTTAGCAATGGATTTGATATAGTCATTCCATTTGAGGTCTGCTGAAAGTGTGAAACCAAGGAGGCGTATTGTTTTACTCTCTGGGAGGCAAGCCTGGTCCATGCTAATGGGAGGTAGGCGAGATTGTCGATGATGGTTAATTGCGAGTAGCTTCGTTTTAGAAGCATTAAAATTTACTAGCCATTTCTTACCCCAGTCCAATATGGATTGGAGGTCTTTTTCAATTTTGGTTGCGAGATTAGCTTTGACGCCTACACCAGATTTTTGTAGGAGGCGAGAGTAAACTGTGGTGTCATCGGCGTACAAACCTACTTGGGCTCTTATGGAATGTAAAGGTGGCCACTTTTTGTGGGATGTCTTATCTCTCCGTGGTGCCGCGACTGACCTTAATCTAAGACTCGTTGACGAGTTAGTTGAACCTAAACATTTGTCAAGTTTATACTTGAGTCTGCATACATCTACCCAAAAGTTAACCGCCTGATTTCAGTGGCTCTTATCTCGCTAGTGTAGGGGTATGCAGTTGGCATATTCTAGGCTTTGTCGACAAGGCACTTGTGTTTATATTTGAATATTGGTCAAGAGTCAATACCTGACTCTATTTGTAAACAATTCAACTTTGTAAACAATTCAACTCTCCTTATTTTATTTTCGGTTCGAGTAAATTGAAAAAAAAAAATTAAATCATCGAATCAAAACCGAAATCGTTCTTTCATAATGAAATACGCAGTTTACTTGAAAGCTGAGTTAATTTAAAAACTACCAAGTAAATACTATGGCTTTATACAGAACTAATTATGGTATCTTTTGCTTTACGTCATTCTCACGCACGCGCACACACATTCATTTTGAAGATAGATCAAACTAAAAAAATAATCACATAATTATTAAGGGATATGTTATCAGATAGAGGAAATGTTCGAACGGGAAGGCAGTCTTTCGGGATGGACGATTAACATCAAAATTGCAATATGAACTCTGGTAAAAAAAAAAAGAGTTACTGGACATTAGGTTTATAAGTCCCAAAAATTCAGTTGTTCTTGTCCTTAAGGGCACATGGCCCAGTGGATATAGACGTTAGTTAGTTCCTGTGATTGTGACTTCAATACCAGGCTACAGCAGTAGTCAACGCATATCACGTTGAATACACCGGTTCTCGTTCGATCACCGAAGTTAAGCAACGTTGAGCCTGGTCAGTACTTAGTTGGGAATACCAGTTGCTGTAAGCGTTCAGTGACGGATGTGCGTTGTGGTGCAGTGGATATCGACTTGGAAAGAGAAATCGGTGAGTCGAGTTCGAATTCCAGTCGAGTACCCTGCATTCACTTCAGCACTGGTACCCTTGGGAAAGGTATTAATTCGTCACTTCCCTCCAGTTATGGGTTAAATAACGGGATGGGGCCTAGAGGCAACCCATCTAGTGTTGGTGTCACAATAAAAAAAACACCCTTGTTAACCCTGGCGAAGCATCAAGTATTCAGATATTTGACAAGATTGTGAATTTCGCTTCAAACTGCGCCAGGGTTCCAAATGCACAGGGAATACTGGAGGGGGTGTAGTGAGTTCTACCTCAGCCAAGGGCGCAAGACGACGACGAGTGGTCAACAGGGTTAGAGGGAGATAACTCATGCTTTCTAAAAGAGGCATTACTACGCAAGGGATGAGAATGATATACCCCAGTGATTGTAATAAAGGGTTCGGTTCGAAATTTTTAGCACCTGAAGAAGACAGGATCGCACAACGCCCGAGACGTCGTACAAATGGCAACAAAGATGAGGACAATAGTTGGAATAATGTAAATACTGTAAATACTACCTCATCTAAGAAATATAGACAAATACTAAACACTGTCGTGGTTTGGGTATTCTTATCTATTTTTCCAACATCCCATCTCTCTCTCTCTCACACACACATTCTTTTTGGTGATGAATACAGCAAAATATTTTGAGAATTCAGCGAAACGTGTTCGAATTCCGGTTGCGATCGTTGCATTCACTTTCGTACTAATACCCTTGGGAAAAGTATGACTATCTCTAACCCTTCCCCCAGTTATGTGTTAAGTAGCAGAGCTGACTCGATCCTTTCACTGTGGTTATCAACCAGTTTAAGAGAAGGAAAACTCTGAATTCAGAACCGTATGAGTTCCTGGTGGGACACATGCATAAACTCTAACTAAATTATAGTTGCAGTACAAACCACAGTGGTCCTAGGCATGACGATAAACTACATCCGGCAGCAAGTCCTCTGATCGGGAGATCGAAGGTTTTGAGGAGCGTGGAACCATCTCTTAGTTGATTTTGTTCCCAGGTCTAACCTGACCGGGTAACACGTATGAGATTTTCAGCTATGGGCAATTAGTGGACTCTATAAATAAATAAAAAATAATAAAAAGGCACAATGAAAGTATAAAAATACATTTCTATATTAAAAATACTATCAACATATTTTTATACAAAAAATTACCAACAGTACCTATTTATAAAAAATAACCAACAACACAATTTTAAGCAAAATGACCAGCAATACATTTTATAGTAGAATTAACAACAATTTCTTTTACAACAACATGACTAACAATATATTTTACCTGTAGTCAAAGGCATACAACTATATTCTAAATATATTTAGTTGAAACCATAAAATTGTGTTCAGAATATTTTGATTTTAGCATTTAATAACTTATAGATGTTGATATACCGTTAAACAAAATCAACCAATATATAAACCACAGATCACTTCGACGAGGTGTAATGGTTAACAAGCTTGCCTCGCTAGATCAATTCCGACTCATCAGTGAGTTCTGTCCTCACTGGGTGATCCACACTTTAAGCCTTGCACCACGTTACGCTTAGTAAATCGCTATGGACCACAGGCTGGCTGTGTGAGTGAAACACAAATAGGACTGAACAAATTGTCATACTTGGAAACGAGTAGGCATCTTGAAGGTGAGAAACCATACTGATTGACAGTGTTCTTCTTTTGTTTATAATCATTTCACCCCAAGCAAGGCAGAAAGGCGATTGGTGAGCAGAGGGTCACAGTGAGAGAATAAAAATGGTACAGGGGATGTCGAAGAAAAAAAATAAGAGATGGATGGAAATCAAGTAGATAAAAGATGGCAAGTGATGTTGCATTTAAACTTTTGCAGATTGTAGCTATCAGGGAAGCAAGCAAATGGAGGTAAGTTTTACAAAATGGACGTGGGAGAAAAGAAACTGTTAGCGTAGAAGAGACGGTTACATTTAACTAGTTCAACGGTGAAAAATTGGGACCCCAATGCTAACCTTTTTTTTTTAAAAAAAAAATAATGTCACCCCAAACAAAGCATTCCACTGCCTCTATAGCGCAGTGGGTAACACAGGGCGATAGACGAGTTAGGATGTACATAGGGGAAGAGTTAGTAACACGACTTAATACATGTGGTCGGGGTCATCATTTATTCATCACACCCAGATGGTGCATAGGGCAGCAACTTTTTGTTGCTGTTTCTGTAACAAACTGTTCTTTACGGGGCAGGGTTGTTAGCCCTGCACCCAACCCCCAAACCTGGAGGACCAGTGGACCATTCTTGGTCTTTACGTTTACAGCACCTGGTATTCCCAAATAGTCACCCATTTAAGTACTGACCAGGCTCGATGTTGCTTAACTTCGGTGATCGAACGGGAACCGGTGTATTCAACACGATATAGCCGTAGACATGTGGTCGGGGTACCAGGGAAAAAAGAGAAGCTGCCATTAAAAAATGCTTGTAAAAAAGACTGAAGGAAGCGCATTGTGTCGGTGAGAAAGTGACTGAATTTGAGCTGCCAAGTCAGGATCGATTATATTGCAGTTCTTCCTTTAGGTTTTTGTGAGAACCTCAAGATGATTAGCAGAAGCACCCGACTAGATATGGCAACAGTATTCAATGCACGGACGAATGGTAGATTTATAAATGTGCCTTCAATTAGAAGCAACTCTAACGATAACGAAAATCTGCTTAAAAGCTATCAGCTTTACAAAATCGGACCAAACATCAGACATTTTTTTGGCGTGAAGGGCTTCTTAGTCGTGTTGAAAAAAAAATTTCAGCGTCTCGTACTATTCATGAATTAATCGTTACGATTTTTGTTTAAAAAAAAAAATTAAAGTTTAAAGCAAACAACTAATTAGATTTCTGTTTTCATCGTTCTGACTAAAGAATCCAGATTTGTACCATTGCCAAAATATTTTAGGTTTTCAAAAGTAGATATGGGGGAAGTGTAGAAGAATCGACAAAACTAGCGGCAAATTTGGCACATTTCCAGAGTTTTTTTCCTTAATATTCTAAAGAAAAAAAGAAATTGCCTTCTGGGAGCTCGCAAAAAATACGAACCTAACCGACCTGGTTGATGCATAATTCAAAAGGAAAGAACTTTATGATAAATCGATTTTAAAGATAAAAAGATATATATATATATATATAGTCATCTGCAGACAGATCTGTTTCGCTGCATCACAGCTCATCAGTACAGTTAGACTCTGATTGCTTTCTAACCCAGGATTGAAACCCGACCGAATTGGGGTCAGTCGGCGATTCTACCTCTGAGCTATGGGCACTCGGTAGAAGAAGACAGACTTTTTAGCATGTATATTATCATTATACATGCCCAATAGCCAGAGTGGTCTAATTCATTAGTGAATGAGCGATGCGTACATGCCAGAGTAGCTACTGTTTCTCAAAGTCTACCATTCTTCCAGAGTGCTCAATCAGGGTGCGAGAGCGTAAATAGTCATCCGCAGACAGATCTGTTTCGCTGTATAACAGCTCATCAGTGCGATTGCTTTTTAACCCAGGATAGAAACCCGATATATATATATATATATATATATATATATATATAGTATGGACTCTACTGTCGATTTCGACGTATGGGTGTCTAACACAGTTAGACTGCCACACCAACAATTGTTTAAAGCGGTGAAGGCTTGTGTAGCACCATCCACACTTTTTGGAACTGCTGATAACAAACAATCGGTGCAGAAGTTCGCCACAGATCGCATGAACAGCAGACGTCAGTTATTCAACCTATAACTGGAGGGAAGGGACGGATTAATACCTTTCCCAAGAGTACTAGTGCGTAAGTGAATGCAGAGTGTTCGACTAGAATTGGAACTCGGCTCACCAATTTCCACCTCTGAGCCGACATCCACTGCAACACAACGCACATCAATCAATAAACGCTTACAGCACCTGGTATTCCCAAGCGGTCACCCATTTAAGTACTGACCAGGCTCAACATTGTTTAACTTCGGTGTTCGAGCGAGAACCGGTGTATTCAAGGTGATATATATATATATATATATATATATATATATATATATATATATGTCCGAGTGAATAAGGAACGAAGAAAAATTTACAAAACATTCAAAACATTAATTTAAAACAGTGCTCAATATACAATATAGAGCTGTGAATATTCAGCATACAACAAAAATAACTCCAACACTGATACTAGTCTGCCCCATAATAATAATCTTTGTAACTGTAGAAACCCAAACCAATGCCCCGTTCCTAATAAATGCTTAACAAAATCCCTGGTATATATGTTTTCGATTTCATTCATGGAAAATCCTGAGGTTGCTAAAATTTATGTCTGAAACACAATGAACATATTTAAAAAGCGCTTTTACAATCACCTCTCATCCTTCAATAACAAGGGCAGACAAAATATGACATTACTTTCCAAATATTTGTGGAAGTTAAAAAACGAAAATAAAACACCTAAAGTTAAATTGAAAATCCTCAAGCAGGCCAGAACATCTAAATCAATAAAAGAACCATGTTTCCTTTTACTTCAAGAAAAATGGAAATCATTAAATACATGAATAGCAATATACTATTAAACCAGAGGCATGAAACCACAGTAAACTGCAAACAAATTAAAGAACTAACCTTACAATCATGCTAAAAACTACAAAAGCCAAAATTTAGGATCCCTAGAAACAATAAACCTTACATCAAATGTTACCTTATTTCATACCACAAACTATGATCTAATTTAAAGTTTCATATAAAAAAGTGATTTCCTAAATTGTAAATTAAGGTTAAATGTACAAAAATTGATTAATGATAAAAACTAATTTTAAATACAAAAATATAGTATAGTCGTACAATTCAATAATAGAGATAGGTTCACTAAATGGTAATTACTATCCCCACTTCATTGCATCTACTCCTACTTCTCCCCACCCGATATACACACCCTTATTTTCCCCTTCTATTAAAACCAAAGAAAACTAGCCATTAAGCTATCAAAGACTATACCTTATTTTTTATGTTGAATCTGTCTACAAAATTTTCGACACGTTCATTAATCAACCCTATCCCCTATTTATACCCTCATTATACACAGAATTCTAACGAACAATTTACAAGATTTATTCCCGTATCCCTCACCCCACCTGCATCCCACACACAACTCGCCAAATATAAGAAAAATACTTTCCATTCCTTTCCACACCACCTGATGAGACATTGTCATTTCAATCTCGAAACAAAATGTACACTTTGTAGTGGATAATAATTTGTGCATGTTCTAAACTATCTATTTCATTCTGGGCATTATCTATTAAATTTATAAATCCCCAGAGAATTGATTTTCTAGGTCAAGTGTCTAGACTTCTTTTAATTTCAGTCTGATGAGGCGGGTGCTAAAAACTGACCCTTTCAAATAAATTATAATTTATAACCGTTCTCGATTATGCATTTTTCCTTGATGTGTATCGTATTGCTCTGTATACTATACATTCAGATCTCTTTATGGATCTACCTTTTTAATATTTTACATTAAAAAACCTGGATTATTCTTTCCACTTGATATTTCATCTATCTATCTATCTATCTATCTATCTATCTATCTATCCTCGTTCATTATCTATCTATCTATCTATCTATCTATCTATGTCCTTTCAGAGCGTAGGTGGTTCTTAGCACGGCTTTCTCATGTTACACAACGCAACCCCCGTTCTTTCATCCACCTGCTCAGACCCTTCAAATATGCTTTCCCCTCTCTTTTCCCTCTATCTGGCCTGTTAGATCAGGTTCTCCAAGCCCTTCTTCCTCATTGCATGTCCCAGGAACTTTAGCTGTCTTTTCGTGATGCGCAGTATTAATTTCCTGTTCGGATCCATCCTTCCCAAAACCTCATTATTGCTCACATGCTCGATCCATGATATCCGCATTATCCTTCTGTAGAACTACCTTTCAGTTGCTTCAAGATTTTCCTTTATCTTTGATGATATTGTCCAGCATTCACTGCCATATTAACATCACATAGCAGCTCATTACTCTTTTCTTTGTTTCTATATAAATTTTCCTGTCTCTTAATACTCTACTCAGCTTCTGGAACGCGTCATTTGTCATGCCAATTCGCTTTCGGATATCTGTGTCGCATTTTGTGTCTTCTGTTAGAATACTTCCCAGGTATTTAATTGGAGTAGATAGACTAAACTATCGCCCGGTTCACACTCTACACCACGTCTATTGAACAGGTGAAGAGGCTCATCCCTTGTTTCCTGTTTAGGATGCTGTTTCCGGCTTTCTCTTTTCCAATCTTTTTACCCTTACGCAGATGCATTGCATCAGTGGCGTTATCGCTTTGCTTGGGGTGATATGATTAAAAAAAAAAATTAAATTTTTGTTACTCGGCTTAATAAACCTGTTTTTCTGAAAATCTTTCAACAGACAATATTACTGATCGGTTAGTGAATGCCAGATAAGGAGACTACTTTTTTGAGCTTCCTTTTCTGAAGAAATATATTTTTAAAATTTTTTTCTTACGCATTATACAACTGCCATACGTTGGAAAATGGATCAACGAAAGACATTAGTTAATGAAGAACACAATTTGGTCGAAGAAAATATGGACATTAATTCTTTGTTTTTCGAGTTCCAATATAATGTTTTACTTTCTGGCAATTCTTGGAGAATTCATGCTACGTTGGTTTCCCAATTTGGGTTTTGTTGTAGTTAAATGCCAGTTATTTGGTGCCGTGCTGTCGTCATCTTCCCTAAAGATGACGTAACCTTTGAACTGCATCCAAGTTATCTTCCTGTCTGATTGACCTCCGAAAAAAACAACTAATGTTTATTTTCAAAATAAAACATAGAAAGAGCGTTGAGCAGATAATAGAAACCACATGAGTAGTCGGAGATGTGCCAACATTATCCTCCGACCCGACATTTCATGCCAATATGCACAATTTAGATTCGGCTACCGACAACATCCAGGCCGCTCCTCATAGTTTTTACTTGTTTTTTTTATTAAAAAAAACAACTGTGTCACTGTTTTGCCTTTTCATCTTTCAGGACATTGCCTTTTCTTATTCTCTTGCTATATTTGTTTCTCATTCATTATTCTCTCTCTTCGTTATATTAGGTAAATTTATTTATTTATTTATTTTTTCTTTTTCTTTTCGTTTTCTTTCTTTTTTTTTTTATTGTGATCATCACCGGTTCCTTTCCTTTCTGTTTTTCTCCTCCTTCCAACGCCCTCTCCTTCTTATTCGTTTTTTTGTCACCGTTTTCTTCTTTTTTTTTTTTTGTAGTTTTGGCTTCCATCCTTCCGTCTTTTATTTCTTTCCCCCTCTTTCTTTTTATTGCCTTCCCTTTACTAAATTTGTATACGTGCCCGCGCTCTTTCCGTTTCTTGTCACCCTTTTCTTCTTTTTTCTTTTTTTCTTCCATCACTCCATTTTTCATTTCCCCCCTCTTTGTTTTTCTAGGCCTTCACATCTTTTTTTCTCCTTTGCCAATTCTTCTTCTTCCTCCTTCACTTTCTTCATTTTCTTTTAACCGATGTCATTTAAACTTATTTATAAATGGAACTTTGTCTGTGTGTGTGTGTGTGTGTGTTTGTGTATCCGTTACCTATAGACTCCAAAACGGCTGAACCGATTTTCTTGAAAATTTGCACAGTTGTACTATAAGCGTCTGCGAGTGTTCTTAGCTAGGTTTTGTGTCGAGGTACCCCCGATAAATATAAAAAATCGATAATCGAAAAAATCGGGTTACAGAAGGAGTGGTCCGATTTTAATCAAAGTTGATACACTCATAGAGAAAGACATAAGAAACGATATTCAGTAGTTTCAAGGTTGCAGTTCTTACAATAGTGCAGAAAATTGATATTATATATATATATATATATATATAAGGCAAGATGTTTGTGTGTGTGTCTGTTTATCTGTCTGTATGTCCTTTATACAAATCCACAATTTTTATCCGATTCTAATCAAACTTCACACAAATATTCTTTAGGCTGAGTCTGAGCTCCAGGACCAGGAATTAGTTTTAAATCTTTCATTACACCCGAGCAACGCCGGGCTATACTGCTAGTTACTTTATAAATAAGAAAGACTAATCGTAGATTCAAACTGAAGAGTAAATGTTAAAAGTGTGTGTGTCTGAGAGAGAGAGAGAGAGAGAGAGAGAGATAGAGAGAGAGAGAGAGAGAGAGAGAGAGAGAATGATGACGATGATGGTGATGATGGTGCTCGTGAGCATCATCTTCATCAGAGGAAGAGGATGTGTGGTATTACAGAATGACTGCTATTTTCTTAGTTACTGAGACACTGGGAAATGTGCCAACGAGTATCAAAGTAAGACAAGAATATCAATAATATATAACTTGTGCGTTTAAATAGGGAAGAAAACACTCTTCTAATTTAAAGTGACTTAATGTCACTTGATCCTCAAAACTGTCCAACCGAGAAATTTGCTGTGATGTAATGTGAACATGGAAAGATACAAATAACAGCGATTATGAAGATAACAAGTTAATTGTGAAAGCTAATATATTAATAATAATAAAAGACCTTGAAATTGAAATCGAAAAAATGTGGAATTGAAAACAAGTGTTGTGCCAGTGAACAAGAAAACACATTGAAAGAATCCTTGGAAACTCCAGCTTAAGAGATATACAAAAAATTGTTTTGTTAAGTACAGCCCACACACTAAGAAAAACTTTGTCTATGTAACTAGGAATGTTAGGGAGATATGAAAAAAACAAAAAACAAAAAAACAAAAAAAAAACAAAAAAAACATGAAATAGAGTCATAACAACACACCACGACCTGCCTTAAGTCTTCCCGCAGATTTAGTAGGTAGTGCGACCATAGCAGAAATCGATTTATAATGAAAAATGACATAATAATAATAATAATAATAATAATAATAATAATAATAATAATAAAAATTGATAGTCGGTGCGCTTGGAATGATAAAAAAAAGAACTAAACAACACATTGAAAGAATCCCTAGAAGTTCCAGGTTAAGAGATATACAAAAAATTGTTTTGTTAAGTACAGCCCACACACTAAGAAGAGTTTTGTCTATGTAACTAGGGATATTAAGGAGATATAAAAAACATGAAATGTAGTCATAACAACACACCGCGACCTGCCTTAAGTTTTCTCGCAGACTTGGTAGGTAGCGCGACCATAGCAGAAATCGATTTATAATGAAAAATGAAATAATAATAATAATAATAATAATAATAATAATAATAATAATAATAATAATAATAACAGTTGATAGTCGGCGCGCTTGGAATGATAAAAAAAGAACAAAACAGCACATTGAAAGAATCCCTGGAAATCCCAGTTTAAGAGATATACAAAAAATTATTTTGTCAAGTACAGCCCACACACGAAGGAGTACTTTGTCCATGTAACGCTAGTGACGTTATGGGAAATAGAAAAAACAAATGAAATATAGCCATAACAACAAAACACTGTCTGCCTTAGATTTTCCTATAGACTTGGTAGGTAGTGTGACCATAGCAGAAATCGAATTATGATGAAAATGACAATAATGATAATTATAATATATGCCCCGTTCCTATATTTAGAATAGCTTTCATTGATTCTAATATTAATTATTGGTCTTGACCTGGGATGTAATTTACGTATATTTTTTCTAGAAATATTTAATAATTATACATTTAATGAGCTTTCCACTTAAGTACCTCGACACTTTGAATCTAAACATTATACTAAACTGGTAATACGTCTCATCATTTTACTACCAAAACTTTTAGATTTCACCGTATGTTTTATCCGGATAGTTACTTCTCTCTCACTTCTTACCTGTTGAACTCTCTTCCGACTCCTTGCTTTCCTGTTATCTAAGATCTTCAAAATTTTGAATCCAACTTCAATCGTTATCTTCTGTTATACTAATTCTTGTTCTTTTATTGTTATTTCCTTAATAGTGTTTCATGTTCTCTAACAATCAATAACCTCCTTGCATCTTAGTGGCTTTAATGTCTTCCTTGGACTGAAATGATAAAAAATAAATAAATAAGATAAATCTCGTCACCCGACTCCAAATGCTGAGTTTGCTAAAAAAAAAAAAAAGGTAAATTTGCGCCTGTGGTTAGGTTGTCTCAGTTTTGAATTATGTTCTTTTTATGGGCCTTTTTCCTTCGTAACGTTTTCTCAGTTTCCTGCACACTATTGTATTTCATCCTCGCTAACCCCTTGCGTTTCAGTGGCTTTATCGCCTTGCTTGGAAGTGAAATTGTTTAAAAAAATCGATTGAAGGCGTTCACATTTCTGTTTTGTCTTACTGAATTATGATCGTTACAGCAAATATTCTGATCTGTATGACTGATTTGCTCGTTAGTTACATAAACCTAACCAGTTGGGCGTTTCCAGTAGGGACTGACATAAGGCAAATCTCTGTTCAGTGGGAAGTCGTGCGGAATATCACGACCAGATGACAAGAGATTTCTTGAATGAGTTTGAAGGATAAGGTAGCCAAGGCAGCTTGGGAAATATATCTAGATAGATAGGAACGTCTTTCATTCGGAGACGGTCTGAACAGACCGGGTTACCTGAAATGAAGATATGTCTAATCAAACCCTAACCCTTGCAAAGTTTTGCGCAACTATTCTCCCAAACTTGTCGCCATATCGCGCGCACACACCTGTCCAAATTAACCGAAACAAAATGAACAATGCTTTCCTAGGATCTTTCACACTTTCCCTGATCACGTATACGTTGTCTCTTAGCGTTATTTTTTCTTCCGACCGCATTTTCCTTTACGTTTTGAACTGATGCATCCAGTTTGTTTCTTCACCTTGATGAAACGACTGAAAGTTAAAAGGCTGACACCAACAATATCCGCGATCTCTTTGTAAGGCTTGCCAGTGTGTTCGTACAGCATTACATTTTTCGTACGTTTCCTTGGAGTAACGTCCATCGCAGACAATAGCCGTAGGACAGCTAATCGATAGTTGAGACTACAAAAATCTGATGCAATCACGGATGACGCAATATTTTTAAGGTCAAACAAATGTCATCGTACACCCTACTGCACACCACTGTAAATGACGTAATCTGAGTAAAAAAAAAAAACACACACACACACACACAAATCGATTACACCCTGCCACGCCTACAGGTCTAAAACCGTATGGCAAAAGAAAGTAAACTTAAGCAATTACTTCAATTAATTTGCACAAGGCTGTATTTGGCTGTGACGGACAAGTCTGGTATACATTTATATGATTAATTGTCATGATCGGAGTAGTGGACTTCGTGTATTTTTACGCACTATCACTTTGAAGACGCGCTTCACTCTCACTAGCCCCCGTAAAAACACACACAGCAATTGATATTCTGGGCTTTTCTTAAATTGGTCAATAGAAGAAGTGTGAACGTGTTTCGAGCAGAGAACGTCATCTTCAGCATGAATCAAATTCTTAGAAATTATATTGAAAAATTAAAATTAAAAGATGATAAAAATAAAGAAAAGAGTAAGGGGGTGGGGTGGAGGTTACTGAGTGTGAAAAAAAAAAGAAATAGATTATTAAAGAGTGAGAACAATAAAAGATACATGAATGAAGAGGACAGTAGAAAACGATTGGCATTCCATTTACATTTCTGAAGATCATAGTTGACTGGAAAGCAGTAGATATATACATATATTATATATATATATATATTATATATATATATATATATATATATATATATATATATATATATATATATATATATATATATATATATATATATATATATATATATATATATATATATATATATTTTTTTTTTTTTTTTTTTTAATCATTTCACCCCGAGCAAGGCAGAAACGCCACTGATGTGCAGGGGGTTACATAAGTGTAGAAAGATTAATTAGAAAAGAGTGAGGAGTACAAGCTAGTTAGAAAGGAACAATAGAAAACTGAGAAAGCAGGTGCAATGACAGGTACATGGGCGGAGAGAAAGGGAAGCTTATACAGGGGAGGGGAGAGAGAGCTAGAGGCCAGTGGTTAGTAGGTGAGTATTAACTTTGCTTTTAAATTTCTGGAGGTCGTAGCCGTCAGGAAAGCAAGAATACGGGAGTGAGTTCCACAGGCGGGAAGTGCGAGAGAGGAAGCTGCAGGAGTAGAATTGTCGTCTGCGTTTGGCTAACCTGACTGTGAATGGGTGGGACCCAGTTGCCAGTCTGGTTGAACGGGTAAACACCTGTTGAGGAGGCATCAGTGACTTAAGCTCATCCGAGCAGAAGCCATGAAAGTATTTATAGAAGAGACAGAGGGAGGCCACATTTCGACGATGGGAAAGTGGCTGCAGACGAGTCGCCAGATCAGTACCTATCACATTACAGACTCTCCTTTGGAGCTTGTCAAGAACACTGAGGAGAACGGCAGGGGCACCTGACCATAAATGGCAGCAGTACTCCATGCACGGACGGATGGTTGACTTGTATATATGCAGGATGGATTCAGGTGGAAAAAACATCCTGGATCGACATAGTGACCCAATCTTCTTAGCAGTAGATTTTGCTATGGATTCAATATAGTGCTTCCATTTGAGGTCTGAGGACAGGGTAAGTCCGAGGAGGCGTAGTGTATTACTCTCCGGGAGAATCATCTGGTCCATGCTTATGGGAGGCAGAAGAGGTTGCCTGTAATGGTTGACAGACAACAGCTTGGTCTTAGAGGAATTAAAGTTGACAAGCCACTTCTTGCCCCAGTTCACCACAGAGTGTAGATCCCGCTCAAGGTCAGCAGCGAGATTATGTCTGTCCGCCACGACAGGTTTCTTACTGGAGCGGGAGTATATTGTAGTGTCATCTGCGTAGATGCCTACTTGGGACCTGATCTCATCTGGGAGGTCGTTGATGAAAATAAGGAAGAGCGTTGGGCCCAGGATAGAGCCTTGTGGGACACCAGCATTCGTGCTGTAGGACGAAGAGGCACGCCCATTCAGAACGACCTTCATTTTGCGGTTATTTAAGAAAGATTGGATTAGGTCAAGCAGGCGACCGGTAATACCATAACCGCGTAGTTTGCATAGGAGGCCAGGGTGCCAAACCCTGTCGAAAGCCTTGGAGATATCCAGAGCAACCGCGCGAGCCTCGTCAGACTCATCAAGGGCCTGTAGCATGTACTCCGTTACAGTAGTTAGCAGGTCGGCTGTGGACCTGTCAAATCGGAATCCATATTGCCTGTCGGAGAACAGCTTGTGGGCGGTGAGATGATGAACTATTTCAGCATTTATTATAGCCTCGAACACTTTCCCGAATATTGGTAGGAGACTGATAGGGCGATAGTTGGATGGGTCCGAGGGTTCACCACAATTCTTAAAGACAGGAACGACTGAGGAGAATTTCCAGCATGCAGGAAAGCAGGAAGCAGAAAGGCAGTAGTTAAACAGTTTAGAGAGGACAGGGGAAAGTTCAGGGGCACACCTCTTAAGGACTATCACCGGGATTCCATCGTCTCCACACGCCTTATGGGGGTCGAGTTTTGAAATTACTCTGGATACTATTGTCGGGGTAATATACACGTCATGCAGTTTGGCCTCAGTTCTAATAGGGAAGTCGGGTGGGTGCACTCCGGACGAGTCGAGTGTGGAGTTGGATGAGAATCTGCGGGCAAAGCACTCAGCTTTCTCAGCAGATGACGTGAGAACGTCAAATCCATGGATTAAAGGAGGTATTGAGGATTTCCTATTGTTGAGCACTCGTTTACAAATCCTCCAATAGTCCTTGGAGCCGAACTTGCGGTCAGCTATGTGCTGTCGCATTCTCTCCGCAAACAACTGTTTGGCGTCATTTAGAGTTCTCTTGCACTCACTGCGAGCGGATGTGAACAGGCGCCTATTGTGATCAGTTGGCTGTCTCTGGAATAGATGGAAGTAATGGTTCCTGTGGGCAATGGCGGCTGAGCAGGCTGGAGAGAACCACGGAGGGGAATGAGGTTTTAAGCAATACTTCCTGGTGGGTATGAAGGCATCAATGCCAGCTTTCACCCATGACGAGACCTCAGAGGCACAGTCATCAACTGATAGGTCAAACACTTTTCCCCAAGGGACGTCGCAGAGGAAATCGCGAAAGGCTTCCCAGTCAGCTTTTTGGTAGAGGTGGGAGGTTCTATGAGTAGGGGGATCCTGGGGGGAGTGAGATTGGAAAGAAATACTGAGGGAGACTACAGCGTGGTCGGAGTTGCCGAGAGGGCAAAGCTGCGAGACTTGACAGGCGTCGGGCGCAGAGGTGAAACATATATCTAGCAGTGAGGAATGACCCGAGGGTGTGCTTGGGAAGCGAGTGGGGAAGTCCACCACTTGCGTAAGGGATTGGGAAATAGCAAAGTTCATGGCGTGAGTGCCCGCCGAATCAGTAACAGCGTTTTCAAGCCACTCAGAGTGATGGGCATTGAGGTCTCCAAATACAAATATGTGGGCAAATGGGTGATAGGTAATAGCCTTATCTATGTCGTCGGCAATGCTATCTAGTAGGGAGCAGTCAGGAGAGGAGGGAGAACGGTAAAGGAAGAATAGGTAGCTAACCGAACTGAGGAGAGACAAGCGGAGACATATGTATTGGTGGTCAGTAGATTCGAGTGAAGTCACCCTAGTTATGGGGAGGTGTTCGCTGACATAAACACCCAGCCCATGCATGTGGACAGTAGAATCCTTCCTTAAAAGGGGAAGATAACCAGGGATGAAGAGGTCAGAGGAGGGAATAGTTGAGTTGAGGTTAGTTTCGCAGAGCGCGAGGATGTCAGGGGACTTTTCATGCAGGAACGCTTCTACACTAGCAAAGTTAGTACGAATGCCTCGGATATTAGTGAAGGAGAGGTTAATGGGCTTAGGTGGTTTGGATTTAGCTGGTTTAGGGTCATTTCTGTTTTGTCTTGTCATGTTTTTGGTTTATAGAAAGGGACCTAGGGTAGAGGATACAGGCGGTCATTACCCACGATCTGAGCTGGGAGGGGGACTGGCTAGGGCTGCAACAAGGTGTGGCCTCGGGGTTGCCCACCGAAAGCGCTTGCAGGGACACCTATCCATGCGCGACATGGCACTACAAGGACCCCGATATTATACAACTGTTGATCAGAGCAGCCGCTCTTGACGCTACGCAAGAGTTAGGGCTCCTAACTACCAGTCGGAAGCAGCAACCAGGAAACTGCCAACCCGGTACCCTCACAGTGATGAGCCATTGCCACCAACCGGCCAGATCGCAGGAAACTCACGGAAGCACCAGTACCAAGGTCTGAAGAGAGAGAAGTGAAAACCGGAAACCACATCCTAAACAGGAAACAAGGAACGAGCCTCTACTCCAGTTCAATAGACGTGGGAGGAGTATAGACCGGGCGATAGTGTGACCTATCTACTCCTATTAAAAAAAAAAAAAAAATCGAACACGAACAATCCTTTGAAAAAAAAAAAAAAAAAAAAAAACACAAACTTACAAAAGTGGAGTTTAACTAAGTTTTAACTTAGTTAAAGTCCAAATGAACCAAAAAAGGGGGGGAGAACAAAAACATAGATATATATAAAAACAAAAAAAAAAAAAAAAAACAAACGGAAAATACCTCACAGTTTAACACAGGAAATTTGAATTAAGATTCATTCTTCAATTCTTGCTTTTCCCAAATATCAAAGCGAGTCGGCCTGCTAGGTAAATTCCCATTCAAAGAACAACACGTGGCATGGAGCTGTGGCTGCTGATAACTTGGCCAAAGTAGCTTCGCATAACAGAATAAATATAAATTTCAAACTTTTTTTTTTCCTCCTAAATGAAGCATAGCTCCAAAAAGGGGGGGGGGAGAACAAAAACATAGATATATAAAAACAAAAAAAAAAAAAAACAAACGGAAAATACCTCACAGTTTAACACAGGAAATTTGAATTAAGATTCATTCTTCAATTCTTGCTTTTCCCAAATATCAAAGCGAGTCGGCCTGCTAGGTAAATTCCCATTCAAAGAACAACACGTGGCATGGAGCTGTAATGGCTGCTGATAACTTGGCCAAAGTAGCTTCGCATAACAGAATAAATATAAATTTCAAACTTTTTCCTCCTAAATGAAGCATGAACTCCAAAAAAGGGGGGAGAACAAAAACATAGATATATATAAAACAAAAAAAAAAAAAAAAAACAAACGGAAAATACCTCACAGTTTAACACAGGGAAATTTGAATTAAGATTCATTCTTCAATTCTTGCTTTTCCCAAATATCAAAGCGAGTCGGCCTGCTAGGTAAATTCCCATTCAAAGAACAACACGTGGCATGGAGCTGTAATGGCTGCTTTAACTTGGCCAAAGTAGCTTCGCATAACAGAATAAATATAAATTTCAAACTTTTTTTTTTTTCCTCCTAAATGAAGCATGAACTCCAAAAAGGGGGGGGGAGAACAAAAACATAGATATATATAAAAACAAAAAAAAAAAAAAAAAACAAACGGAAAATACCTCACAGTTTAACACAGGAAATTTGAATTAAGATTCATTCTTCAATTCTTGCTTTTCCCAAATATCAAAGCAGAGTCGGCCTGCTAGGTAAATTCCCATTCAAAGAACAACACGTGGCATGGAGCTGTAATGGCTGCTGATAGCAACCAAAGTAGCTTCATAACAGAATAAATATAAATTTCAAACTTTTTCCTCCTAAATGAAGCATGAACTCCAAAAGGGGGGGAGAACAAAAACATAGATATATATAAAAACAAAAAAAAAAAAAACAAACGGAAAATACCTCACAGTTTAACACAGGAAATTTGAATTAAGGTCATTCTTCAATTCTTGCTTTTCCCAAATATCAAAGCGAGTCGGCCTGTAGGTAAATTCCCATTCAAAGAACAACACGTGGCATGGAGCTGTAATGGCTGCTGATAACTTGTGAAAGTAGCTTCGCATAACAGAATAAATATAAATTTCAAACTTTTTTTTTCCTCCTAAATGAAGCATGAACTCCAAAGAGGGGGGGGGGAGAAACAAAAACATAGATATATATAAAAACAAAAAAAAAAAAAAAAAAACAAACGGAAAATACCTCACAGTTTAACACAGGAAATTTGAATTAAGATTCATTCTTCAATTCTTGCTTTTCCCAAATATCAAAGCAGAGTCGGCCTGCTAGGTAAATTCCCATTCAAAGAACAACACGTGGCATGGAGCTGTAATGGCTGCTGATAACTTGGCCAAAGTAGCTTCGCATAACAGAATAAATATAAATTTCAAACTTTTTTTTTTCCTCTAAATGAAGCATGAACTCCAAAAAGGGGGGGGGGAGAACAAAAACATAGATATATATATAAAAACAAAAAAAAAAAAAAAAACAAACGGAAAATACCTCACAGTTTAACACAGGAAATTTGAATTAAGATTCATTCTTCAATTCTTGCTTTTCCCAAATATCAAAGCGAGTCGGCCTGCTAGGTAAATTCCCATTCAAAGAACAACACGTGGCATGGAGCTGTAATGGCTGCTGATAACTTGGCCAAAGTAGCTTCGCATAACAGAATAAATATAAATTTCAAACTTTTTTTTTTTTTTTCCTCCTAAATGAAGCATGAACTCCAAAAAGGGGGGGGGGAGAACAAAAACATAGATATATATAAAAACAAAAAAAAAAAAAAAAAACAAACGGAAAATACCTCACAGTTTAACACAGGAAATTTGAATTAAGATTCATTCTTCAATTCTTGCTTTTCCCAAATATCAAAGCGAGTCGGCCTGCTAGGTAAATTCCCATTCAAAGAACAACACGTGGCATGGAGCTGTAATGGCTGCTGATAACTTATTGTGGCTTCGCATAACAGAATAAATATAAATTTCAAACTTTTTTTTTTTTTCCTCCTAAATGAAGCATGAACTCCAAAAAGGGGGGGAGAACAAAAACATAGATATATATAAAAACAAAAAAAAAAAAAACAAACGGAAATACCTCACAGTTTAACACAGGAAATTTGAATTAGATTCATTCTTCAATTCTTGCTTTTCCCAAATATCAAAGCGAGTCGGCCTGCTAGGTAGAATTCCCATTCAAAGAACAACACGTGGCATGGAGCTGTAATGGCTGCTGATAACTTGGCCAAAGTAGCTTCGCATAACAGAATAAATATAAATTTCAAACTTTTTTTTTTCCTCTAAATGAAGCATGAACTCCAAAAAAGGGGGGAGAACAAAAACATAGATATATATAAAAACAAAAAAAAAAAAAAAAAACAAACGGAAAATACCTCACAGTTTAACACAGGAAATTTGAATTAAAGATTCATTCTTCAATTCTTGCTTTTCCCAAATATCAAAAGCTAGTCGGCCTGCTAGGTAAATTCCCATTCAAAGAACAACACGTGGCATGGAGCTGTAATGGCTGCTGATAACTTGGCCAAAGTAGCTTCGCATAACAGAATAAATATAAATTTCAAACTTTTTTTTCCTCCTAAATGAAGCATGAACTCCAAAAAGGGGGGAGAACAAAAACATAGATATATATAAAAACAAAAAAAAAAAAAAAAAACAAACGGAAAATACCTCACAGTTTAACACAGGAAATTTGAATTAAGATTCATTCTTCAATTCTTGCTTTTCCCAAATATCAAAGCGAGTCGGCCTGCTAGGTAAATTCCCATTCAAAGAACAACACGTGGCATGGAGCTGTAATGGCTGCTGATAACTTGGCCAAAGTAGCTTCGCATAACAGAATAAATATAAATTTCAAACTTTTTTTTTCCTCCTAAATGAAGCATGAACTCCAAAAGGGGGGGGGAGAACAAAAACATAGATATATATAAAAACAAAAAAAAAAAAAAAACAAACGGAAAATACCTCACAGTTTAACACAGGAAATTTGAATTAAGATTCATTCTTCAATTCTTGCTTTTCCCAAATATCAAAGCGAGTCGGCCTGCTAGGTAAATTCCCATTCAAAGAACAACACGTGGCATGGAGCTGTAATGGCTGCTGATAACTTGGCCAAAGTAGCTTCGCATAACAGAATAAATATAAATTTCAAACTTTTTTTTTTCCTCCTAAATGAAGCATGAACTCCAAAAAGGGGAGAACAAAAACATAGATATATATAAAAACAAAAAAAAAAAAAAAAAAAAACAAACGGAAAATACCTCACAGTTTAACACAGGAAATTTGAATTAAGATTCATTCTTCAATTCTTGCTTTTCCCAAATATCAAAGCGAGTCGGCCTGCTAGGTAAATTCCCATTCAAAGAACAACACGTGGCGTGGAGGCCATGATGATTGTGATTAACTTGGTAAGTGCTTCGCATGGCGGGGTGAATATGGGTCTGAACTTTTTTTTTTTTTATCCTGGAGTGGAGCATGGGCTCAAAAAAAAAAGGGGCGAAAGGCATAGATGTGTGTAAAGGCAAAAAAAAAAAAAAAAAAAAAAACAGAGCGGAAATGCCTCACTGCAGTTAACTTTTGAGTGGTTAAGGTCATTCTTCGGTCTCTTCCCAGATGTCAGGCGAGGTCATCACGATAAATTCCATTCAGAAGACTGACACGTAGAAATGATGAAATAATAACAAAGTAACTTCTGTAATAGCTGAATAAATGTAAATTTCAGCTTTTTTCCTCCTCAAATGAAACATGAACTCCAAAAGGGGGGGAACAACAACAGATATATATAAAAACAAAAAAAAAAAAAAAAACAAACGGAAAATACCTCACAGTTTAACACAGGAAATTTGAATTAAGATTCATTCTTCAATTCTTGCTTTTCCCAAATATCAAAGCGAGTCGGCCTGCTAGGTAAATTCCCATTCAAAGAACAACACGTGGCATGGAGCTGTAATGGCTGCTGATAACTTGGCCAAAGTAACTTCGCATAACAGAATAAATATAAATTTCAAACTTTTTTTTTTCCTCCTAAATGAGACATGAACTCCAAAAAGGGGGGGAGAACAAAAACATAGATATATATAAAAACAAAAAAAAAAAAAAACGGAAAATACCTCACAGTTTAACACAGGAAATTTGAATTAAGATTCATTCTTCAATTCTTGCTTTTCCCAAATATCAAAGCGAGTCGGCCTGCTAGGTAAATTCCCATTCAAAGAACAACACGTGGCATGGAGCTGTAATGGCTGCTGATAACTTGGCCAAAGTAGCTTCGCATAACAGAATAAATATAAATTTCAAACTTTTTTTTTTTCCTCCTAAATGAAGCATGAACTCCAAAAAGGGGGGGGGGGTAGAACAAAAACATAGATATATATAAAAACAAAAAAAAAAAAAAAAAAAACGGAAAATACCTCACAGTTTAACACAGGAAATTTGAATTAAGATTCATTCTTCAATTCTTGCTTTTCCCAAATATCAAAGCGAGTCGGCCTGCTAGGTAAATTCCCATTCAAAGAACAACACGTGGCATGGAGCTGTAATGGCTGCTGATAACTTGGCCAAAGTAGCTTCGCATAACAGAATAAATATAAATTTCAAACTTTTTTTTCCTCCTAAATGAAGCATGAACTCCAAAAAAGGGGGGAGAACAAAAACATAGATATATATAAAAACAAAAAAAAAAAAAAACAAACGGAAAATACCTCACAGTTTAACACAGGAAATTTGAATTAAAGATTCATTCTTCAATTCTTGCTTTTCCCAAATATCAAAGCGAGTCGGCCTGCTAGGTAAATTCCCATTCAAAGAACAACACGTGGCATGGAGCTGTAATGGCTGCTGATAACTTGGCCAAAGTAGCTTCGCATAACAGAATAAATATAAATTTCAAACTTTTTTTTTCCTCCTAAATGAAGCATGAACTCCAAAAAGGGGGGGGGGGAGAACAAAAACATAGATATATATAAAAACAAAAAAAAAAAAAAAAAAAAAACGGGGGAAAATACCTCACAGTTTAACACAGGAAATTTGAATTAAGATTCATTCTTCAATTCTTGCTTTTAAAATATCAAAGCGAGTCGGCCTGCTAGGTAAATTCCCATTCAAAGAACAACACGTGGCATGGAGCTGTAATGGCTGCTAGCTTGGCCAAGTAGCTTCGCATAACAGAATAAATATAAATTTCAAACTTTTTTTTTCCTCCTAAATGAAGCATGAACTCCAAAAAGGGGGGGGGAGAACAAAAACATAGATATATATAAAAACAAAAAAAAAAAAAAAAAAACGGAAAATACCTCACAGTTTAACACAGGAAATTTGAATTAAGATTCATTCTTCAATTCTTGCTTTTCCCAAATATCAAAGCGAGTCGGCCTGCTAGGTAAATTCCATTCAAAGAACAACACGTGGCATGGAGCTGTAATGGCTGCTGATAACTTGGCCAAAGTAGCTTCGCATAACAGAATAAATATAAATTTCAAACTTTTTTTTTTCCTCCTAAATGAAGCATGAACTCCAAAAAGGGGGGGGAGAACAAAAACATAGATATATATAAAAACAAAAAAAAAAACAAACGGAAAATACCTCACAGTTTAACACAGGAAATTTGAATTAAGATTCATTCTTCAATTCTTGCTTTTCCCAAATATCAAAGCGAGTCGGCCTGCTAGGTAAATTCCCATTCAAAGAACAACACGTGGCATGGAGCTGTAATGGCTGCTGATAACTTGGCCAAAGTAGCTTCGCATAACAGAATAAATATAAATTTCAAACTTTTTTCCTCCTAAATGAAGCATGAACTCCAAAAGGGGGGAGAACAAAAACATAGATATATATAAAAACAAAAAAAAAAAAAAAAACGGAAAATACCTCACAGTTTAACACAGGAAATTTGAATTAAGATTCATTCTTCAATTCTTGCTTTTCCCAAATATCAAAGCGAGTCAGCCTGCTAGGTAAATTCCCATTCAAAAGAACAACACGTGGCATGGAGCTGTAATGGCTGCTGATAACTTGGCCAAGTAGCTTCGCATAACAGAATAAATATAAATTTCAAACTTTTTTTTTTTTCCTCCTAAATGAAGCATGAACTCCAAAAAAGGGGGGAGAACAAAAACATAGATATATATAAAAACAAAAAAAAAAAAACAAACGGAAAATACCTCACAGTTTAACACAGGAAATTTGAATTAAGATTCATTCTTCAATTCTTGCTTTTCCCAAATATCCAAAGCGAGTCGGCCTGCTAGGTAAATTCCCATTCAAAGAACAACACGTGGCATGGAGCTGTAATGGCTGCTGATAACTTAGCCAAAGTAGCTTCGCATAACAGAATAAATATAAATTTCAAACTTTTTTTTTTCCTCCTAAATGAAGCATGAACTCCAAAAGGGGGGGGGAGAACAAAAACATAGATATATATAAAAACAAAAAAAAAAAAAAAACAAACGGAAAATACCTCACAGTTTAACACAGGAAATTTGAATTAAGATTCATTCTTCAATTCTTGCTTTTCCCAAATATCAAAGCGAGTCGGCCTGCTAGGTAAATTCCCATTCAAAGAACAACACGTGGCATGGAGCTGTAATGGCTGCTGATAACTTGGCCAAAGTAGCTTCGCATAACAGAATAAATATAAATTTCAAACTTTTTTTTCCTCCTAAATGAAGCATGAACTCCAAAAGGGGGGAGAACAAAAACATAGATATATATAAAAACAAAAAAAAAACAAACGAAATACTCCACAGTTTAACACAGGAAATTTGAATTAAGATTCATTCTTTAATTCTTGCTTTTCCCAAATATCAAAGCGAGTCGGCCTGCTAGGTAAATTCCCATTCAAAGAACAACACGTGGCATGGAGCTGTAATGGCTGCTGATAACGGCCCAAGTAGCTTCGCAGATAAATATAAATTTCAAACTTTTTTTTCCTCTAAATGAAGCATGAACTCCAAAAGGAGAGGAGAACAAAAACATAGATATATATAAAAACAAAAAAAAAAAAACAAACGGAAAATACCTCACAGTTTAACACAGGAAATTTGAATTAAGATTCATTCTTCAATTCTTGCTTTTCCCAAATATCAAAGCGAGTCGGCCTGCTAGGTAAATTCCCATTCAAAGAACAACACGTGGCATGGAGCTGTAATGGCTGCTGATAACTTGGCCAAAGTAGCTTCGCATAACAGAATAAATATAAATTTCAAACTTTTTTTTTTCCTCCTAAATGAAGCATGAACTCCAAAAAGGGGGGGGGGAGAACAAAAACATAGATATATATAAAAACAAAAAAAAAAAAAAAAAAAAACAAACGGAAAATACCTCACAGTTTAACACAGGAAATTTGAATTAAGATTCATTCTTCAATTCTTGCTTTCCCAAATATCAAAGCGAGTCGGCCTGCTAGGTAAATTCCCATTCAAAGAACAACACGTGGCATGGAGCTGTAATGGCTGCTGATAACTTGGCCAAAGTAGCTTCGCATAACAGAATAAATATAAATTTCAAACTTTTTTTTTTCCTCCTAAA
Organism: Ascarosepion bandense; assembly: GCA_037127315.1. Lineage (NCBI taxonomy): Eukaryota > Metazoa > Mollusca > Cephalopoda > Sepiida > Sepiidae > Ascarosepion > Ascarosepion bandense. The sequence continues at coordinate 4,165,696 of JBBBDQ010001018.1, read as the reverse complement.
TGAAGCATGAACTCCAAAAAGGGGGGGGGGAGAACAAAAACATAGATATATATAAAAACAAAAAAAAAAAAAAAAAAAACAAACGGAAAATACCTCACAGTTTAACACAGGAAATTTGAATTAAGATTCATTCTTCAATTCTTGCTTTTCCCAAATATCAAAGCGAGTCGGCCTGCTAGGTAAATTCCCATTCAAAGAACAACACGTGGCATGGAGCTGTAATGGCTGCTGATAACTTGGCCAAAGTAGCTTCGCATAACAGAATAAATATAAATTTCAAACTTTTTTTTTTTTTCCTCCTAAATGAAGCATGAACTCCAAAAAGGGGGAGAACAAAAACATAGATATATATAAAAACAAAAAAAAAAAAACAAACGGAAAATGCCTCACAGTTTAACACAGGAAATTTGAATTAAGATTCATTCTTCAATTCTTGCTTTTCCCAAATATCAAAGCGAGTCGGCCTGCTAGGTAAATTCCCATTCAAAGAACAACACGTGGCATGGAGCTGTAATGGCTGCTGATAACTTGGCCAAAGTAGCTTCGCATAACAGAATAAATATAAATTTCAAACTTTTTTTTTTCCTCCTAAATGAAGCATGAACTCCAAAAAAGGGGGGGGGAGAACAAAAACATAGATATATATAAAAACAAAAAAAAAAAAAAAACAAACGGAAAATACCTCACAGTTTAACACAGGAAATTTGAATTAAGATTCATTCTTCAATTCTTGCTTTCCCAAATATCAAAGCGAGTCGGCCTGCTAGGTAAATTCCCATTCAAAGAACAACACGTGGCATGGAGCTGTAATGGCTGCTGATAACTTGGCCAAAGTAGCTTCGCATAACAGAATAAATATAAATTTCAAACTTTTTTTTTTCCTCCTAAATGAAGCATGAACTCAAAGAGGGGGGGGAGAACAAAAACATAGATATATATAAAAACAAAAAAAAAAAAAAAAAAAACAAACGGAAAATACCTCACAGTTTAACACAGGAAATTTGAATTAAGATTCATTCTTCAATTCTTGCTTTTCCCAAATATCAAAAAAAACAAGTCGGCCTGCTAGGTAAATTCCCATTCAAAGAACAACACGTGGCATGGAGCTGTAATGGCTGCCTGATAACTTGGCCAAAGTAACTTCGCACTTAACAGAATAAATATAAATTTCAAACTTTTCCTCCTAAATGAAGCATGAACTCCAAAAAAGGGGGGGGGAGAACAAAAACATAGATATATATAAAAATAACAAAAAAAAAAAAAAAAAAACAAACGGAAAATACCTCACAGTTTAACACGGAAATTTGAATTAAGATTCATTCTTCAATTCTTGCTTTTCCCAAATATCAAAGCGAGTCGGCCTGCTAGGTAAATTCCCATTCAAAGAACAACACGTGGCATGGAGCTGTAATGGCTGCTGATAACTTGGCCAGTAGCTTCGCATAACAGAATAAATATAAATTTCAAACTTTTTTTTCCTCCTAAATGAAGCATGAACTCCAAAAAGGGGGGAGAACAAAAACATAGATATATATAAAAACAAAAAAAAAAAAAAAAACAAACGGAAAATACCTCACAGTTTAAGCTTACAGGAAATTTGAATTAAGATTCATTCTTCAATTCTTGCTTTTCCCAAATATCAAAGCGAGTCGGCCTGCTAGGTAAATTCCCATTCAAAGAACAACACGTGGCATGGAGCTGTAATGGCTGCTGATAACTTGGCCAAAGTAGCTTCGCATAACAGAATAAATATAAATTTCAAACTTTTTTTTTTCCTCCTAAATGAAGCATGAACTCCAAAAGGGGGGGGGGGAGAACAAAAACATAGATATATATAAAAACAAAAAAAAAAAAAAAACAAACGGAAAATACCTCACAGTTTAACACAGGAAATTTGAATTAAGGTCATTCTTCAATTCTTGCTTTTCCCAAATATCAAAGCGAGTCGGCCTGCTAGGTAAATTCCCATTCAAAGAACAACACGTGGCATGGAGCTGTAATGGCTGCTGATAACTTGGCCAAAGTAGCTTCGCATAACAGAATAAATATAAATTTCAAACTTTTTTTTCCTCCTAAATGAAGCATGAACTCCAAAAAGGGGGGGGGGAGAACAAAAACATAGATATATAAAAACAAAAAAAAAAAAAAACAAACGGAAAATACCTCACAGTTTAACACAGGAAATTTGAATTAAGATTCATTCTTCAATTCTTGCTTTTCCCAAATATCAAAGCGAGTCGGCCTGCTAAGAGTGAGAAATTCCCATTCAAAGAACAACACGTGGCATGGAGCTGTAATGGCTGCTGATAACTTGGCCAAAGTAGCTTCATAACAGAATAAATATAAATTTCAAACTTTTTTTTTTCCTCTAAATGAAGCATGAACTCCAAAAAGGGGGGGGGAGAACAAAAACATAGATATATATAAAAACAAAAAAAAAAAAAAAACGGAAAATACCTCACAGTTTAACACAGGAAATTTGAATTAAGATTCATTCTTCAATTCTTGCTTTTCCCAAATATCAAAGCGAGTCGGCCTGCTAGGTAAATTCCCATTCAAAGAACAACACGTGGCATGGAGCTGTAATGGCTGCTGATAACTTGGCCAAAGTAGCTTCGCATAACAGAATAAATATAAATTTCAAACTTTTTTTTCCTCCTAAATGAAGCATGAACTCCAAAAAGGGGGGGGGGGTAGAACAAAAACATAGATATATATAAAAACAAAAAAAAAAAAAAAACGGAAAATACCTCACAGTTTAACACAGGAAATTTGAATTAAGATTCATTCTTCAATTCTTGCTTTCCCAAATATCAAAGCGAGTCGGCCTGCTAGGTAAATTCCCATTCAAAGAACAACACGTGGCATGGAGCTGTAATGGCTGCTGATAACTTGGCCAAAGTAGCTTCGCATAACAGAATAAATATAAATTTCAAACTTTTTTTTCCTCCTAAATGAAGCATGAACTCCAAAAAGGGGGAGAACAAAAACATAGATATATATAAAAACAAAAAAAAAAAAAAAACAAACGGAAAATACCTCACAGTTTAACACAGGAAATTTGAATTAAGATTCATTCTTCAATTCTTGCTTTCCCAAATATCAAAGCGAGTCAGTATACTAGGTAAATTCCCATTCAAAGAACAACACGTGGCATGGAGCTGTAATGGCTGCTGATAACTTGGCCAAAGTAGCTTCGCATAGCAGAATAAATATAAATTTCAAACTTTTTTTTTCCTCCTAAATGAAGCATGAACTCCAAAAAGGGGGGGGGGAGAACAAAAACATAGATATATATAAAAACAAAAAAAAAAAAAAAAAAACGGAAAATACCTCACAGTTTAACACAGGAAATTTGAATTAAGATTCATTCTTCCAATTCTTGCTTTTCCCAAATATCAAAGCGAGTCGGCCTGCTAGGTAAATTCCCATTCAAAGAACAACACGTGGCATGGAGCTGTAATGGCTGCTGATAACATTAAAAGTAGCTTCGCATAACAGAATAAATATAAATTTCAAACTTTTTTTTTCCTCCTAAATGAAGCATGAACTCCAAAAAGGGGGGGGGGGAGAACAAAAACATAGATATATATAAAAACAAAAAAAAAAAAAAAAAAACGGAAAATACCTCACAGTTTAACACAGGAAATTTTGAATTAAGATTCATTCTTCAATTCTTGCTTTTCCCAAATATCAAAGCGAGTCGGCCTGCTAGGTAAATTCCCATTCAAAGAACAACACGTGGCATGGAGCTGTAATGGCTGCTGATAGCAGCTCAAAGAAGTAGCTTCGCATAACAGAATAAATATAAATTTCAAACTTTTTTTTTTCCTCCTAAATGAAGCATGAACTCCAAAAAGGGGGGGAGAACAAAAACATAGATATATATAAAAACAAAAAAAAAAAAAACAAACGGAAAATACCTCACAGTTTAACACAGGAAATTTGAATTAAGATTCATTCTTCAATTCTTGCTTTTCCCAAATATCAAAGCGAGTCGGCCTGCTAGGTAAATTCCCATTCAAAGAACAACACGTGGCATGGAGCTGTAATGGCTGCTGATAACTTGGCCAAAGTAGCTTCGCATAACAGAATAAATATAAATTTCAAACTTTTTTTTTTTTCCTCCTAAATGAAGCATGAACTCCAAAAGGGGGGGGGGAGAACAAAAACATAGATATATATAAAAACAAAAAAAAAAAAAAAAAAACGGAAAATACCTCACAGTTTAACACAGGAAATTTGAATTAAGATTCATTCTTCAATTCTTGCTTTTTCCCAAATATCAAAGCGAGTCGGCCTGCTAGGTAAATTCCCATTCAAAGAACAACACGTGGCATGGAGCTGTAATGGCTGCTGATAACTTGGCCAAAGTAGCTTCGCATAACAGAATAAATATAAATTTCAAACTTTTTCCTCCTAAATGAAGCATGAACTCCAAAAAGGGGGAGAACAAAAACATAGATATATATAAAAACAAAAAAAAAAAACAAACGGAAAATACCTCACAGTTTAACACAGGAAATTTGAATTAAGATTCATTCTTCAATTCTTGCTTTTCCCAAATATCAAAGCGAGTCGGCCTGCTAGGTAAATTCCCATTCAAAGAACAACACGTGGCATGGAGCTGTAATGGCTGCTGATAACTGGCCAAAGTAGCTTCGCATAACAGAATAAATATAAATTTCAAACTTTTTTTTTCCTCCTAAATGAAGCATGAACTCCAAAAAGGGAGAACAAAAACATAGATATATATAAAAACAAAAAAAAAAAAAAACAAACGGAAAATACCTCACAGTTTAACACAGGAAATTTGAATTAAGATTCATTCTTCAATTCTTGCTTTTCCCAAATATCAAAACAAAGAGTCGGCCTGCTAGGTAAATTCCCATTCAAAGAACAACACGTGGCATGGAGCTGTAATGGCTGCTGATAACTTGGCCAAAGTAGCTTCGCATAACAGAATAAATATAAATTTCAAACTTTTTTTTTTCCTCCTAAATGAAGCATGAACTCCAAAAAGGGGGGGAGAACAAAAACATAGATATATATAAAAACAAAAAAAAAAAAACAAACGGAAAATACCTCACAGTTTAACACAGGAAATTTGAATTAAGATTCATTCTTCAATTCTTGCTTTTCCCAAATATCAAAGCGAGTCATTGCCTGCTAGGTAAATTCCCATTCAAAGAACAACACGTGGCATGGAGCTGTAATGGCTGCTGATAACTTGGCCAAAGTAGCTTCGCATAACAGAATAAATATAAATTTCAAACTTTTTTTTTTCCTCCTAAATGAAGCATGAACTCCAAAAGGGGGGAGAAACAAAAACATAGATATATATAAAAACAAAAAAAAAAAAACAAACGGAAAATACCTCACAGTTTAACACAGGAAATTTGAATTAAGATTCATTCTTCAATTCTTGCTTTTCCCAAATATCAAAGCGAGTCGGCCTGCTAGGTAAATTCCCATTCAAAGAACAACACGTGGCATGGAGCTGTAATGGCTGCTGATAACTTGGCCAAAGTAGCTTCGCATAACAGAATAAATATAATTTCAAACTTTTTTTCCTCCTAAATGAAGCATGAACTCCAAAAAAGGGGGGGGGGAGAACAAAAACATAGATATATATAAAAACAAAAAAAAAAAAAACAAACGGAAAATACCTCACAGTTTAACACAGGAAATTTGAATTAAGATTCATTCTTCAATTCTTGCTTTTCCCAAATATCAAAGCGAGTCGGCCTGCTAGGTAAAATTCCCATTCAAAGAACAACACGTGGCATGGAGCTGTAATGGCTGCTGATAACTTGGCCAAAGTAGCTTCGCATAACAGAATAAATATAAATTTCAAACTTTTTTTTTCCTCCTAAATGAAGCATGAACTCCAAAAGGGGGAGAACAAAAACATAGATATATAAAAACAAAAAAAAAAAAACAAACGGAAAATACCTCACAGTTTAACACAGGAAATTTGAATTAAAAAAGGTTATTCTTCCAATTCTTGCTTTTCCCAAATATCAAAGCGAGTCGGCCTGCTAGGTAAATTCCCATTCAAAGAACAACACGTGGCATGGAGCTGTAATGGCTGCTGATAACTTGGCCAAAGTAACTTCGCATAACAGAATAAATATAAATTTCAAACTTTTTTTTTTCCTCCTAAATGAAGCATAGACTCCAAAAGGGGGGGGAGAACAAAAACATAGATATATATAAAAACAAAAAAAAAAAAAAACAAACGGAAAATACCTCACAGTTTAACACAGGAAATTTGAATTAAGATTCATTCTTCAATTCTTGCTTTTCCCAAATAATAAGATCAAAGCGAGTCGGCCTGCTAGGTAAATTCCCATTCAAAGAACAACACGTGGCATGGAGCTGTAATGGCTGCTGATAACTTGGCCAAAGTAACTTCGCATAACAGAATAAATATAAATTTCAAACTTTTTTTTTTTTCCTCCTAAATGAAGCATGAACTCCAAAAAAGGGGAGAACAAAAACATAGATATATATAAAAACAAAAAAAAAAAAACAAACGGAAAATACCTCACAGTTTAACACAGGAAATTTGAATTAAGATTCATTCTTCAATTCTTGCTTTTCCCAAATATCCAAGCGAGTCGGCCTGCTAGGTAAATTCCCATTCAAAGAACAACACGTGGCATGGAGCTGTAATGGCTGCTGATAACTTGGCCAAAGTAGCTTCGCATAACAGAATAAATATAAATTTCAAACTTTTTTTTTTTTTTTCCTCCTAAATGAAGCATGAACTCCAAAAGGGAGAACAAAAACATAGATATATATAAAAACAAAAAAAAAAAAAACAAACGGAAAATACCTCACAGTTTAACACAGGAAATTTGAATTAAGATTCATTCTTCAATTCTTGCTTTTCCCAAATATCAAAGCGAGTCGGCCTGCTAGGTAAATTCCCATTCAAAGAACAACACGTGGCATGGAGCTGTAATGGCTGCTGATAACTTGGCCAAAGTAACTTCGCATAACAGAATAAATATAAATTTCAAACTTTTTTTTTCCTCCTAAATGAAGCATGAACTCCAAAAAGGGGGGAGAACAAAAACATAGATATATATAAAAACAAAAAAAAAAAAAAAACAAACGGAAAATACCTCACAGTTTAACACAGGAAATTTGAATTAAGATTCATTCTTCAATTCTTGCTTTTTAAATATCAAAAGCAAGAGTCGGCCTGCTAGGTAAATTCCCATTCAAAGAACAACACGTGGCATGGAGCTGTAATGGCTGCTGATAACTTGGCCAAGTAGCTTCGCATAACAGAATAAATATAAATTTCAAACTTTCCTCCCTAAATGAAGCATGAACTCCAAAAAAGGGGGGGGGAGAACAAAAACATAGATATATATAAAAACAAAAAAAAAAAAAAAAACAAACGGAAAATACCTCACAGTTTAACACAGGAAATTTGAATTAAGATTCATTCTTCAATTCTTGCTTTTCCCAAATATCAAAGCGAGTCGGCCTGCTAGGTAAATTCCCATTCAAAGAACAACACGTGGCATGGAGCTGTAATGGCTGCTGATAACTTGGCCAAAGTAGCTTCGCATAACAGAATAAATATAAATTTCAAACTTTTTTTTTTTTTCCTCCTAAATGAAGCATGAACTCCAAAAAAGGGGGGGAGAACAAAAACATAGATATATATAAAAACAAAAAAAAAAAAAAAAAACAAACGGAAAATACCTCACAGTTTAACACAGGAAATTTGAATTAAGATTCATTCTTCAATTCTTGCTTTTCCCAAATATCAAAGCGAGTCGGCCTGCTAGGTAAATTCCCATTCAAAGAACAACACGTGGCATGGAGCTGTAATGGCTGCTGATAACTTGGCCAAAGTAGCTTCGCATAACAGAATAAATATAAATTTCAAACTTTTTTTTTCCTCCTAAATGAAGCATGAACTCCAAAAAGGGGGGGGGGGAGAACAAAAACATAGATATATATAAAAACAAAAAAAAAAAAAAAACAAACGGAAAATACCTCACAGTTTAACACAGGAAATTTGAATTAAGATTCATTCTTCAATTCTTGCTTTTCCCAAATATCAAAGCGAGTCGGCCTGCTAGGTAAATTCCCATTCAAAGAACAACACGTGGCATGGAGCTGTAATGGCTGCTGATAACTTGGCCAAAGTAGCTTCGCATAACAGAATAAATATAAATTTCAAACTTTTTCCTCTAAATGAAGCATGAACTCCAAAAAGGGGGGGAGAACAAAAACATAGATATATATAAAAACAAAAAAAAAAAAAAAAACGGAAAATACCTCACAGTTTAACACAGGAAATTTGAATTAAGATTCATTCTTCAATTCTTGCTTTTCCCAAATATCAAAGCGAGTCGGCCTGCTAGGTAAATTCCCATTCAAAGAACAACACGTGGCATGGAGCTGTAATGGCTGCTGATAACTTGGCCAAAAGTAGCTTCGCATAACAGAATAAATATAAATTTCAAACTTTTTTTTCCTCCTAAATGAAGCATGAACTCCAAAAGGAAATTGGGGAACAAAAACATAGATATATATAAAAACAAAAAAAAAAAAAAAACGGAAAATACCTCACAGTTTAACACAGGAAATTTGAATTAAGATTCATTCTTCAATTCTTGCTTTTCCCAAATATCAAAGCGAGTCGGCCTGCTAGGTAAATTCCCATTCAAAGAACAACACGTGGCATGGAGCTGTAATGGCTGCTGATAACTTGGCCAAAGTAGCTTCGCATAACAGAATAAATATAAATTTCAAACTTTTTTTTTTTCCTCCTAAATGAAGCATGAACTCCAAAAAGGGGGGGGAGAACAAAAACATAGATATATATAAAAACAAAAAAAAAAACAAACGGAAAATACCTCACAGTTTAACACAGGAAATTTGAATTGAATTCATTCTTCAATTCTTGCTTTTCCCAAATATCAAAGCGAGTCGGCCTGCTAGGTAAATTCCCATTCAAAAAGGAACAACACGTGGCATGGAGCTGTAATGGCTGCTGATAACTTGGCCAAAGTAGCTTCGCATAACAGAATAAATATAAATTTCAAACTTTTTTTTTTCCTCCTAAATGAAGCATGAACTCCAAAAAGGGGGGGAGAACAAAAACATAGATATATATAAAAACAAAAAAAAAAAAAAAAAAACGGAAAATGCCTCACAGTTTAACACATTTGAATTAAGATTCATTCTTCAATTCTTGCTTTTCCCAAATATCAAAGCGAGTCGGCCTGCTAGGTAAATTCCCATTCAAAGAACAACACGTGGCATGGAGCTGTAATGGCTGCTGATAACTTGGCCAAAGTAGCTTCGCATAACAGAATAAATATAAATTTCAAACTTTTTTTTTTCCTCTAAAATGAAGCATGAACTCCAAAAAAGGGGGGGAGAACAAAAACATAGATATATATAAAAACAAAAAAAAAAAAAAAAAACGGAAAATACCTCACAGTTTAACACAGGAAATTTGAATTAAGATTCATTCTTCAATTCTTGCTTTCCCAAATATCAAAGCGAGTCGGCCTGCTAGGTAAATTCCCATTCAAAGAACAACACGTGGCATGGAGCTGTAATGGCTGCTGATAACTTGGCCAAAGTAGCTTCGCATAACAGAATAAATATAAATTTCAAACTTTTTTTCCTCCTAAATGAAGCATGAACTCCAAAAGGGAGAACAAAAACATAGATATATATAAAAACAAAAAAAAAACAAACGGAAAATACCTCACAGTTTAACACAGGAAATTTGAATTAAGATTCATTCTTCAATTCTTGCTTTTCCCAAATATCCAAGCGAGTCGGCCTGCTAGGTAAATTCCCATTCAAAGAACAACACATGGCATGGAGCTGTAATGGCTGCTGATAACTTGGCCAAAGTAGCTTCGCATAACAGAATAAATATAAATTTCAAACTTTTTTTTTTTTTCCTCTAAATGAGACTGTAAGACTCCAAAAAAGAGGGGGGAGAACAAAAACATAGATATATATAAAAACAAAAAAAAAAAAAAAAAAAAAAAAAACGGAAAATACCTCACAGTTTAACACAGGAAATTTGAATTAAGATTCATTCTTCAATTCTTTTCCCAAGAAATATCAAAGCGAGTCGGCCTGCTAGGTAAATTCCCATTCAAAGAACAACACGTGGCATGGAGCTGTAATGGCTGCTGATAACTTGGCCAAAGTAGCTTCGCATAACAGAATAAATATAAATTTCAAACTTTTTTTTCCTCCTAAATGAAGCATGAACTCCAAAAAGGGGGAGAACAAAAACATAGATATATATAAAAACAAAAAAAATAAAAAACAAACGAAACACTCTCACAGTTTAACACAGGAAATTTGAATTAAGAGGATTCATTCTTCAATTCTTTGCTTTTCCTCCCAAATATCAAAGCGAGTCGGCCTGCTAGGTAAATTCCCATTCAAAGAACAACACGTGGCATGGAGCTGTAATGGCTGCTGATAACTTGGCCAAAGTAGCTTCGCATAACAGAATAAATATAAATTTCAAACTTTTTTTTTTTCCCCCCCCCCCCCCCCTCCTAAAAATGAAGCATGAACTCCAAAAAAGGGGGGGGGGGGGAACAAAAACATAGATATATATAAAAACAAAAAAAACAAACGGAAAATACCTCACAGTTTAACACAGGAAATTTGAATTAAGATTCATTCTTCAATTCTTGCTTTTCCCAAATATCAAAGCCGATGGCCTGCTAGGTAAATTCCCATTCAAAGAACAACACGTGGCATGGAGCTGTAATGGCTGCTGATAACTTGGCCAAAGTAGCTTCGCATAACAGAATAAATATAAATTTCAAACTTTTTTTTTTTTTTCCTCCAAATGAAGCATGAACTCCAAAAAGGGGGGGGGGGGGAGAACAAAACATAGATATATAAAACAAAAAAAACAAACGGAAAATACCTCACAGTTTAACACAGGAAATTTGAATTCAAGATTCATTCTTCAATTCTGCTTTTCCCAAATATCAAAGCGAGTCGGCCTGCTAGGTAAATTCCCATTCAAAGAACAACACGTGGCATGGAGCTGTAATGGCTGCTGATAACTTGCCAAAGTAGCTTCGCATAACAGAATAAAATATAAATTTCAAACTTTTTTTTTTTCCTCCTAAATGAAGCATGAACTCCAAAAAAGGGGGGGGGGGAGAACAAAAACATAGATATATAAAAACAAAAAAAAAAAAAAAACAAACGGAAAATACCTCACAGTTTAACACAGGAAATTTGAATTAAGATTCATTCTTCAATTCTTGCTTTTCCCAAATATCAAAGCGAGTCGGCCTGCTAGGTAAATTCCCATTCAAAGAACAACACGTGGCATGGAGCTGTAATGGCTGCTGATAACTTGGCTAAAGTAGCTTCGCATAACAGAATAAATATAAATTTCAAACTTTTTTTTTTTTCCTCCTAAAATGAAGCATGAACTCCAAAAAGGGGGGGGGAGAACAAAACATAGATATATAAAAACAAAAAAAAACAAACGGAAAATACCTCACAGTTTAACACAGGAAATTTGAATTAAGATTCATTCTTCAATTCTTGCTTTTCCCAAATATCAAAGCGAGTCGGCCTGCCAGGTAAATTCCCATTCAAAGAACAACACGTGGCATGGAGCTGTAATGGCTGCTGATAACTTGGCCAAAGTAGCTTCGCATAACAGAATAAATATAAATTTCAAACTTTTTTTTTTTTTCCTCCTAAATGAAGCATGAACTCCAAAAAAGGGGGAGAACAAAACATAGATATATATAAAAACAAAAAAAAAACAAACGGAAAATACCTCACAGTTTAACACAGGAAATTTGAATTAAGATTCATTCTTCAATTCTTGCGTTTCCCAAATACTCAAAGGAGTTTTGGCCTGCTAGGTAAATTCCCATTCAAAGAACAACACGTGGTATGGAGCTGTAATGGCTGCTGATAACTTGGCCAAAGTAGAAGCTGCATAACAGAATAAATATAAATTTCAAACTTTTTTTTTTCCTCCTAAATGAAGCATGAACTCCAAAAAAGGGGGGGGAGAACAAAAACATAGATATATATAAAAACAAAAAAAAAACAAAACGGAAAATACCTCACAGTTTAACACAGGAAATTTGAATTAAGATTCATTCTCCACCTCATTTTCCCAAATATCAAAGTGAGTCGGCCTGCTAGGTAAATTCCCATTCAAAGAACAACACGTGGCATGGAGCTGTAATGGCTGCTGATAACTTGGCCAAAGTAGCTTCGCATAACAGAATAACAATTAAACTTTTTTTTTTCCTCCTAAATGAAGCATGAACTCCAAAAGGGGGGGGGGAGAACAAAAACATAGATATATAAAAAACAAAAAAAAAAAAACAAACGGAAAATACCTCACAGTTTAACACAGGAAATTTGAATTAAGATTCATTCTTCAATTCCTGCTTTTCCTAAATATCAAAGCGAGTCGGCCTGCTAGGTAAATTCCCATTCAAAGAACAACACGTGGCATGGAGCTGTAATGGCTGCTGATAACTTGGCTAAAGAAGCCTGCATAACAGAATAAATATAAAATTTCAAACTTTTTTTTTTTTCCTCCTAAATGAAGCATGAACTCCAAAAAAGGGGGAGAACAAAAACATAGATATATAAAAACAAAAAAAAACAAACGGAAAATACCTCACAGTTTAACACAGGAAATTTGAATTAAGATTCATTCTTCAATTCTTGCTTTTCCCAAATATCAAAGCGAGTCGGCCTGCTAGGTAAATTCCTCTAATAACCAAAGAACAACACGTGGCATGGAGCTGTAATGGCTGCTGATAACTTTGGCCAAAGTAGCTTCGCATAACAGAATAAATATAAATTTCAAACTTTTTTTTTTTCCTCCTAAATGAAGCATGAACTCCAAAAAAGGGGGGAGAACAAAAACATAGATATATATAAAAACAAAAAAAAAAACAAACGGAAAATACCTCACAGTTTAACACAGGAAATTTGAATTAAGATTCATTCTTTCAATTCTTTGCTTTTCCCAAATATCAAAGCGAGTCGGCCTGCTAGGTAAATTCCCTATTCAAAGAACAACACGTGGCATGGAGCCGTAAATGGCTGCCGCTGATAACTTCACAAAGTAGCTTCGCATAACAGAATAAATATAAATTTCAAACTTTTTTTTTTCCTCCTAAATGAAGCATGAACTCCAAAAAAGGGGGGGGGGAGAACAAAAACATGATATATATAAAAACAAAAAAAAAAAAAAACAAACGGAAAATACCTCACAGTTTAACACAGGAAATTTGAATTAAGATTCATTCTTTCAATTCTTGCTTTTCCCAAATATCAAAGCGAGTCGGCCTGCTAGGTAAATTCCCATTCAAAGAACAACACGTGGCCATGGAGCTGTAATGGCTGCTGATAACTTGGCCAAAGTAGCTTCGCATAACAGAATAAATATAAATTTCAAACTTTTTTTTTTCCTCCTAAATGAAGCATGAACTCCAAAAAAGGGGGGGAGAACAAAAACATAGATATATATAAAAACAAAAAAACAAACGGAAAATACCTCACAGTTTAACACAGGAAATTTGAATTAAGATTCATTTCTTCAATTTTTTGCTTTTCCCAAATATCAAAGCGAGCTTGGCCTGCTAGGTAAATTCCCATTCAAAGAACAACACGTGGCATGGAGCCGTAAATGGCCGCTGATAACTTTGGCCAAAGTAGCTTCGCATAACAGAATAAATATAAATTTCAAACTTTTTTTTTTTCCTCCCAATGAAGCATGAACTCCAAAAAGGGGGGGGGGGGAGAACAAAACATAGATATATAAAAACAAAAAAAAACAAACGGAAAATACCCACAGTTTAACACAGGAAATTTGAATTAAGATTCATTCTTCAATTCTTGCTTTTCCCAAATATCAAAGGGAGTCGGCTCTGCTAGGTAAATTCCCATTCAAAGAACAACACGTGGCATGGAGCTGTAATGGCTGCTGATAATTCTAAGCAAGTAGCTTCGCATAACAGAATAAATATAAATTTCAAACTTTTTTTTTTCCTAAATGAAGCATGAACTCCAAAAAGGGGGGGGGGAGAACAAAACATAGATATATATAAAAACAAAAAAAAAAAAAAACGGAAAATACCTCACAGTTTAACACAGGAAATTTGAATTAAGACTATTTCTTCAATTTCAGTTTTCCCAAATATCAAAGCGAGTCGGCCTGCTAGGTAAATTCCCATTCAAAGAACAACACGTGGTATGGAGCTGTAATGGCTGCTGATAACTTGGCCAAAGTAGTCGGTATTAACAGAATAAATATAAATTTCAAACTTTTTTTTTTTCCTCTCCTAAATGAAGCATGAACTCCAAAAAAGGGGGGGAGAACAAAACATAGATATATATAAAAACAAAAAAAAAAAACAAACGGAAAATACCTCACAGTTTAACACAGGAAATTTGAATTAAGATTCATTTTTCAATTCTTGCTTTTCCCAAATATCAAAGCGAATGGCCTTGCTAGGTAAATTCTATTCAAAGAACAACACGTGGCATGGAGCTGTAATGGCTGCTGATAACTTGGCCAAAGTAGCTTCGCATAACAGAATAAATATGTTCTAAACTTTTTTTTTTTTCCCTCCTAAAAATGAAGCATGAACTCCAAAAAGGGGGGGGGGGGGGGGAGAAACAAAAACATAGATATATATAAAAAACAAAAAAAAAAAAAAAAAAAAAAAAAAAAAAACAAACGGAAAATACCTCACAGTTTAACACAGGAAATTTGAATTAAGATTCATTCTTCAATTCTTGCTTTTCCCAAATATCAAAGCGAGTCGGCCTGCTAGGTAAATTCCCATTCAAAGAACAACACGTGGCATGGAGCTGTAATGGCTGCTGATAACTTGGCCAAAGTAGCTTCGCATAACAGAATAAATATAAATTTCAAACTTTTTTTTTTTTTCCTCCCAAATGAAGCATGAACTCCAAAAAGGGGGGGGAGAACAAAACATAGATATAAAACAAAAAAAAAAACAAACGGAAAATACCTCACAGTTTAACACAGGAAATTTGAATTAAGATTCATTCTTCAATTCTTGCTTTTCCCAAATATCAAAGCGAGTCGGCCTGCTAGGTAAATTCCCATTCAAAGAACAACATGTGGCATGGAGCTGTAATGGCTGCTGATAACTTGGCCAAAGTAGTTTCGCAGAAGCACAGAATATAAATTTCAAACTTTTTTTTTTTCCTCCTAAATGAAGCATGAACTCCAAAAAAGGGGGGGGGAGAACAAACATAGATATATATAAAAAAACAAAAAAAAAAAACAAACGGAAAATACTCCACAGTTTAACACAGGAAATTTGAATTATTCATTCTTCAATTCTTTTTTGCTTCTCTTTTCCCAAATATCAAAGCGAGTCGGCCTGCTAGGTAAATTCCCATTCAAAGAACAACACGTGGCATGGAGCTGTAATGGCTGCTGATAACTTGGCCAAAGTAGCTTCGCATAACAGAATAAATATAAATTTCAAACTTTTTTTTTTCCTCCTAAATGAAGCATGAACTCCAAAAGGGGGGGGGAGAAAACAAAAACATAGATATATATAAAAACAAAAAAAAAAAAAAAACAAACGGAAAATACCTCACAGTTTAACACAGGAAATTTGAATTAAGATTCATTCTTCAATTCTTGCTTTTCCCAAATATCAAAGCGAGCTTGGCCTGCTAGGTAAATTCCCATTCAAAGAACAACACGTGGCATGGAGCTGTAATGGCTGCCGATAACTTGGCCAAAGTAGCTTCGCATAACAGAATAAATATAAATTTCAAACTTTTTTTTTTTTCCTCCTAAATGAAGCATGAACTCCAAAAAGGGGGGGGGGGGGAGAACAAAAACATAGATATATATAAAAACAAAAAAAAAAAAACAAACGGAAAATACCTCACAGTTTAACACAGGAAATTTGAATTAAGATTCATTCTTCAATTCTTGCTTTTCCAAATATCAAAGCGAGTCGGTCACAGGGTAAAGCTCCCATTCAAAGAACAACACGTGGCATGGAGCTGTAATGGCTGCTGATAACTTGGCCAAAGTAGGTTTTTCGCATAACAGAATAAATATAAATTTCAAACTTTTTTTTTTTTCCTCCTAAATGAAGCATGAACTCCAAAAAAAAAAAGGGGGGGGGGGGGGGGGAGAACAAAACATAGATATATATAAAAACAAAAAAAAAAAACGGAAAATACCTCACAGTTTAACACAGGAAATTTGAATTAAGATTCATTCTTCAATTCTTGCTTTTCCCAAATATCAAAGCGAGTCGGCCTGCTAGGTAAATTCCCATTCAAAGAACAACACGTGGCATGGAGCTGTAATGGCTGCTGATAACTTTACAAAAGTAGCTTCGCATAACAGAATAAATATAAATTTCAAACTTTTTTTTTTCCTCCCAAATGAAGCATGAACTCCAAAAAGGGGGGAGAACAAAAACATAGATATATAAAAACAAAAAAAAAAAAAAAAAACAAACGGAAAATACCTCACAGTTTAACACAGGAAATTTGAATTAAGATTCATTCTTCTCAATTTTTGCTTTTCCCAAATATCAAAGCGAGTCGGCCTGCTAGGGTAAAATTCCCATTCAAAGAACAACACGTGGCATGGAGCTCGTAATGGCTGCTGATAACTTGGCCAAAGTAGCTTCGCATAACAGAATAAATATAAATTTCAAACTTTTTTTTTTTTCCTCCTAAATGAAGCATGAACTCCAAAAAAGGGGGGGGGAGAACAAAAACATAGATATATATAAAAACAAAAAAACAAACGGAAAATACCTCACAGTTTAACACATAGTGAATTTGAATTAAGATTCATTCTTCAATTCTTGCTTTTCCCAAATATCAAAGCGAGTCGGCTCAAGTTAGGTAAATTCCCATTCAAAGAACAACACGTGGCATGGAGCTGTAATGGCTGCTGATAACTTGGCCAAAGTAGCTTGCATAACAGAATAAATATAAATTTCAAACTTTTTTTTTTTTTCCTAAATGAAGCATGAACTCCAAAAAGGGGGGGGGGGGAGAAAACAAAAACATAGATATATATAAAAACAAAAAAAAAAAAACAAACGGAAAATACCTCACAGTTTAACACAGGAAATTTGAATTAAGATTCATTCTTCAATTTCTTGCTTTTCCCAAATATCAAAGCGAGTCGGCCTGCTAGGTAAATTCCCATTCAAAGAACAACACGTGGCATGGAGCTGTAATGTAATGGCTGCTGATAACTTGGCCAAAGTAGCTTCGCATAACAGAATAAATATAAATTTCAAACTTTTTTTTTTTTTCCTCCTAAATGAAGCATGAACTCCAAAAAGGGGGGGGGGGGGGGGGGAGAACAAAAACATAGATATATAAAAACAAAAAAAAAAAAAAAAAAACAAACGGAAAATACCTCACAGTTTAACACAGGAAATTTGAATTAAGATTCATTCTTCAATTCTTGCTTTTCCCAAATATCAAAGCGAGTCGGCCTGCTAGGTAAATTCCCATTCAAAGAACAACACGTGGCATGGAGCTGTAATGGCTGCTGATAACTTGGCCAAAGTAGCTTCGCATAATAGAATAAATATAAATTTCAAACTTTTTTTTTTTCCTCCTAAATGAAGTATGAACTCCAAAAAGGGGGGGGGGGGGGGGGGGAACAAAAACATAGATATATATAAAAACAAAAAAAAAAAAAAAAAAAAAAACAAAAAAAATACCCTTTTCACAATAGTTTAACACAGGAAATTTGAATTAAGATTCATTCTTCAATTCTTGCTTTTCCCAAATATCAAAGCGAGTCGGCTCATAGGGGTAAATTCCCATTCAAAGAACAACACGTGGCATGGAGCTGTAATGGCTGCTGATAACTTGGCCAAAGTAGCTTCGCATAACAGAATAAATATAAATTTAAACTTTTTTTTTTTTTTTCCTCCTAAATGAAGCATGAACTCCAAAAAGGGGGGGGGGGAACAAAACATAGATATATATAAAAACAAAAAAAAAAAAACGGAAAATACCTCACAGTTTAACACAGGAAATTTGAATTAAGATTCATCTTCAATTCTTGCTTTTCCCAAATATCAAAGCGAGTCGGCCTGCTAGGTAAATTCCCATTCAAAGAACAACACGTGGCAGGAGCTGTAATGGCTGCTGATAACTTGCCAAAGTAGTTTCATAACAGAATAACAGAAATTTCAAACTTTTTTTTTTCCTCCTAAATGAAGCATGAACTCCAAAAAGGGGGGGGAGAACAAAAAACATAGATATATATAAAAACAAAAAAAAAAAAAAAAAACAAACGGAAAATACCTCACAGTTTAACACAGAAATTTGAATCAAGATTCATTCTTCTAAATTCTTGCTTTTCCCAAATATCAAAGCGAGTCGGCCTGCTAGGTAAATTCCCATTCAAAGAACAACACGTGGCATGGAGCTGTAATGGCCGCTGATAACTTGGCCAAAGTAGCTTCGCATAACAGAATAAATATAAATTTCAAACTTTTTTTTTTTCCTCCTAAAATGAAGCATGAACTCCAAAAAGGGGGGGGGGGGAGAACAAAACATAGATATATATAAAAACAAAAAAAAAAAAAAAACGGAAAATACCTCACAGTTTAACACAGGAAATTTGAATTAAGATTCATTCTTCAATTTTTTGCTTTTCCCAAATATCAAAGCGAGTCGGCCTGTTGTGTAAATTCCCATTCAAAGAACAACACGTGGCATGGAGCTGTAATGGCTGCTGATAACTTGGCCAAAGTAGCTTCGCATAACAGAATAAATATAAATTTCAAACTTTTTTTTTTTTTCCTCCTAAAATGAAGTATGAACTCCAAAAAAGGGGGGGGGGAGAACAAAAACATAGATATATAAAAAAACAAAAAAAAAAAAAAAAAAAAACAACGGAAAATACCTCACAGTTTAACACAGGAAATTTGAATTAAGATTCATTCTTCAATTCTTTAAGCTTTTCCCAAATATCAAAGTTGAGTCGGCCTACAGGGTAAATTCCTATTCAAAGAACAACACGTGGCATGGAGCTGTAATGGCTGATAACTTGGCCAAAGTAGCTTGCATAACAGAATAAATATAAATTTCAAACTTTTTTTTTTCCTCCTTAAACAAAAAGTATGAATCAAAAAAGGGGGGGGGGAGAACAAAAAAACATGATATATATAAAAACAAAAAAAAAAAAAACGGAAAATACCTCACAGTTTAACACAGGAAATTTGAATTAAGATTCATTCTTCAATTCTTGCTTTTCCCAAATATCAAAGCGAGTCGGCCTGCTAGGTAAATTCCCATTCAAAGAACAACACGTGGCATGGAGCTGTAATGGCTGCTGATAATCTCATTGCCAAAGTAGCTTCTATAACAGAATATAAATTTCAAACTTTTTTTTTTCCTCCTAAATGAAGCATGAACTCCAAAAGGGGGGGGAGAACAAAAACACAGAGATATATATAAAAACAAAAAAAAATGGAAATACTCACAGTTTAATTACAAGGTGAAATTTGAATTAAGATTCATTCTTCAAATTCTTGCTTTTCCCAAATATACTGGAAGCGAGTCGGCTCAGGTAAATTCTCATTCAAAGAACAATACGGTATGAGCTGTAATGGCTGTTGATAATTTGGCTAAAGTAGTTTCGCATAATGCAGAATAAATATAAATTTCAAACTTTTTTTTTTCTCCTAAATGAAGCCATTAACTCCAAAAAGGGGGGAGAACAAAAACATAGATATATATAAAAACAAAAAAAAACAAACGGAAATACCTCACAGTTTAACATACAGGAAATTTGAATTAAGATTCATTCTTCAATTCTTGCTTTTCCCAACATTGCAAGCGAGTCGGCTCAGTTAGGTAAATTCCCATTCAAAGAACAAATATCGGCATGGAGCTGTAATGGCTGCTGATAACTTGGCCACAAGTAGTTGCATACAGAATAAATATAAATTTCAAACTTTTTTTTTTTCCTCCTAAAATGAAGCATGAACTCCAAAAAGGGGGGGGGGGGGAGAACAAAACATAGATATATATAAACAAAAAAAAAAACGGAAAATACCTCAGTTTAACACAGGAAATTTGAATTAAGATTCATTCTTCAATTCTTGCTTTTCCTACCACGTTGAGTCGGCCTGCTAGGTACCCCATTCAAAGAACAACACGTGGCATGGAGCTGTAATGGCTGCTGATAACTTGGCCAAAGTAGCTTCGCATAACAGAATAAATATAAATTTCAAAACTTTTTTTTTTTTTTTTCCTCCTAAATGAAGCATGAACTCCAAAAAGGGGGGGGGGGAGAACAAAACACAGATATATATAAAAACAAAAAAAAACAAACGGGAAAATACCTACAGTTTAACACAGGAAATTTGAATTAAGATTCATTCTTCAATTCTTGCTTTTCCCAAATATCAAAGCGAGTCGGCTCAAGAAATTCCCATTCAAAAGAACAAATACGTGGCATGGAGCTGTAATGCTTGCTGATAACTTGGCCAAAGTAGCTTCGCATAACAGAATAAATATAAATTCCTCCTCAAAACTTTTTTTTTTCCTCCTAAATGAAGCATGAACTCCAAAAAGGGGGGAGAACAAAAACATAGATATATATAAAAACAAAAAAAAAAAAAAAAAAACAAACGGAAAATACCCCCACAGTTTAACACAGGAAATTTGAATTAAGATTCATTCAATTCTTGCTTTTCCCAACATCAAAAGGAAATGGCTCCAGCAGGGGTAAATTCCCATTCAAAGAACAACACGTGGCATGGAGCTGTAATGGCTGCTGATAACTTGGCCAAAGTAGCTTCGCAAACAGAATAAATATAAATTTCAAACTTTTTTTTTTTCCTCCTAAAATGAAGCATGAACTCCAAAAAGGGGGGGGGGGGGGGGGGAGAACAAAAACATAGATATATAAAAACAAAAAAAAAAAACAAACGGAAAATACCTCACAGTTTAACACAGGAAATTTGAATTAAGATTCATTTTTCAATTCTTGCTTTTCCCAAATATCAAAGCGAGTCGGCCTGCTAGGTAAATTCCCATTCAAAGAACAACACGTGGCATGGAGCTGTAATGGCTGCTGATAACTGGCCAAAGTAGCTTCGCATAACAGAATAAATATAAATTTCAAACTTTTTTTTTCCTCCTAAATGAAGCATGAACTCCAAAAAAAAGGGGGGGGGGGGGGAGAACAAAAACATAGATATATATAAAAACAAAAAAAAAAAAAAAAAAAAAAAAAAAAACAAACGGAAAATACCTCACAGTTTAACACAGGAAATTTGAATTCAAGATTCATTCTTCAATTCTTGCTTTTCCCAAATATCAAAGCGAGTCGGCCTGCTAGGTAAATTCCCATTCAAAGAACAACACGTGGTACGGAGCTGTAATGGCTGCTGATAACTTGGCCAAAGTAGCTTCGCATAACAGAATAAATATAAATTTCAAACTTTTTTTTTTTTCCTCCTAAATGAAGCATGAACTCCAAAAAAGGGGGGGGGAGAACAAAACATAGATATATATAAAAACAAAAAAAAAACAAACGGAAAATACCTCACAGTTTAACACAGGAAATTTGAATTAAGATTCATTCTTCAATTCTTGCTTTTCCCAAATATCAAAGCGAGTCGGCCTGCTAGGTAAATTCCCATTCAAAGAACAACACGTGGCATGGAGCTGTAATGGCTGCTGATAACTTGGCCAAAGTAGCTTCGTGACAACAGAATAAATATAAATTTCCAAACTTTTTTTTTTTTTCCTCCTAAAATGAAGCATGAACTCCAAAAAGGGGGGGGGGAGAACAAAACATAGATATATATAAAAACAAAAAAAAACAAACGGAAAATACCTCACAGTTTAACACAGGAAATTTGAAGATTCATTCTTCAATTCTTGCTTTTCCCAAATATCAAAGCGAGTCGGCCTGCTAGGTAAATTCCCATTCAAAGAACAACACGTGGCATGGAGCAATGGCCGCTGATAACTTGGCCAAAGTAGCTTCGCATAACAGAATAAATATAAATTTCCAAACTTTTTTTTTTTTCCTCCTAAATGAAGCATGAACTCCAAAAAGGGGGGAGAACAAAAACATAGATATATATAAAAACAAAAAAAAAAAAACAAACGGAAAATACCTCACAGTTTAACACAGGAAATTTGAATTAAGATTCATTCTTCAATTCTTGCTTTTCCCAAATATCAAAGCGAGTCAGCCTGCTAGGTAAATTCCCATTCAAAGAACAACACGTGGCATGGAGCTGTAATGGCTGCTGATAACTTGGCCAAAGTAGCTTCGCATAACAGAATAAATATAAATTTCAAACTTTTTTTTTTTCCTCCTAAATGAAGCATGAACTCCAAAAAGGGGGGAGAACAAAACATAGATATATATAAACAAAAAAAAAAAACAACGAAAATACCCTCAGTTTAACACAGGAAATTTGAATTAAGATTCATTCTTCAATTCTTGCTTTTCCCAAACATCAAAGCGAGTCGGCCTGCTAGGTAAATTCCCATTCAAAGAACAACACGTGGCATGGAGCTGTAATGGATGAAGTTGATAACTCACAAGTAGCTTCGCATAACAGAATAAATATAAATTTCAAACTTTTTTTTTTCCTCCTAAAATGAAGTATGAACTCCAAAAAGGGGGGGAGAACAAAAACATAGATATATATAAAAACAAAAAAAAAAAACAAACGGAAAATACCTCACAGTTTAACACAGGAAATTTGAATTAAGATTCATTCTTCAATTCTTGCTTTTCCCAAATATCAAAGCGAGTCGGTTAAGTCTACAGGTAAATTCCCATTCAAAGAACAACACGGCATGGAGCTGTAATGGCTGCTGATAACTTGGCCAAAGTAGCTTCGCATAACAGAATAAATATAAATTTCAAACTTTTTTTTTCCCTCCTAAATGAAGCATGAACTCCAAAAAGGGGGGGAGAACAAAAACATAGATATATATAAAAACAAAAACAAACGGAAATACCTCACAGTTTAACACAGGAAATTTGAATTAAGATTCATTCTTCAATTCTTGCTTTTCCCAAATATCAAAGCGAGTCGGCTCTGCTAGGTAAATTCCCATTCAAAGAACAACACGTGGTATGGAGCTGTAATGGCTGCTGATAACTTGGCCAAAGTAGCTTCGCATAACAGAATAAATATAAATTTCAAACTTTTTTTTCCTCCTAAATGAAGCATGAACTCCAAAAAGGGGGGGAGAACAAACATAGATATATATAAAAAAACAAAAAAAAAAAAAAAAAAAAAACAAACGGAAAATACCTCACAGTTTAACACAGGAAATTTGAATTAAGATTCATTCTTCAATTCTTGCTTTTCCCAAATATCAAAGCGAGTCGGCCTGCTAGGTAAATTCCCATTCAAAGAACAACACGTGGCATGGAGCTGTAATGGCTGCTGATAACTTGGCTAAAGTAGCTTGCATAACAGAATAAGAGGTACTTAAACTTTTTTTTTTTCCTCCTAAATGAAGCATGAACTCCAAAAAAGGGGGGGGGGGGGGGGGGAGAAAAACAGGATATATATAAACAAAAAAAAAAAAACAAACGGAAAATACCTCACAGTTTAACACAGGAAATTTGAATTAAGATTCATTCTTCAATTTCTTGCTTTTCCCCCAACAAAGCGAGCTTCTGGCCTGCTAGGTAAATTCCCATTCAAAGAACAACACGCATGGAGCTGTAATGGCTGCTGATAACTTGGCCAAAGTAGTTTCGCATAACAGAATAAATATAAATTTCAAACTTTTTTTTTTTTCCTCCTAAATGAAGCATGAACCTTAAAAAAGGGGGGGAGAACAAAAACATAGATATATATAAAAACAAAAAAAAAACAAACGGAAAATACCTCACAGTTTAACACAAGTGGTATGATTCAATATTCTTCAATTCTTGCTTTTCCCAAATATCAAAGCGAGTCGGCCTGCTAGGTAAATTCCCATTCAAAGAACAACACGTGGCATGGAGCTGTAATGGCTGCTGGAGAATTTGGCCAAAGTAGCTTCGCATAACAGAATAAATATAAATTTCAAACTTTTTTTTTTTTCTCCTAAAATGAAGCATGAACTCAAAAAAAAAAAAAGGGGGGGGGGGGGAGAACAAAAACATAGATATATATAAAAACAAAAAAAAACAAACGGAAAATACTCTCACAGTTTAACACAGGAAATTTGAATTAAGATTCATTCTTCAATTCTTGCTTTTCCCAAATATCAAAGCGAGTCGGCTCAGGTAAATTCCCATTCAAAGAACAACACGTGGCATGGAGCCGTAATGGCCGTGTCGATAACTTGGCCAATAGCTTCGCATAACAGAATAAATATAAATTTCAAACTTTTTTTTTTTTTTTTTTTTCCTCCTAAAATGAAGCATGAACTCCAAAAAGGGGGGGGGAGAACAAAACATAGATATATAAAAACAAAAAAAAAACAAACGGAAAATACCTCACAGTTTAACACAGGAAATTTGAATTAAGATTCATTCTTCAATTTCTGCTTTTCCCAAATATCAAAGCGAGTCGGCTCAAGCTAGGTAAATTCCCATTCAAAGAACAACACGTGGCATGGAGCTGTAATGGCTGCTGATAACTTGGGCTGCAGTTTTCTCTGCATAACAGAATAAATATAAATTTCAAACTTTTTTTTTTTCTCCCGCTAAATGAAGCATGAACTCCAAAAAGGGGGGGGAGAACAAAAAACATAGATATATATAAAAACAAAAAAAAAAAAAAAAAAAACAAACGGAAAATACCTCACAGTTTAACACAGGAAATTTGAATTAAGATTCATTTTCCCTCAATTCTTGCTTTTCCCAAATATCAAAGCGAGTCGGCCTGCTAGGTAAATTCCCATTCAAAGAACAACACGTGGCATGGAGCTGTAATGGCTGCTGATAACTTGGCCAAAGTAGCTTCGCATAACAGAATAAATATAAATTTCAAACTTTTTTTTTTCCTCCCAAATGAAGCATGAACTCCAAAAAGGGGGGGAGAACAAAAACAGATATATAAAAAAACAAAAAAAAAAAAAAAAAAACAAACGGAAAATAATTTACAGTTTAACACAGGAAATTTGAATTAAGATTCATTCTTCAATTCTTGCTTTTCCCAACATCAAAGCGAGTCGGCCTGCTAGGTAAATTCCCATTCAAAGAACAACACGCATGTGAGCTGTAATGGCTGCTGATAACTTGGCCAAAGTAGCTTGCATAACAGAATAAATATAAATTTCAAACTTTTTTTTTCCTCCTAAATGAAGCATGAACTCCAAAAAGGGGGGAGAACAAAAACATAGATATATAAAAACAAAAAAAAAAAAAAAAAAACGGAAAATACCTCACAGTTTAACACAGGAAATTTGAATCAAGATTCATTCTTCAATCTTGCTTTTCCCAAATATCAAAGCGTAAATGAGTCGGCCTGCTAGGTAAATTCCCATTCAAAGAACAACACGTGGCATGGAGCTGTAATGCTGATAATCTCAAGGGCAAAGTAGTTTCTGCATAACAGAATAAATATAAATTTCAAACTTTTTTTTTCCTCCTAAATGAAGTATGAACTCCAAAAAGGGGGGGGGGGAGAACAAAAACATAGATATATATAAAACAAAAAATAAACGGAAAATACCTCACAGTTTAACACAGGAAATTTGAATTAAGATTCATTCTTCAATTCTTGCTTTTCCCAAATATTCAAAGCGAGTCGGCCTGCTAGGTAAATTCCTATCTCAAAGAACAACACGGGCAGCGGAGCCGTAATGGCTGAAGCGGATAACTTGGCCAAAGTAGCTTCGCATAACAGAATAAATATAAATTTCAAACTTTTTTTTTTCCTCCTAAATGAAGCATGAACTCCAAAAAGGGGGGGGGGGAGAACAAAACATAGATATATATAAAAACAAAAAAAAAACAAACGGAAAATACCTCACAGTTTAACACAGGAAATTTTGAATTAAGATTCATTTTTCAATTCTTGCTTTTCCCAAATATCAAAGCGAGTCGGCCTGCTAGGTAAATTCCCATTCAAAGAACAACACGCATGGAGCTGTAATGGCTGCTGATAACTTGGCCAAAGTAGCTTCGCATAACAGAATAAATATAAATTTCAAACTTTTTTTTTTTCCTCCTAAATGAAGCATGAACTCCAAAAAGGGGGGGAGAACAAAAACATAGATATATATAAAAAAACAAAAAAAAAAAAAAAACAAACGGAAAATACCTCACAGTTTAACACAGGAAATTTGAATTAAGATTCATTTTTCAATTCTTGCTTTTCCCAAATATCAAAGCGAGTCGGCCTGCTAGGTAAATTCCCATTCAAAGAACAACACGTGGTATTGAGCCGTAATGGCTGCTGATAACTTGGCCAAAAAGTAGTCAGGTATACGAATAAATATAAATTTCAAACTCTTTTTTTTTTCCCCTAAATGAAGCATGAACTCCAAAAGGGGGGGGAGAACAAAACATAGATATATAAAAACAAAAAAAAAAACAAACGGAAAATACTCACAGTTTAACACAGGAAATTTGAATTAAGATTCATTCTTCAATTCTTTAAGCTTTTCCCAAATATCAAAGCGAGTCGGCCTGCTAGGTAAATTCCCATTCAAAGAACAACACGTGGCATGGAGCTGTAATGGCTGCTGATAACTTGGCCAAAGTAGTTCTGCAGCATAACAGAATAAATATAAATTTCAAACTTTTTTTTTTTCCTCCTAAATGAAGCATGAACTCCAAAAAGGGGGGGAGAACAAAAACATAGATATATATAAAAACAAAAAAAAAAAAAAAAAAACGGAAAATACCTCACAGTTTAACACAGGAAATTTGAATTAAGATTCAATTTTTCAATTCTTGCTTTTCCCAAATATCAAAGCGAGTCGGCCTGCTAGGTAAATTCCCATTCAAGAACAAATACGTGGCATGGAGCTGTAATGGCTGATAACTTGGCCAAAGTAGCTTCGCATAACAGAATAAATATAAATTTCAAACTTTTTTTTTCCTCCTAAATGAAGCATGAACTCCAAAAAGGGGGGAGAACAAAAACATAGATATATATAAAAAAACAAAAAAAAAAACAAACGGAAAATAATTTTCACAGTTTAACACAGGAAATTTGAATTAAGATTCATTCTTCAATTCTTGCTTTTCCCAAATATCAAAGCGAGTCGGCCTGCTAGGTAAATTCCCATTCAAAGAACAACACGTGGCATGGAGCGTAATGCCTACGCTGATAACTTGGCCAAAGTAGCTTCGCATAACAAGAATAAATATAAATTTCAAACTTTTTTTTTTCCTCCTAAATGAAGCATGAACTCCAAAAAGGGGGAGAACAAAAACATAGATATATATAAAAACAAAAAAAAAAAAAAAAAAAAAAAAACAAACGGAAAACACTCACAGTTTAACATAAGCAGGAAATTTGAATTAAGATTCATTCTTCAATTTTTGCTTTTCCCAAATATCAAAGCGAGTCGGCCTGCTAGGCAAATTCCCATTCAAAGAACAACATACGTGGCATGGAGCTAAAATGGCTGCTGATAACTTTGGCCAAAGTAGCTGCATAACAGAATAAATATAATCAAACTTTTTTTTTTTCCTAAAATGAAGCATGAACTCCAAAAAGGGGGGGGGGAGAACAAAAACATAGATATATATAAAAACAAAAAAAACAAACGGAAAATACCTCACAGTTTAACACAGAAATTGAATTAAGATTCATTCTTCAATTCTTGCTTTTCCCAAATACTCTCCAAAGCGAGTCGGTCACAGGTAAATTCCCATTCAAAGAACAACACGTGGCATGGAGTCAATGGCTGCTGATAACTTGGCCAAAGTAGCTTCGCATAACAGAATAAATATAAATTTCAAACTTTTTTTTCCTCCTAAATGAAGTATGAACTCCAAAAAGGGGGGGGGGGGGGGGGGAGAACAAAACATAGATATATATAAAAACAAAAAAAAAAAAAAAAAACAAACGGAAAATACCTCACAGTTTAACACCAGGAAATTTGAATTAAGATTCATTCTTCAATTCTTGCTTTTCCCAAATATCAAAGCGAGTCGGCCTGCTAGGTAAATTCCCATTCAAAGAACAACACGTGGCATGGAGCTGTAATGGCTGCTGATAACTTGAAGCAAGTAGTTTTTCTGGCATAACAGAATAAATATAAATTTCAAACTTTTTTTTTTCCTCCTAAATGAAGCATGAACTCCAAAAAGGGGGGAGAACAAAAACATAGATATATATAAAAACAAAAAAAAAAAAAACAACGGAAAATACCTCACAGTTTAACACAGGAAATTTGAATTCAAGATTCATTCTTCAATTCTTGCTTTTCCCAAATATCAAAGCGAGTCGGCTCATAGGTAAATTCCTATTCAAAGAACAACACGTGGCATGGAGCTGTAATGGCTGCTGATAACTTGGCCAAAGTAGCTTCGCATAACAGAATAAATATAAATTTCAAACTTTTTTTTTTTTTCCTCCTAAATGAAGCATGAACTCCAAAAAGGGGGGGGAGAACAAAACATAGATATATAAAAACAAAAAAAAAAAAAACAAAACGGAAAATACCTCACAGTTTACCCAGGAAATTTGAATTAAGATTCATTCTTCAATTCTTGCTTTTCCCAAATATCAAAGCGAGTCGGCTCAGGTAAATTCCCATTCAAAGCAACAACACGTGGCATGGAGCTGTAATGGCTGCTGATAACTTGGCCAAAGTAGCTTGCATAACAGAATAAATATAAATTTCAAACTTTTTTTTTTCCTCCTAAATGAAGCATGAACTCCAAAAAAGTGGGGGGGGGGGAGAACAAAAACATAGATATATATAAAAACAAAAAAAAAAAAAAAAAAAACGCAAAATACCTCACAGTTTAACACAGGAAATTTGGAATTAAGATTCATTTTTCACCTTGCTTTTTCCCAAATATCAAAGCGAGTCGGCCTGCTAGGTAAATTCCCATTCAAAGAACAACACGTGGCATGGAGCTGTAATGGCTGCTGATAACTTGGCCAAAGTAGCTTCGCATAACAGAATAAATATAAATTTCAAACTTTTTTTTTTCCTCCTAAATGAAGCATGAACTCCAAAAAGGGGGGGAGAACAAAAACATAGATATATATAAAAACAAAAAAAAAAAAAAAAAAACAAACGGAAAATACCTCACAGTTTAACACAGGAAATTTGAATTAAGATTCATTCTTCAATTCTTGCTTTTCCCAAATATCAAAGCGAGTCGGCCTGCTAGGTAAATCTCATTCAAAGAACAACACGTGTAATGGAGCTGTAATGGCTGCTGATAACTTCACAAAAAGTAGCTGCATAACAGAATAAATATAAATTTCAAACTTTTTTTTTCCTCCTAAATGAAGCATGAACTCCAAAAAAGGGGGGGGAGAACAAAACATAGATATATATAAACAAAAAAAAAAAAAAAAAAAAAACAAAACGGAAAATACTCCACAGTTTAACACAGGAAATTTGAATTAAGATTCATTCTTCTACTCCTTGCTTTTCCCAAATATCAAAGTGAGCCATTCACAGGTAAATTCCCATTCAAAGAACAACACGGGTATGGAGCTGTAATGGCTGCTGATAACTTGGCCAAAGTAGCTTCGCATAACAGAATAAATATAAATTTCAAACTTTTTTTTTTCCTCCCAAATGAAGCATGAACTCCAAAAAGGGGGGGGGAGAACAAAACATAGATATATATAAAAACAAAAAAAAAAAAAAAAAAAAAAAAAACAAACGGAAAATACCTCACAGTTTAACACAGGAAATTTGAATTAAGATTCATTCTTCAATTCTTGCTTTTCCCAAATATCAAAGCGAGTCGGCTCAGGGTAAATTCCCATTCAAAGAACAACACGTGGCATGGAGCTGTAATGGCTGCTGATAACTTGGCCAAAGTAGCTTCGCATAACAGAATAAATATAAATTTCAAACTTTTTTTCCTCCTAAATGAAGCATGAACTCAAAAAAAGGGGGGGGGGGGGAGAACAAAACATAGATATATATAAAAACAAAAAAACAAAAAAAAAAAAAACAAACGGAAAATACCTCACAGTTTAACACAGGAAATTTGAATTAAGATCATCTTTCAATTCTTGCTTTTCCCAAATATCAAAGCGAGTCGGCCTGCTAGGTAAATTCCCCATTCAAAGAACAACACGTGGCATGAGCTTCTACGGTTGCTGATAACTTGGCCAAAGTAGCTTCGCATAACAGAATAAATATAAATTTCAAACTTTTTTTTTTCCTCCTAAAATGAAGCATGAACTCCAAAAAGGGGGGGGAGAACAAAACATAGATATATATAAAAACAAAAAAAAAAAAAAAAAAACAAACGGAAAATACCTCACAGTTTAACACAGGAAATTTGAATTAAGATTCATTCTTCAATTCTTGCTTTTCCCAAATATCAAAGCGAGTCGGCCTGCTAGGTAAATTCCCATTCAAAGAACAACACGTGGCATGGAGCTGTAATGGCTGCTGATAACTTTACCAGTAAGTAGGGTTTTCTGCATAACAGAATAAATATAAATTTCAAACTTTTTTTTCCTCCTAAATGAAGACATGAACTCCAAAAAGTGGGGGGGGGGGAGAACAAAAACATAGATATATATAAAAACAAAAAAAAAAAAAAAAAAAACAAACGGAAAATACCTCACAGTTTAACACAGGAAATTTGAATTAAGATTCATTCTTCAATTCTTGCTTTTCCCAAATATCAAAGCGAGTCGGCCTGCTAGGTAAATTCCCATTCAAAGAACAACACGTGGCATGGAGCTGTAATGGCTGCTGATAACTTGGCCAAAGTAGCTTCGCATAACAGAATAAATATAAATTTCAAACTTTTTTTTTTTCCTCCTAAATGAAGCATGAACTCCAAAAAGGGGGGGGGGGAGAACAAAAACATAGATATATATAAAAACAAAAAAAAAAAAAACAAACGGAAAATACCTCACAGTTTAACACAGGAAATTTGAATTAAGATTCATTCTTCAATTCTTGCTTTTCCCAAATATCAAAGCGAGTCGGCCTGCTAGGTAAATTCCCATTCAAAGAACAACACGTGGCATGGAGCTGTAATGGCTGCTGATAACTTGGCCAAAGTAGCTTCGCATAACAGAATAAATATAAATTTCAAACTTTTTTTTTTTCCTCCTAAATGAAGCATGAACTCCAAAAAGGGGGGGGGGGGAGAACAAAAACATAGATATATATAAAAACAAAAAAAAAAAAAAAAAACAAACGGAAAATACCTCACAGTTTAACACAGGAAATTTGAATTAAGATTCATTCTTCAATTCTTGCTTTTCCCAAATATCAAAGCGAGTCGGCCTGCTAGGTAAATTCCCATTCAAAGAACAACACGTGGCATGGAGCTGTAATGGCTGCTGATAACTTGGCCAAAGTAGCTTCGCATAACAGAATAAATATAAATTTCAAACTTTTTTTTTTCCTCCTAAATGAAGCATGAACTCCAAAAAAGGGGGGGGGAGAACAAAAACATAGATATATATAAAAACAAAAAAAAAAAAAAAAAAAAAAACGGAAAATACCTCACAGTTTAACACAGGAAATTTGAATTAAGATTCATTCTTCAATTCTTGCTTTTCCCAAATATCAAAGCGAGTCGGCCTGCTAGGTAAATTCCCATTCAAAGAACAACACGTGGCATGGAGCTGTAATGGCTGCTGATAACTTGGCCAAAGTAGCTTCGCATAACAGAATAAATATAAATTTCAAACTTTTTTTTTTCCTCCTAAATGAAGCATGAACTCCAAAAAGGGGGGGGGGAGAACAAAAACATAGATATATATAAAAACAAAAAAAAAAAAAAAAAAACAAACGGAAAATACCTCACAGTTTAACACAGGAAATTTGAATTAAGATTCATTCTTCAATTCTTGCTTTTCCCAAATATCAAAGCGAGTCGGCCTGCTAGGTAAATTCCCATTCAAAGAACAACACGTGGCATGGAGCTGTAATGGCAGCTGATAACTTGGCCAAAGTAGCTTCGCATAACAGAATAAATATAAATTTCAAACTTTTTTTTTTCCTCCTAAATGAAGCATGAACTCCAAAAAGGGGGGGGGAGAACAAAAACATAGATATATATAAAAACAAAAAAAAAAAAAAAAAAAAAAAAACAAACGGAAAATACCTCACAGTTTAACACAGGAAATTTGAATTAAGATTCATTCTTCAATTCTTGCTTTTCCCAAATATCAAAGCGAGTCGGCCTGCTAGGTAAATTCCCATTCAAAGAACAACACGTGGCATGGAGCTGTAATGGCTGCTGATAACTTGGCCAAAGTAGCTTCGCATAACAGAATAAATATAAATTTCAAACTTTTTTTTTTCCTCCTAAATGAAGCATGAACTCCAAAAAGGGGGGGGGGAGAACAAAAACATAGATATATATAAAAACAAAAAAAACAAAAAAAAAAAACAAACGGAAAATACCTCACAGTTTAACACAGGAAATTTGAATTAAGATTCATTCTTCAATTCTTGCTTTTCCCAAATATCAAAGCGAGTCGGCCTGCTAGGTAAATTCCCATTCAAAGAACAACACGTGGCATGGAGCTGTAATGGCTGCTGATAACTTGGCCAAAGTAGCTTCGCATAACAGAATAAATATAAATTTCAAACTTTTTTTTTTCCTCCTAAATGAAGCATGAACTCCAAAAAAGGGGGGGGGGAGAACAAAAACATAGATATATATAAAAACAAAAAAACAAAAAAAAAAAAACAAACGGAAAATACCTCACAGTTTAACACAGGAAATTTGAATTAAGATTCATTCTTCAATTCTTGCTTTTCCCAAATATCAAAGCGAGTCGGCCTGCTAGGTAAATTCCCATTCAAAGAACAACACGTGGCATGGAGCTGTAATGGCTGCTGATAACTTGGCCAAAGTAGCTTCGCATAACAGAATAAATATAAATTTCAAACTTTTTTTTTTCCTCCTAAATGAAGCATGAACTCCAAAAAGGGGGGGGGAACAAAAACATAGATATATATAAAAACAAAAAAAAAAAAAAAAAAAAAAAAACAAACGGAAAATACCTCACAGTTTAACACAGGAAATTTGAATTAAGATTCATTCTTCAATTCTTGCTTTTCCCAAATATCAAAGCGAGTCGGCCTGCTAGGTAAATTCCCATTCAAAGAACAACACGTGGCATGGAGCTGTAATGGCTGCTGATAACTTGGCCAAAGTAGCTTCGCATAACAGAATAAATATAAATTTCAAACTTTTTTTTTTCCTCCTAAATGAAGCATGAACTCCAAAAAGGGGGGTGGAGAACAAAAACATAGATATATATAAAAACAAAAAAAAAAAAAAAAACAAACGGAAAATACCTCACAGTTTAACACAGGAAATTTGAATTAAGATTCATTCTTCAATTCTTGCTTTTCCCAAATATCAAAGCGAGTCGGCCTGCTAGGTAAATTCCCATTCAAAGAACAACACGTGGCATGGAGCTGTAATGGCTGCTGATAACTTGGCCAAAGTAGCTTCGCATAACAGAATAAATATAAATTTCAAACTTTTTTTTTTCCTCCTAAATGAAGCATGAACTCCAAAAAGGGGGGGGGGAGAACAAAAACATAGATATATATAAAAACAAAAAAACAAAAAAAAAAAAACAAACGGAAAATACCTCACAGTTTAACACAGGAAATTTGAATTAAGATTCATTCTTCAATTCTTGCTTTTCCCAAATATCAAAGCGAGTCGGCCTGCTAGGTAAATTCCCATTCAAAGAACAACACGTGGCATGGAGCTGTAATGGCTGCTGATAACTTGGCCAAAGTAGCTTCGCATAACAGAATAAATATAAATTTCAAACTTTTTTTTTTCCTCCTAAATGAAGCATGAACTCCAAAAAGGGGGGGGGGGAGAACAAAAACATAGATATATATAAAAACAAAAAAAAAAAAAAAAAACAAACGGAAAATACCTCACAGTTTAACACAGGAAATTTGAATTAAGATTCATTCTTCAATTCTTGCTTTTCCCAAATATCAAAGCGAGTCGGCCTGCTAGGTAAATTCCCATTCAAAGAACAACACGTGGCATGGAGCTGTAATGGCTGCTGATAACTTGGCCAAAGTAGCTTCGCATAACAGAATAAATATAAATTTCAAACTTTTTTTTTTCCTCCTAAATGAAGCATGAACTCCAAAAAGGGGGGGGGGAGAACAAAAACATAGATATATATAAAAACAAAAAAAAAAAAAAAAAAACAAACGGAAAATACCTCACAGTTTAACACAGGAAATTTGAATTAAGATTCATTCTTCAATTCTTGCTTTTCCCAAATATCAAAGCGAGTCGGCCTGCTAGGTAAATTCCCATTCAAAGAACAACACGTGGCATGGAGCTGTAATGGCTGCTGATAACTTGGCCAAAGTAGCTTCGCATAACAGAATAAATATAAATTTCAAACTTTTTTTTTTCCTCCTAAATGAAGCATGAACTCCAAAAAAGGGGGGGGGAGAACAAAAACATAGATATATATAAAAACAAAAAAAAAAAAAAAAAACAAACGGAAAATACCTCACAGTTTAACACAGGAAATTTGAATTAAGATTCATTCTTCAATTCTTGCTTTTCCCAAATATCAAAGCGAGTCGGCCTGCTAGGTAAATTCCCATTCAAAGAACAACACGTGGCATGGAGCTGTATATATATATATTATATATATATATATTATATATATATATATATATATATATATATATATATATATATATATATATATATATATATATATATATATATATATATATATATATATATATATATATATATATATATATATATATATATATATATATATATATATATATATATATATATATATATATATATATATATATATATATATATATATATATATATATATATATATATTTTAATTCAGATACTTCAATCCAAGGGAAAAAAGCAGGAAGGTAAATTCCAAAAAACCCGATCCTAATTAATATTAAAAATTTATTTTAATATTAAAAAATGATACAGGAAGAGAGCTCCATGTAATAAAATATTACAGAGCAAATATATATTAAAAAAGGATTAATTCAAAGATGTTGAATGGCCATTTCGATATGAAGATCCCCACGGGGGACGACACATCACCTCAGCAACAGAAAAAACCTTTCAGAAACTGGAGAAAAATTAGTCTACTTTTCCTTTTGAAATAGATTGCAAAGAAATTAAAAAATAAATAATAAAATAAAATAAAATAAAAATAAAAATAAAGGGAAAGAAAAAGAAAAAGAAAAAGAAAATGAAAAAGAAAAAGAAAAAGATAGAATAAAATCAAATAAATAAGAAAAGTTTCCGAAAGGTTTTTTCTGTTGCTGAGGTGATGTGTCGTCCCCCGTGGGGATCTTCATATCGAAATGGCCATTCAACATCTTTGAATTAATCCTTTTTTAATATATATATATATATATATATATATATATATATATATATATATATATATATATCATTTAAGATTTGTAATCGTATGCTCATTTCAGCGAACTCAATTCACTTCTTCGGTGTCTATAATATTATGGAAAATTCGAAAATTTCTTTGGTTGTGTATATGGGCAAAGAAACCGAAAGAAAGCTTGCAAAAAGAAAAGGAAAAGAAGAAGCGTGGCGAATAGGAATGGAAAGGAAGATGGAAAAGAAGTGGGGAAGAAAGAGAAAAGAAGGAAGAAAGAAGAAGAGGGGGAAGAGGAAAGAAGTAAAGAGGATGGACAAAGTAGGTTTGATTTGCAGACGGGGGAAATGCAGGTCGGTAAGGTGGGGGAGATTCGCTACTGTCAGCGCTCTTTAATATTATTTATTTATCTGTAAATTCAGATCATCTCAACAGATAAATAAATATCTGGTCTGTAAATTAAATTAAATTTACATCGAGCTCTCTGTTGGATCAGTTTTAATATTTAAATGATATTACTAGGATCCTCTCAGATTATGTACCAATATTATCTCCTGCTATATATATATATATAGAGAGAGAGAGAGAGAGTGGGGCAGCAAAAATAGGTTTACACTTTATGGGGCAGGTTTCTGGCAACAAAACAAAGTCTATCAGTTAACTGCCATACGTAATACACGCTCAGGTGATCATGTCTCGAAAGTGACATGACTGACTGGGTAGAAGGTTATCTCGCAGTAGGTTGCCATTACTTTCTGCGGTAGACTGTTTGCCAGCCAAGGCTATAGAACCCACTCTGTTCTGTTTTTTTAACTCATAACCGGAAAGAAGAGACAGATTAATACCTTTACCAAGGGTATTTGCGCGTAAGTGAATGCGATGAATTCAGTTGGAATTCGAACTCGGCCCCTCGATTTCTCGTCCCGAGCCGATATCCACTGCACCACAACGCACATCTAAACAAAAGGCCATCGTTTTAACTTAACACTAGCTCATGACAAATGTTCAAAATGTCCGCCTGTTTCAAGACTCACATGAACCTTTTAAATACTCTTAATACACTTTTAAATACTCCCACACGCCGTCGAATTATTTCGAAGGTCCCCTATGACACGTTGATTAAGTCTCTCTGCATTTTAATGTCTGCTGAATAAACCAATTGTTTTAGGTGGTCCCACAAACAAACAGCCAAAGAATTGACTTTGAAGAAACGTGAAGGCCATGGAAGCGGCCCACATCTGCCAATACATATTTCCTGATAGATGTCAGCAAATGTATCGCAAACAGGGTGACTAAAATGTGCTAGAGCACATGCGTCTTCTTATAAGCAGGGATACATCCTCTAGCAAGTCTGGAAGATTGTTCGAAATAAAGTCCCTATAGACAGTTCCTGTCTGGTAATTTCTCATGTTTTTCCAGCACGTTAAGACGTGCTGGAAAAACATGAGAAATTACCAGACAGTCACCTGCAATTCCAGCCCACAGAATAATCGTAAATTGATGCTGGTGTCTCGCCTGTATTGTACCATGGGGATTCGAATCTGCTCATAAATGTTGCTTGTGTAAATTTGCTATTCCATCTCTTCCAAACATTGCCTCATCCGTAAACAAAACTAAAGAGACAAATAACGAATCGGTAGTTTGTGCAATAAACCATCAGCAAAAGTTTTTCCGCGGTGAGTGATTAGATAGAGAAAAACATTGTCAGTGAGTCAGTTAAGTGCCATACGTGAAACACGCTTGGGTGATCATGTCTGAAAAGAGACATGACTGACTGGGCAGAAGATTATCCCGCAGTAGGTTGCCATTAGTTTCTGCGGTGGACTGGTTGCCAGCCAAAGCTATAAAACCCAATATGGTCTGTTATTTAACCCATAACTGGAGAGAAGAGACAGATTAATATCTTTCCCAAGGGATCTATGCGTAAGTGAATGCAAGGAATTTAACTGGAACTCGGCTCTCCGATTTCTCATTCCGAGCCGATAACCACACGCACCCCGTACACGTGGCGAAGAATTGGGTGCAGGAGCTGCTCTTAAAGAACCCTTCATGCGGTACTATAAGATATACGACATCCTAGGGCCACTTGGCGTGTGCTGATACAGGGATTATTTCCGACCGCCTGTAGGATGTGTTCTTTGTGGTCAGGCGTACAAGCATATCCCGTTCTTCCGCTATCCATATGGTCCTGTCTCAGTAACTCGAAGATAAACAGCAGAAAAAGTTGGATGACTCGGCTGCCTTCGGTCTAGAAACGTAATCTTATACAGCCGTACAGCCCTGCGCCTATTACCATTCGCGTGGCAGGATGTAAAAATCATATCTGCCTGATCACAATATGAATATCCTGCTATTCTTAAACGGAACACTTCTCAGTGAAATCACATCTACATACGTTGAATGTTGAAGACAGACTAGCCACAGATGTATACGAAGGACAAATATAACTTAGTCTACATATTAACACAGCACTATCTACCATATCAGTCAGTTAAGTGTCATACGTGATACACGCTTGGGCGATCATGTCTCGAGAGAGACATGACTGACTGGGCAGAAGATTATCCCGTAGTAGGTTGCCATTGCTTTCTGCGGTAGACTGGTTGCAGACCAAGGCTATAGAACTCAGTCTGTCCTGTTATTTAACCCATAACTGGAAGGAATAGACGGATTAATACCTTTCCCAAGGGTATTTGCGCGTAAGTGAATGCAATGAATTCAGTTGGAATTCGAACTCGGCTCCCCGATTTCTCGTTCTGAGCCGATATCCACTGCACCACAACGCACATCCTACCATATACTTTCTTTAGACTTAATATTTCAAAAAGAACGATTTGCAGACAAAGGTTTATACGGACTTTTATCCTTTTATCCTTGTTCTTTATAAAACTTTATAAAACTATTTTTTATGCAACTTGCATATAAAAAAGACGGAAATAAGAAAAAAAACACGAGACAAATACGAGACGAAATGACGTGAGTTTTATTGAGAACAGATGTACGTTGTGGTGCAATGGATATCGACAGGGAATGAGAAATCGGAGAGCAGAGTTCGCATTCCAGTTGAATTAGTTGCATTTCACTTAGGCTCAAATCCCTCTTTTTCCTCCAGCTATGTGTTAAATAGCAAGACAGATTGGGTTTTATAGCTTAGGTTGGCAACCAGTCTACCTCGCCGGGAGGATAAAGTGGTTTGCGTAGTTATGTTACACAAATTTTCACCAATGTCTGCATGTGAACACCTCGAAACCCAAGATTGAACTAAAAACTTCGTCAGCTGCGCATAGGCTCCGCACATAGCTAACGTTTCTTTTACCCACTCAAAGAAAAATAACATCTAGAATTTTCACCAATAGCACTCACCCCCGCCCAAAGAAACAAAATAAAAATTGAAGCCGACCTGAGTCTAAGAAAAGGATATAAAAACCTATCAAAGGACTTCGGCAGTCGGTCAGCATAACATCCAGGATTCACAACGCTCGTCGGGACGCGACTTCCGATCTCTAAAAGGCACCCGCTAAAGGCCGTCGCTACAGTAAGTCACAAATCCCCCTCCACTTCATCCTCCTAGCATACGCCTCCGCGGACGACTTTTATGATTCTTTTTTTTCCACAAGAGACATTAACACTGATTTATCACTTGTATTTTTTCGCTAATACAGCTATTTATTTCCTAAACCTCCGTTGTTTCTTCGTTGTTCTGCCACATATGCTTAATATAACAACTGGTTTTCAGAAGCGTACAGTCAGAGCAAGATGATGGACTACAATGTATTTACTTGCCATGAAATGCTAGAATTAATCAAACAGCAACGAGGAACAATTCTCAAACTAAAAACAGACCCGAAATCCATAACCGAACAATAAGCCGGAACCTCTGATGAACTTCAAGCGGAACTTCAGATTCTAACCTCTACTTCCACCGGGATCGCGCACACGTCCCAGACCACAACAAACTCCGAATCGCTCATGAAACTAGAATCCTAATGTGACGTTATGCGCGTCGTAAAACGTATCTAACTGGGTAACGACGTCAATCGCTTCATAATTGATTTAAATAAGGCATACACAATCCACGTACATTATCCTAGGATAGAAAACGAGTTTGTTAAAATCGCTAAGCAACTTCTCGATGAGGTTATATTTTAACAGATGAAGGATCCGCAACAGACCATGTGTTGGTAAGAGCAGTTTGGTTCACAGGAATTAAGTAACGTCTGTATCCACTGGGCCATGTGAGAGTTCAGTATCAGGCTACAGCAGTGGTGAACAAGTAACTTACAGGGTCAGAGGAAGATAATTCATGACTACCAAAAGAGGCACTACGCAAGGGATGACAATGGTATACCCCAGTGATTGTAATAATGGGTTCGGTTCGAAATTTCTAGCATCCGAAAAGGCCGGAGTGTACAACGGCCGAAACGTCGTACATATGGCAACAAAGATGAGAACAATAGTCCGAATAATGTAAATAATGTAAATACTACCAGAAACATAAAGAACTTCTAAAAATAATATTCAAACAAATAAACAAAAATATTTTTATTAAAATTCACGCCAAATTCTCCCAAAGCCAGGTACTTTCATTGTACTCCGGCTGGTTTGACTTTCGTGATCGTCCCAAATGTAAGCGACTCGAGTGTGCTATTTCTAAGTGTGGAGTCTACGTACACGCTCACCCCGGCAAACAAGCCAAAAACAGATTTTTGTATCTTTTTTTAAATTGTAAAACATTAAAAATATATACACACACGCCAAACAACTATTTTTCATATGGAATATGATAAAGAAAGAAAAGAATATTTTGGAATTTCTGCCGGACCTTGGACACATAGATTTTATAATCATAAATATGCCTGCTCTAGGTATCACCTTAACACACCTTTTGATAAATCCCGGGCTTAACTTATAAAACAACAGCTTCTCGGCAAAATTTGACTACATCTACATAGTCTCCTTTTAGGGTGATACACTGATTCCAACGCTTTTCTACGGAGAGCTTACTCTTTGTGAACGCCCCAGACACGAACATAAGAACTGGTTAAAGGATATTGTTAAAGACAACATGAAAAACTTTTGAAATTAATGTCAAATACTTACAAAAAGAGGCAGAGACTAGATCTGATTAGAAAGAGTTAGCTTTTGATAGTTGTAGTTCTTTTGAGGTTCAAAAAGTTGAGCATTTGAAGATGAAATGATTTTGTAGGAAAGTTGATGTAGACTCAATCCCAGAAGATTTTATTAGTCTTCTTCTTCTTCTTCTTCTTCTTCTTCTTCTTTATCGTCACCATCAATTTGTGGTGATAGATGTAGTAAAAACTACTATCTTTTTTCTTTTCTTTTTCTTTTTTTTTCTACTTCCTCTTATTTTTATTATCATCATCATGATTTGCATGGATAGTTGCAATAATTGTAAAAAAATTCTGTCTGTTTGCTTTCCTTTCATTTTCGCCATCTTTTTATTTTTTCTTTCTTTCGTTTTCTTCTTAATCTTCATCTTTTTTTTCATTTTTTCTTCTTTTCGGTTATCGTTTTCTTAATTTTGTGTTGAAATTTGAAATAATTGTAAAAACATATGAACATTTGATTTCTTCTTCTTCTTTTTCTTCTTCTTCTTTTTCTTTTTCTTTTTTCTTCTTTGACTTTTTTCCTTCTTTTCTTCTTCTTTTTCTTCTTTACTTATTCTCCTCTTTCTTCTTTTGTTGTTCTTTTATTTTTCTCCTCCTTTTTCTTTTAATTCTTTTCTTATTTTATTGTTCCTCCTTCTTCTTTTCTTCTTCATTTATTTTTTATCCCCCTTCATCTTTTTATTCTTTTTTTACTTTCTGCCTTCTTTTACATTTTCTCTTTTTTCTCTTTCTTTTTCTTCTTTTATTGTTCCTCCTCTTTCTTCCTTTATTTTTTCTCCTCCTCTTTCTTTTTCTTCCTTTTCTTCATTTTCTCCTCCTTCTTTTCTTCTTCTTTACCTTTTCTCCTCTTTCTTCTTTATTTTTTTATTTTTTTCCTCCTTTTTCTTTGCCTTCTTTTCTTATTTTTTGTTCTTCCTCCTCTTTCTTTTCTTTTTTCTTTTTCTTCCTTCTTCTTTTACATTTTTATCTTCCTTCATTTTTTCTACTTTTACTTTCCTCATTCTTTTACTTTTTCTCCTCTTCCTTCTTTTTCTCTTCTTCTTTTACTTTTTACTTCTCCTGCTTTTTCTTCTCCCCGTTCAGGTATGCCGCCTGGTTAAAGCGGCACATGAGAGTGCATGGTGCGAGACTGACTTGCAAAGTCATCTGCGGACCAGTGGGTCCTGAACTTAACGTTGAAGAGACGCCCTCTTTATGTATTAGTTGCCATTTACAATTCAAATGATAGTAGAGACGACTAATTCTTTTACAACAGGTTCTGGCTCTCTAATGGCCCTCTCAGGGATAGGGCTATTAGAGAGCCAGATATATATCAACCAGTTAACTGATACATGATATACACTTAGGCGATCATGTCTCTTCGAGATATGACTTTCTGGGCAGAAGATTTTCACGCAGTAAGTTTCTGCGGTAGACTGGTTGCCAAAGAAGGCTATAAAAGTCAATCTTTTCTGCTATTTAACCCTTAGCTGGAGGAAGAAACGACGGAGTAATAACTTTCCTCAGTGTATTTGTGCGTAAATGAATGCAACGAATTCAACTGGACTTCGAAATCCACTGAATAATCCACTGAACTTCAAACCAAATTACACACACACACACACACACACACACACACACACACACACACACACACACACATATATATATAGGGAAGTAGGTAAATATGTATATATATGCATATACGCGTGTATATACATCAATATATAAATATTAATCTACTGTGAATGGAACAGTGCTCAATGCTGTAAGCCAGAGCAAAAATATATATAAATAAATATACATATTATCCTACGTTTTAGGCACTACTCTGAGTTTCATGCATTACAGCAATTTTCGGGTGCTTAACATATCATACTAGTATATATGAGTATGATATGATAAGCACCCGAAGATTGCTGTAATGCAAGAAATTCAGAGTCGTGCCTAAAACGTAGGATAATATATATATATATATATATATATATATATATATATATATATATATATAGTAAATAATTCATCAAGTTTTTATTAGAGCTCAACAGAATGCAGAAAGCACTGGACGGCCGTTTCGTCCTATATTTGGGCCTCATCAGCAGTGCGCATCCACTACCAGGAATTGAAACCCAGACAGTTGCGTTAAGTGAACATCATACCAACTGTACCACGGGCCTCGGTGACGAAGAGATAACGAATTAAACTCGATACAGCGCCGCTCATTCACATATTCTGTGGTGGAACTCTGCTGTGCTCCTTTTACCCATTAAACTATCGCCCGGTTCACACTCTACCCTCGTCTATTGAACAGGTGTAGAGGCTCATCCCTTGTTCCCTGTTTAGGATGTGGTTTCTGGCTTTCTCTCTTCCAACCTTTTCGCTCTTTTTTTTTTTTTTTTAATTGGAGTAGATAGACTAAACTATCGCCCGGTTCACACTCTACCCTCGTCTATTGAACAGGAGTAGAGGCTCATCCCTTGTTCCCTGTTTAGGATGTGGTTTCTGGCTTTCTCTCTTCCAACCTTTTCGCTCTTTTCTTTTTTTTTTTTTTTTAATTGGAGTAGATAGACTAAACTATCGCCCGGTTCACACTCTACCCTCGTCTATTGAACAGGTGTAGAGGCTCATCCCTTGTTCCCTGTTTAGGATGTGGTTTCCGGCTTTCTCTTCCCCAATCTTTTCACTCTTACGTAGCCCCCTGCACATCAGTGGCGTTACCGCCTTGCCTGGGGTGATATGATTAAAAAAAAAAAAAGGACTGTGCCTCCCAGAGCCACGGCTACTATCACCAAGACGCTTAAACTATTATAAGCCGGTTCAAATTGTAGGATGATTTTAAATATTAAGTGAGTAATTTATCGAGTTTTTATTCGAGTTTATATATATATATATATATATATATATATATATATATATATATATGGTGTATGGGTAGGTATATGAAGGCTATCACAATGAATTTAGTTAAATAAAGGAAGGTAACATATCACTAACATACGCGGCATCCGCACCAACTTCCTCAGCGTAGATTCATTCCTCCATAATAACTCACCTGATATATTAGCCCTATGTGAAACTAATCTTAACCCTTCTAGTCCCTCATCTGAGTTCTACGTTGCTGGCTACCTTCCCCTCTTCAGGAGGACTCCAATGTTCATATGCATGGGCTTGGTGTCTATGTCAGCGAACACCTTCCCTTAGCTAGGGTGTCATCTTTTGAATCCCCAGATCATTCTTTCATGTGCTACCGCCTCTCACTTCTCAGCTCGATTAGCTATCTCTTCTTTCTCTACCGCTCTCCTTCCTCCCCTGACTATTCGTTACTTGACATCATTTCTGATAATATTTCTTCCCATCCCTCTGCCCATGTATTCATGTTTGGTGACTTTAACGCCCACCACACCAAGTGGCTGAAGAACGCTGTCACCGACCCTGCTGGTGTCCACACCATGAACTTTTCAATCACCCAATCCCTTACGCAAGTAGTGGACTTCCCCACGCGTTTCTCCGACAACCCAAATGGAAGAGACTCACTTCTAGACTTCTGCTTCACTTCCATCCCAGACTCTTGCACTACCAGACAACTCTGCCCACTCGGAAACTCTGACCACACTGTAGTGTCCGTCAGTATTTCACTCCACTCCCGCCCGACCCATGATACCCAGACAAGTAGAATATCCTACTGCTATTAAAGAGCAGACTGGGATTCGTTCCGAGACTTCCTCTGTGACATCCCTTGGAACAACGTATTTAGTCTTCCCATCAAAGAATGTGCATCCGAGGTCTCCTCCTGGGTTAAGGCTGGCATCGATGCCTTCATCCCTGCTAGGAAATTCCAGCTTAAATCTCATTCGTCTCCATGGTTCTCACCCGCTTGCTCGGCTGCCATTGCCCACCGGAATCATTTCTTCTGACTCTATTGTAACTACGCGTCGGACCAAAACAGGCGCCTTTTCACTTCAGCTCGTAAT
This sequence comes from Ascarosepion bandense, assembly GCA_037127315.1. Lineage (NCBI taxonomy): Eukaryota > Metazoa > Mollusca > Cephalopoda > Sepiida > Sepiidae > Ascarosepion > Ascarosepion bandense. The sequence continues at coordinate 4,121,059 of JBBBDQ010001018.1, read as the reverse complement.
AAGTGTAAAAGGATACTTAACGAAGCTAAGATGTTGTTTGCTGCCAGAATGAAGCAACGCATAGCATGCTCTAAATTCGGCGCTAAAACTACTGGCGACTCTGTAAAAGAGTACTTAACAAGAGCAGGCTCATAATGCATCCTCTAATCGACAAATTTGAGGTCCTCACCTCCCCAGCAGATAAGGCTGAATGCTTTGCCTGCAGATTCTCTAACAATTCGAGTCTGGACTCATCTGGAGTTTTTACATCCGACTTCTCACCTAGAACCAGGCACAACTGAATGATCTCCACATTACACCTTCGCTTGTCATTAAGATAATCTTATAATTTGAAACTCACAAAGCGAGCGGTGGTGACGGAATCCCAACCATAGTCTTAAAGAAATGTGCCCCTGAACTCTCCTCTGTCCTTTCTAAGCTCTACAACCTCTGCCTATCTGCTTCCTGCTTTCCTGCCTGTTGGAAATCTTCCTCTGTAGTTCCTATATTTAAAAACACTGGAGAACCCTCTGACCCTGCAAATTACCGCCCTATCAGCCTTCTTCCGATCTTTGGCAAAGTGTTCGATGCCATTATCAACGTCGAAGTGGTTCAGCATCTCACAGCACACAGGCTCCTCTCGGACAAGCTATATGGTTTTCGCTTCACCAGGTCTACTGCTGATATGCTAACGACCATCACCGAGTACATATACCAGGCACTCGACAGGAATGGCGAAGCCCGAACCGTTGCATTGGATATATTTAAGGCGTTCGACAGAGTTTGGCATGCTGGCCTTCTATGTAAACTGCGGAGCTATGGTATAACTGGACATTTGTTTCAACTAATCCAGTCATTCCTCTCTAACCGCAGAATGAAGGTAGTATTAAACGGACATGCCTCCCAGAACTACCATACAAACGCAGGTGTCCCCCAAGGCTCCATCTTAGGCCCTACACTCTTCCTGATATACATTAATGATCTCCCTGATTCCATAAGAGCCCAAACAGGTTTGTACGCCGATGACACCACAGTTTACTCTCGCCTCCTACAAAAATCTGGTGTAGGCGTCAAAGCTAATCTCGCAGCCGAGATTGAAAAAGACCTCCAATCCATATTGGACTGGGGTAAGAAATGGCTAGTAAATTTTAATGCTTCTAAAACGAAGCTACTCGCAATTAACCATCATCGACAATCTCACCTACCTCCCATTATCATGGAAAAGGCTTGCCTCCCAGAGAGTAAAACGCTAGGCCACTTTGGTCTCACACTTTCAGCGGATCTCAAATGGAATGACTATATCGAATCCATTGCTAAAACCGCTGCTATGAAAGTCGGTTCTCTGTGTAGGGCCCGGATGTTTTTTCCGTCTATATCTATCCTGCACATACATAAATCTACCATCTGCCCGTGCATTGAATACTGCTGCCATATCTGGTCGGGCGCCCCTGCTATTCTCCTCGGGCTTCTTGATAAGGTTCAGAGGAGGGTCTGTAATGTGATAGATACCGACTTGGCAGACCGCCTGCAGTCTCTCTCCCACCGGCGCTCCGAGGCTTCCCTTTGTCTCTTCTATAAATACTTCCACGGCTTCTGCTCCGATGAACTTAGATCACTGGTGCCCCCTAAATACGAATTTGCACGAGATACTAAATTAGCAACTAGATCCTACCCTTTTACAGTGAAACCGATAAAATGCAACCGCAACTTCTACTCCAACAGTTTCTTTCCTCGCACTTCCCGACTGTGGAATTCTCTTCCACACGATTGCTTCTCCGACGGATACAATCTCCAGGAGTTTAAATGTAAGGTCAATAGACACCTTCTAACACACTCACCTGCTCCCATTCTATCAAACACTCTTCCCATCTGCCCAACCCTCATCCTCCCTATCCTTACTCATCTGTCACCTTCCTCCTGACATTCCCTATGTCTAACCACTCTTTCTCTTTACCTTCCCCTATGTAGCCCCATGCGCAATAGTGGCAGTGGAATGTCTTGCTTGGGGTGAGATGATTAAAAAAAAAAAGGTAAAGAAGGTGTTGGGTATTATCTATTTATTATTTATTAATATCTTGAGATCAGAATCTCATCTTTAGAATGATAGGAGAGCTTGATTTTATGTCCGCTGGCGGACCGTGCCTTTAAACGTTTAAAGGCACGTTCCTCTGAAGATGAGATTCTGATCGTGCAAATCTTCGTTGATTGGCCAATAAAGCGAAGTCATGTGAGAACATGTGACAGAACGTGTTTAGATCAATTTTACAGCAGAAAGGTTAACTTTCGTTTGATCCAACTGTTTCGCATAAATAGGGGAAACGTACGACCAAATCTTTAGTGAGAATTCGAACGTCAACCGTGCGTCACAGAAATCCACGCAACTATGACTTGTTCAGTTTTACCAAGTAACTCTTAACGTACATAACAAAATTGCAACATACTCCCTCACTTATACAATTAATATATTTACTCACTCACATTTATATTAATTTTCTCAAAGGAAAAAGCATTGAATATTTTTTCTTCTTCTTTCATGTCTCTTCAAAACGTAGGCAATCATTGCTTTCCACGTCTCCTTATCCCTAGTAGCTCTTAGCACGCTTTCTATTGTCACCCCACCCAAATCCCCTCTGTCATTCATCTGCTGAAGCCTTTCAAATATGTTATCCGCTGCTTTCCCCTCTCTCTCTTTCCTTCTGTCTGCCCTGTGAGTATCATGTTCTCCAAGCCTTCCTTCCTCATCACATGTCCCAAGAACTTCAGCTGACTCTTCCTGATGCTCAGTATTAATTTCCTTTTCGTTTCCATTCTTTCTGAAATCTCATCATTGCTCAAATGCTCGATTCATGATATTCGCAGCATCCTTCTGTAGAACCACATTTCAGTTGTTTCAAGTTTTTCCTTTATCTTTGATAATATTGTCCAGCATTCACTATCGTATTGAAGGACAGACATCGCATAGCAATCTAGAACTCTCTTCTTTGTTTCTAGCGAAATTTTCTTGTCTCTTAATACTCTGCTCAGCTTATGGAATGTGTCCTTGGCCATTTCAGTTTTGCCTTCGGATATCAGTGTCGCACTTTCTGTTAGAACATTTCCCAAGTACTTACATTTTTGTACTTGATTTTAGTATCCCCAACCTGTAATTGGCATTTTGGGCTCCTCCGTTTGCTGATGACCACGCATTCGGTTTTCTTATAGCGTATTTGGAGTCCTTTCTTTCGACTTTCTTCATCTACCTTTTTTAGGAGGTTTTGTAGTTTTCTTTCCGTGTCAGCTTTTGGTACTGTATCATTTGCGTATGTTATGTTGTTCAGATTGTGACCGCTAATGACGAATCCTGGCATAACTTCTAGGGTCCTCAGAATAGTCTCGCTGTAAAGTTAAAGCGGTTTGGTTTTCTCCCCACTCTCTCAACACATATATTCAACTTCATATTTTGTACATGTTATGAATATAAATATTATTTGCTTTGTTGCTACCAAAGGATGTGCGTTTTGGTGCAGTGGATATCAGCTTGGAACGAGAAATCGGAGAGCCGAGTTCGAATTCCAGTTGAATTCCTTGCGTTCACTTACGCGCAAATACCCTTGGGAAAGGTATTAATCCTTCTATTTCCTCCAGTTATGGGTTAAATAACAAGACAGATTGGATTCTATAGCCTTGGCTGGCAACCAGCCTACCGCAGAAAGCAAAGACAACCTACTGCGGGATAATCTTCTGCCCAGTCAGTCACGTCTTTTTTAGACATGATCGCCAAAGCGTGTATCACGTATGGCACTTCACTGACTGACTGTTACCAAAATCTGGAATTTTCTTCATTCATTATTTGTCCGTGTGTTTGTTATTATTCCCCTAATCCATAAAATAAAAAAAAACTAGTTGGATAGTAGGCCTTGTCCCACTACAGACGCTTGTAAAACTTTTTAAAAGGATGAAATTCTGATCCTTTTAAGCTTTTTGTCATTTCATCAGTCTCACAAAAGAAATCGGCACTGTTAATTGTAAATGTTAATTGTAAATATTTAATTTAAAGGTGCCATTTACGGTTAGAAAAGATTATTAGGTAGTAAGTATATGTTATGGCCATCCTCGTTAATTAGTTATTAAATGGCTACTATGGAGGCCAAATTATTAATTATTTAATTAGCACATGCCTGCTACGGCCACCACTCATACTTAACTAAATCCCTAGTACAGTCACCACCATTAATTAACTTTTAGGTATCGACAACGATCACCGACATCATAATATATCAGATAATAATACTTTTAATCATAAATAATATTTTATAAAATTCACAAAAATATACCTGGGAAAAATAATATACAATTTGACCATATTATGAAAGAAAACGTTAAATTATATATTTATTTATCAGAAATCAAAATGTTTTATAAAATATTTTATGAAATTATTAGAAATCAATATATAAAATTCACTAGTTTTATTATACATTATGTATATATGATTATAAATTTATATTAATAAGAAAATATATAATGTATAAACCACATGAAAGATAAATGCTTTAATAATAAATCATATTTCATAAAATTGTCATAAATTATATTTTATAAAATTCACAAAACTTATTATTTATCAGAATAAATATGAATTTATATTAAATAATATAAATTTATATTTATTTTTTCTCATATATAATTTATGCATTTTAGGTTTTCTTATAAATATAAGAAAATACAACATGTATAAATTATATATGAGAAAATAAGTTTTTTTTATAAATACAAAAAACCTGGAAATATTTTATACAAGATGAAAGATCGATTTTTCCAATTAGTATTTAAGATTTTGATTTTAGAACGAAAAGCAGAAAGAAGTATGAAAAGCTGTATGAAAAGCTGTATAAAAGCTGAAGTTAATTTAGATGGAAACTGCAAGAGACTTTTTCCAGGAGCTAGACAAGATAATAATACTGTTAAAAACATGTTCAGTTATACGGAATGGAAAATAAAAAAAATGGCGAACTTTCAGGAACATTATATTGAAAAGAAGAAAGATTTTGATTGGTTCTTTGGCTATACGACATGACAGCTGCTATTTTAAATATGTCATGCTTGCTTCTGTTCGGTCAATTGTGTTAGGATCCTGATAATTCATTTTATAACGAAAGATTTTAAACACAGAAAGGTGCCAAATGGAGGAATATGTTGAATGAGAGCCTAGAAGAAGAAGAAGAAGAAGAAGAAGAAGAAATCCCCTGGAAAAGAATTGATGGAAAAATACGAGGGTAGGGGAAAAGAAACTGGAATAATACAAATGGTGATAGTTTTTTTTAACTGAATTATAGTACCAGTAGCAACAAAAGACGAAAAAATATAGAGGTTAGCCAGGAGAATAAAAAAAGAAAAAAAGAAGGAAGAAAAAGAAAGCAAATAATGTAAGGAAAATGAACAGTATTTTTTTGTTATTATAACTAACAATACAAACTGATGGTGATGATAATGAAGAAGAAAAAGAAGAAAACGAATAACAAAAAATGAAGAGAATGAAGAACACAAAATAGAAGAAGAACAAGAAGAACAAAAAGAAGAAGATGATGATGATAAAAAAGAAGAAGAGGAAGTAGAAAAAAAAAGTAGATAGTAGTTTTTGCTATTACTATCACTCCGAGTCTGGGTGGGCCTGGGAACAACAATTAAGAGGTGGAGCCACACTCCTCAAAAGCCCCCGATCATAGGCCTTGCTCTCGGATGTAGTATATCACCATACCCAGGATACAATTCTGTAACGGGATCACACACGCACACACACACACACACACACATTTATATGTATTAATTATAAAAAGGATGAGCAAATAGGTAAAATCCCCAAAATCAGATCCTATTAATATTAATTTTATTAATATTAGAATTGATCAAGGTGGCCATTCAAAGAATATAAATTTCTGAATTTTTTTATATACTATAAATAAATAAGTAAATATATAATAATTTTTTTATATACTATAAATAAATAAGTAAATATATAATATCAAACAATAGCTCCTAAGAGAGTCTGCTATAGAGGCACACCGGAGAAAGGAAGATCAATGCCATATTAACTGGCAGAGCCTTAATAAATTTTAACATTTTCAGTGAACTGTGGCCGGACACAACTAATAGTTTCATGCATTTTGATGCTGACTTTTGAGTTTAGTTGGTGTTTGCATGACATGCACGAATCAACTACACATGTAACGTCTTGGACTTGTATGGCGTATAAAGCACCCACTTTCACACTTAACTGTTGTCGACAGTCCGGTGATTGCGTAAAACGCATGAAACTATTAGTTGTATCCGGGCACCGTTCACTGGAAATTTAATCGCCCATCTCAATAGACTGCTGCTTTTGAAAAAGACCTCGAATCAGTGATGGACTGTGGTAGGAAATAGCTCGTAAATTTGAATGCTTCCAAAATAACACTGCTATCTTTAACCACCACGGAGAAACTTTCGTAACAGCCATTGGAATGTATGACGTTTGTCTTCTGGCATCAATTTCTCAACCGACCTATAGTGGAACGATTACATCGAATGTATAGTTTCATCTACAGATAGGAAGGTTAGGTAACTATGTCGAGCCAGAAGTATTTTCTAGTCGGAATCCATCTTGCACATTTATCAATCTAAATTTCGTTTGTGCATTGAATACTGTTGCCATAACTGGTTGGGTGCTCCTGCTATTCATCTCGAGGTTCTCCACACGATCCAAAGAAGGATCAGCAATGTAATCGATCCTGATTTAGCAGCACGCCCTCAGTCACTTTCTCACCGAGGTGATGTGACTTGCCACTGTTTTTTTTACAAATATTTTCACGGCAACTTCTATGACGAACTTGTTTCCATGATGCCTCGCCCCGTGAATTTATGCATGATACTAGATTGGCATCTAGGTCCCATCCTTTTACCGTGGGAATAGTTAAATGTAACCGCCGCTTCTACTCTAACAGTTTGGTTTCTTGCACTTCCCGTTTGTGGAAATCTCTTTCATTTACTTATTTCCCTGATAGCTACAATCACCAAAAATTTAAATTCAACTTCAATCGTCAAACGACTAAAATAAATAACCAAGATATTCTATTTCCTTTACTTACGTCCCTGATAGCTACAATCACCAAAAATTTAAATTCCTTCAATCGTCAAACGACTAAAATAAATAACAAGATATTCTATTTCGCTTTACTTACTTCTAATGCTTCAGTCACCAAAAATTTAAATTCAACTTCAATCGTCAAACGACTAAAATAAATAACCAAGATATTCTGTTTCCTTTACTTGCTTCCCTGATAGCTACAATCACAAAAATTAAATTCCTTCAATCGTCAAACGACTAAAATAAATATTAAGATATTCTATTTCCTTTACTTATTTCCCTGATAGCTACAATCATAAAGAATTTACGATTCAACTTCAATCGTCAAACGACTAAAATAAATAACCAAGATATTCTGTTTCCTTTACTTACTTCCCTGATAGCTACAATCACCAAAAATTTAAATTCAACTTCAATCGTCAAACGACAAATAAATAACCAAAGATATTCTATTTCCCTTTACTTATTTCCCTGATAGCTACAATCACCAAAAATTTAAATTCAACTGATACGTCGACGACTAAAAATAAATAACCAAGATATTCTATTTCCTTTACTTATTTCCCTGATAGCTACAATCACCAAAAATTTAAATTCAACTTCAATCGTCAAACGACTAAAATAAATAACCAAGATATTCTATTTCTTACTTCCCTGATAGCTACAATCACCAAAAATTTAAATTCAACTTCAGTGGTCAAACGACTAAAATAAATAACCAAGATATTCTAGCTTTATTTTCGCCCTTCCCTGATATTTCTAGTCATAAAAAATTTAAATTCCTTCAATCGTCAAACGACTAAAATAAATAACCAAGATATTCTATTTCCTTTGTATTTCCCTGATAGCTACAATCACCAAAAATTTAAATTCAACTTCAATCGTCAAACGACTAAAAATAAATAACCAAGATATTCTATTTCCTTTACTTACTTCCCTGATAGCTACAATCACAAAAAATTTAAATTCAACTTCAATCGTCAAACGACTAAAATAAATAACCAAGATATTCTATTTCCTTTACTTACTTTACAATGGCTACAATCACCAAAAATTTAAATTCAACTTCAATCGTCAAACGACTAAAATAAATAACCAAGATATTCTATTTCCTTTACTTATTTCCCTGATAGCTACGATCACCAAAAATTTAAATTCAACTTCAATCGTCAAGTGACTAAAATAAATAACCAAGATATTATTTCCTTTACTTACTTCCTGATAGCTACAATCGCAAAAAATTTAAATTCAACTTCAATCGTCAAACGACTAAAATAAATAACAAGATATTCTATTTCCTTTACTTATTTCCCCTGATAGCTACAATCACCAAAAATTTAAATTCAACTTCAATCGTCAAACGACTAAAATAAATAACAAAGATATTCTGTTTCCTTTACTTACTTCCCTGATAGCTACTAGCGTCACCAAAAATTTAAATTCAACTTCAATCGTCGAGCGACTAAAATAAATAACCAAGATATTCTATTTCCTTTACTTATTTCCCTGATAGCTACAATCACCAAAAATTTAAATTTCAACTGATAAATCAAACGACTAAAAAATAAATAACCAAGATATTCTGTTCCTTTACTTGTATTTCCTGATATACAATCTTAAAAATTTAAATTCAGCTGATACGTCAAGCGACTAAAAAATAAATAACAAGATATTCTATTTCCTTTTATGCACTTTAGTAGCTACAATCACCAAAAATTTAAATTCAACTTTAATCGTCAAACGACTAAAATAAATAACCAAGATATTCTATTTCGCTACTTACTTCCCTGATAGCTACAATCACCAAGAATTTAAATTCAACTTCAATCGTCAAACGGCTAAATAAATAACCAAGATATTCTATTTCCTTTACTTATTTCCCCTGATAGCTACAATCACCAAAAATTTAAATTCAACTTCAATCGTCAAACGACTAAAATAAATAACCAAGACATTCTATTTGCTTGAATCCCATCTATCTTTTAACTTTTCTTCGACGCCCTTGTATCCTGTATTTTCTCCGACTGTAACCCGCTGCGCACTAGTGGGGGTCGCGCCTTGCTTGGGATGAAATTATATATATATATATATATATATATATATATATATATATATATATATATATATATATATGTTGACTATATGGATCGATATCCGACAAGATGAATAGAATAAGCAAAGAACAAGTAGGAAAAAAGTTTCATTAATCTAACGTTTTAGTTTAAAAAGCTCCTTCAGAGATTTATTTAAGACGAATGATTTAAAAATCCAAGAGACAGTATGTTAATTGAGGTATAGTTTCATTGGTCACATATGTGTCACGTAAGATAAAGCAATGGATGAATATTAAATGTACAAGGAAAAACTTGTGTCTGTTTTAGTGTGTGTTGCAACGCGTAATAAAAGCATCAGATGTTTATTATGAATGTAAGTATATGTAAGCGAAAATAATGTGTCTTAAGCATATCCAAACCATATACGAAACGAATTGTTTGTATATGTCGATAACGTTAGTATGTGTGAATGACAGGGACGAGGTACATTTCCGTTTAAAATACGTAACAAGTATTGTATACATGTGTCAAGTGATGGTGCGATTTTTTAAAAATAAAATGAGGGGATCAGTTATGAATGTATGTGTTGACAGAAATCATGTGTGAATTTGTGCGTTTTATATCCACTTAATGTATAATTTACAAAGCTAGCATCCATAGTAAAGGTGCTGTTAAATATTATTTGGGTTCAACAGAGAATAAATGTAAAATCGATTCTATAACCACAAACTAACTTTAAATAATGATAAATACAAGAATAGCACAGCTCTCTCCAAATATTTATGGCAATTAAAATGCAGCAACAAAAACACAATTATTACCTGGGACATCATCGCGAAACTAAATCTTATAATGGAATAGGAAATAGATGTAACTTACGCCTTTGAGAAAAACTTACAATTATAAAACACCTAAATAACTCAAATTCACTAAACAAAAGAAATGAATTAACGACTACGCGCAGACATAGAAATAAATATATACTTAACTACATAGAACCTGACTAACACGACCCCTCTTATATTTTTTCTTTTTTACATATTTATTTATCTATTTCTTTATTTTTTATTTATTATCTTTCATTTTCTTTTAATAACATTATTTTATACACACACACACACACACACACACACATATATATATATATATATATTAGTCATCCACATACAAGCCCGTTTCGCTGTATCACAGCTCATCAGTGTGGCTAGACATATATATATATATATATATATATATATATATATATATATATTTCCCTTCTTTTTCAGTGCTTTCGTCAAGTGCAGATTGTTAGTATAAAAGTTATGGCAAGATCTAGCCAATTCAATTGGTACAGGGAAGTAACTTTACGATGGTGTGAAAGTGACTGAAGCCGAGACGGCAGATCAGGACCAATAATATTGCGGATTCAACTTTGGATTTTATCGAGAATCTCTAAATATATAACTGGATCACTGGAACATATGAATTTGGATATTTTTTTTTTATTATGCTGGTTCTAAGCTTTCGGCCCACATGAACCATTTTCAGAGAGGTAACAGGGACGTTAACATAAAGACATCCACCATCAAAGATGATTTTAACTTGTGTTGACATAAAGTATTGCTATGCGACGATAACAGTCACCGAATAGCAGACGCAGCTCGTAAATTTGTAATACAGTTATACCGCGTGAGAGACTGTAACAGAACCATATGTCTAAATGCAATGTAATGTGCTGTGACCAGATTGAAATGTGATTTTATTGAGTGTATGTTGTTTTGATTTAATGTAGATGGCCTCCAATATCTGAAGATTCTTTTTACTGTGTGTAATGAGTGAGTATTATTGTGTTATATATATATATATATATATATATAGAGAGAGAGAGAGAGAGAGAGAGGTGTATATATATATATATATATATATATATATATATATATATATATATATAGTCATCAGATCAGATCTGTTTCGGTGTATCACAGCTCATCAGCTCGATTTACACATTCGATTGCTGTGTGTAATGAGTGAGTATTATTGTGTTATATATATATATATATATATAGAGAGAGAGAGAGAGTATATATATATATATATATATATATATATATATATATATATATATAGTCATCAGATCAGATCTGTTTCGCTGTATCACAGCTCATCAGCTCGGTTTACACATTCGATTACTTTTAGCCAGAATTGAAACCCGACTGTATTTACGTCAGTCGCCGATTCTACTTCTGAGCTATGATAAAAGAAAGTAGACTTTTAGCGTGTTATGTACAATGTATACACGCGAGCAGCTGAGAGTGTTCTAATTAATTACTGAATATATATATATATATATATATATATATATATATATATGCTATAATATTACCACAAACGTAGCCATTTTGTTTCGACACTATCTGTCTTATCAAGTGATGAGATGTTTTCAAGTTAGAGAGGTTTAAAAGGTTCAAGACTAACCAAACCACCCTACTCAAGAAGGCATCATTACATAGACAGAGTGAACTAATCAAAACAAAGCAATTTCTAATTTGAAGAATAGAACAACAGACACTAAAAAGAACTTATTGGGGCATTAACATTAATATTTGATTAAAATAGAGATCAGCGTTATTAATCGACTATTACATTCATTTTAATTTATTTTTCTCACGAATTTTATGAATAGTGTTTCTTTGGATACGGAATTTTATTCCATCGATACTTACCTATGTATATATATATATATATATATATATATATATATATATATATATATATAATGTATGTGTGTATAAATACTCTTTCATGGAATGTCTCTGTAGAGGAGACAAAATGAATAAAAAGTGACAAAAGGAAAAACTATTCTTAGCCGTTTCGTTCTCTCAGGGACTCTATTAAAGATTTTCTCAAGCCAATATACATAACCAAACATATGTTAAAGAATCAAGAGAAAACGGTTAACTCCATCACCACATGGCTTCATCTCATCACATCTAATCACAATTTAAACAATATTAATCTTAAAAAACATTTTTGTTCAATATTACTTACTTAATTTTCGCCAGAAATTGAATTATGGCACTTTTTACCCTCCATATGTTTTGCCTGACCCTTCAACCCCCTGATGAAAAATAATGAACGTTCCTAAATTTAAAAGCTTTCATAAACCAATCCTCAATTTCGTATATAAATACAAAAACAACCCTACAAAACTCGTTGGCTAAGAATAGATTTATTTCTTGACTCTTTTTATTCACACACACACACACACACACACACACACACACACACACACACACACATGCGTGTGTGTGTGTATGTGTTAAATGTGTGTATGTTAAATGTGTGTGTGTGCGTGTGCAAATTATTTTCATTATATTTGTAGAAGAACAAAATGACTAAAAAGAGCCAAGAGGAAAAACTATTTTTGGCCGGCATAACATCCATTATTCGAAACAACTCACCCTATCTAACAACATCCAAATATTCACAATCACTTCCCAAACCATTATTTATATCATAAGAAATAAAAACGTTCATAACGATAATAATTTTAAAGAAGACATATATGGAAAAAAATGGTAAAACTGTTTCTCACGATACACTGGGGAAAACATAAAAAACAAAAAAAAAACAAAAAAAAACCTATCACTGAACACAGAAAGAACATTTTGCATAAAAGTTTATCAATTGCACTAGTCACACTCATAAATAAAATGAACGGTGATAGTCAACTAAAAGATGCCACACTCATCAAAAGAGAAAGTGATTCACTCAGAAGGAAAATTCTCGATAGCGCCATCATCGAATCTTATCAAAATATTCACAATCACTTCCCAAACCATTATTTATATGATCAGAAATAAAAACGTCCATAACGATAATAATTAAAAAGAAGGCATATATGAAAAAAAAAAAAAAAAAAAAAAAAAAGGCAAAACTGTTCCTCACGATACAGTGGGGAAAATATACAGAAATAAAAAAAACCCAAAAAAACCGTATCACTGAACACAAAAAGATTATACATAAAAGTTTATCAATTGCACTGGTCACACTCAAAAATAAAATGAACGACAATAGGCAAGTAAAAGATGCCACACTCGTCAAAAAAGAAAGTGATTCACTTTGAAGGAAAATTCTCGATAGCGCCATTATCGAATCTTATCAAAATATAAATCTACGCCCCGGCTTTTTCCCAATCACATCTTCCCTGAAAGAATTACTATTTTCCAAAAGCCAATATACACGACTACAAATATGCTGAATAATCAAAAGAAAACGGTTAACTCCATCACCTGATGGCTTCGAAGATGTACAGCACATACGTCTTTCTCATCCCATAACAATCGAATCACAATTTAAATAATATTCATCTTAAAACAAATTCTTGAATTTACTTGCACTCTTTACCGTTTTTAGACTTTGAATTATGATTACTTTGTAACCTGCACATATTTTGACTGACCTTTAAACCACTTGATGAACATTTATAAACGACCTCGAATTTTCAAGTCTTGATAAATCAATATTATATTCGCTTTTATATAGGTACCTCAACTAATTCGCTTAAAAAACAACTTAGAATGAAGTAAAAAAGCTCCAAACTTAAATGAAAATTTTAAATGAAATTTTTATCGTCAAAATGATTTTGTCATTATTAAGAGGAAAAATTAAAGTATTTTTAATTATTTAAAAAACTTTCGAAATTTTGGTATAAAATCCTTTTTTTCGTTAAATATTGTGAAACTCAGATATTTTTACGGTCAAAAACGTATTAATTTGGAATGTTTTTGAAAAAACGAATAATTGTCGGATTTTAATGAAACTTTCAGGAATTATTCAAAAATGAATAAAATTATTTTTGAAGTCATTCTTTTTAGAAAGTCTTGGTAAAAATATATATTTTGTCACATCTGTTACTCCACCCTCCATGTAATTTTATGAAATTTTAGGAATTAAATTTTGTATCGAAAATTTGTTTTATTAGTTAAACGCAGCAGTCCTAGGGGAATGTAAATCATCTATTTTATTTCAAACAGTTAGCCTTTTTTCCGAAAAAAATTGTTTTTATTTTTCTGTTTCAATTTTTATAATTAATAAAATTAAAAAAATATTTTAAATTCTTCAAAGGCGGTTAGGTTTTTAAGTTATTAAGTGAATACGATATTTACTAATCGAAAACTGAAAAGCGTCATACAAATCTTCAAGCCAAAAGATTTTTTTAATAATTTTAATTTTTTTTTGTCCATAAAATTTTTCTAAGTATGATGCTTCGTGTGTTATAATAAAAAGTCACAGGTTTCAAAGTTTCTTCTTACATAAAAAAATTAAACAATTATATAAATTCTGGTCAAATATACTGAGCTTATCACCACATCTTGCTGCCATCAATTACTTAATACGTCAGAAAGATCAGAGCTCCGTGATTAAAAAATACTTTTATTTTCAATTTCATGGCATAAACAAGTAATAAGTATGAAAATCAAATTAATTTAACTTTAAATTAGCTAATTTTCGAAAAAATAACGTATCACAGATGTATATTTCATTTTTGCAAGATTTTTAAAACCGTGAATAAACTTTTGTTTACAAGCTTGTAATGCTGGCAAAATGAACGAAAAAATGATGAATTTTAAAAACTCTTCTTCTTCTTCTTCTTCTTTGTGCCCTGTCCCTTCAGGACGTAGGCGATCATGGTTCTCCACGTCTCCCTATCCCTTGTGGCTCTTAGTATGTTTGCTCCTGTTACTCCTGGCAACCCAGTTCCGTCATCCACCCGATCAGGCCCTGCAAATATGTTATCCGCTGCCTTCCTCTGTCTCTCTTTCCTTCTATCTGGCCAGTCAGTATCAGGTTCTCCACGCCCTCCTTCCTTATTGCATGTCCCAGGAACTTCAGTTGTCTCTTTCTGATGCTCAGTATTAATTTCCTTTTTGTTGCTATTCTTTCCAACACCTCATCGTTGCTTGCATGTTCAATCCACGATATCCGCAGCATCCTTCTGGAGAACCACATTTTCGCTGCTTCCAGTTTTGTCCTCATTTTCGACGATATTGTCTAGCATTCACTGCCGTATTGAAGAACTGACATCACATATCAATCCAGCACTCTTTTTGTTGTTTCTAGTGAAATTTTCCTGTGTGTTAGTACTTTACTCAGCTTTTGGAACGCGTCCTTTGCCATGTCAATTCACCTTCGGATCTCTGTGTCGCACTTTCCATCTCCTGTTAGAAAACTTCCTAGATATTTAAATTTTTGTACTTGCTTGATTCTGGTATCCCCAACCTGTATTTGGCATTTTGGGTTGCACCTTTTGCTGATGACCATGCATTCAGTTTTTGAAATTCTAATCAATTTAATTTCTATTTGAAATATACCAGAATATTTTGCTCATTGAAAATAGTAAATTTAATCATTTAGCTTTCAGTTAAAGCTAAAATTAAGGCTTCAAGAGAACGTTTTTATTTTCAAAAATTCAATTTGAACATGAGTAGTAGTACCTACTTTTATATATAAACAAGAGCAACAAAAATAAATCCGACATTGCAATAACAAAATCACTCAAATATAGAAATTTCTGTGTCGCAGTGTAAACTATACTAATTTTAAATAAAAAAAAACAACAAAAAAACAAATTTATATATATTGTCATCCGCAGACAGATCTGTTTCGCTGTATCACAGCTCATCAGTACGGTTTCACATGCGAATACTTTTTGCCCAGGATCGAAACCTGAACAAATTGGTGTCAGTCGGCGATTCTACCTTTGAGCTATGGGCGCTCGATAGAAGGAGACACACTTTTTAGCGTGTATATTATTATTATACACGCCAATAACCAGAGTGCGCTAATTCATTACTGAATGAGCGATAATTTATTTCGTTAATCCTCGGGACTTTCCAACACACACACACACACACACACACACACACACACACACACACACACACACACACACACACATGTATATATATATATATATAGAGAGAGAGAGAGACAGAGACAGAGACAGAGAGAATGAAAGGGACAGAGACAGACAGACAAACAGACATACAGACAGACAGAGATAGAGACTAAAAACTGAAAAGAGTATCTTCTGCTCATAGGATTTTTAACGCATGCTCATCTGTCTAAACAGGATGTAGCGGCTCCTACCTTATTTCATTTTCAAGTCCTAGTGGGAATCAGCTAAAGAGCATATTTTATGAAATATGGGAACGTTTTGATTGCGTTTTAGATAATAAAACGGATTGCTTTGTTTGTGTTCCGAAACTTTAAACCCGATGCCAGTGAATTTCACTCTTAACTGCCTTGTATATGAAGTAAATAAATCCTTTCTCAAAGATTTCGATGGCACTGAATTAACTGAACGACAAAAAGAAAAAGAGAAAATAATAGAAAGAGAGCTAAGCATTGACTAAGAGAGAGAGAGAGAGAGAGAGAAAGGGAGAGGAAGAGAGAGAAATAGAGAGAGGGAGAGGGAGAGAGATTAATAGATAAGATATTGATGAAAAAATAAATGGACTGGTAAAGAAAGAGACAATGATAGATTGAAAAAGAGAGATAAAGATGTAAAGAACAGAGAAATAGATATCATTGAGAGAGAGAGAGAGAGAGAGAGAGAGAGAGAGAAGAGGAGAAGGTAGTAAATTTAATCTAAATTTCATTCTATAAATTAGATTAATTCAACTTTGCTAACTTTCGAAAATTAACGCATCACGTATTTAAATAAAGAGATATACAAAGAGAGAGAGAGAGAGAGAGAGAGAGTAATAAATAAAGAGAGTTTATGGAAAATGTATTAAAAAATAGCTCCCACGAAAAAAAAAAACGAATTTGAAATAATTTAGTTGTAAAACAGAAGAAAGACAAGACTATTTACATAACACACACACACACACACACACACACACACACACACACACACACACACACAGAGGTATGCGATATACGATCATGTGTTATAGCATTATTTCAAAATATAGTTCTCATCTTGGTTGATATAGATGTTATTATAGACACAAAGTTTCAGCCAAGCACCCTCTGATCATCATCAGGTGTCGATCGATTGGCTGATATGGATTATATGTTGATTATTGTGATATATCCTGCGATATCATTTAGTGTTCGTTCCTGTTGAATTGGTGCGTCATTACCAGATCCAAGGATTGAACTCATGACAAACGTTATGTCTATAATAACATCTCTATCAACCAAGATGAGAACAGTGATGAACAAGATAAACCATATCAGCCAATCAATGGATACCTGATGATGACCAGAGGGTTCTTGGTCGAAACGTTGTGTCTATAATAACATTTATATCAACAAAGATGAGAACAATAATGAAGATGACCCATATCAGCCAATCAATGGACACTTGATGATAACTAGAGGGTCGAAACGTTGTGTCTATAATAACATCTCTATCAGCCAAAATGAGAACAATAATCAAGATAATCCATATCAGCCAATCAACGGACACCTGATGATGACCAGAGGGTTCTTGGTCGAAACGTTGTGTCTATAGTAACATTTATATCAACCAAGATGAGAGCCAGTGTTCGAAATAATACCAAGATATTGAAAATTACTCATCTCATAAATAAATACTAAAATTATGTGATCATGTAGAATTCATTCAAACATTGACAAAACAAGGAATAATTACGGATAAAGTATTAAAAACACAAGATTCTGAAAATCAAGTTCAATCCAAATAAGGCAGTAAATTGACTAAGACACAGCGGGTGGGAGTACTGGGTGTTCAAGAATTAATAAACAGAACTGTTACTAAGAAGAGTAATCAGAAAGAAACTTAACAATTGACATTGTATTTAAGCTAAAGTTACCTACTTTTTCATTTGTGGGTTTTTCCTTGCTTTTTCCACTTTTACTATTGTTCTCTATTTTTTTCAATCGTGTCATTTTCCCTATTTTTTTTCATTGTGCCATTTTTCCCTATTTTTTTCTTTTACCTTTTTTCCTTATTTTTTTAATCTTGACATTTCCCCTATTTTTTCACTTGTGCCATTTTTCCTATTTTTTTCAATTTTACCTTTTTTCCTTATTTTTTTAATCTTGACATTTCCCCTATTTTTTCACTTGTGCCATTTTTCCTATTTTTTTTCAATTTTCCCTTTTCTCCTTATTTTTTTAATCTTGACATTTCCCCTATTTTTTCACTTGTGCCATTTTTTCCTTTTTTTCAATTTTACGTTTTCTCCTTATATTTTAAATCTTGACATTTCCCCTATTTTTTCACTTGTGCCATTTTTCCTATTTTTTTCAATTTTACCTTTTGTCCTTATTTTTTTAATCTTGACATTTCCCCTATTTTTTCACTTGTGCCATTTTTTCCTTTTTTTCAATTTTACCTTTTCTCCTTATTTTTTTAATCTTGACATTTCCCCTATTTTTTCACTTGTGCCATTTTTTCCTTTTTTTCAATTTTACCTTTTCTCCTTATTTTTTTAATCTTGACATTTCCCCTGTTTTTTCACTTGTGCCATTTTTCTCTTTTTTTTCAATTTTACCTTTTCTCCTTATTTTTTTAATCTTGACATTTCCCCTATTTTTTCACTTGTGCCATTTTTCCTATTTTTTTCAATTTTACCTTTTCTCCTTATTTTTTTAATCTTGACATTTCCCCTGTTTTTTCACTTGTGCCATTTTTCTCTTTTTTTTCAATTTTACCTTTTCTCCTTATTTTTTTAATCTTGACATTTCCCCTATTTTTTCACTTGTGCCATTTTTCCTATTTTTTTCAATTTTACCTTTTTTCCTTATTTTTTTAATCTTGACATTTCCCCTATTTTTTCACTTGTGCCATTTTTCCTATTTTTCAATTTTACCTTTTTTCCTTATTTTTTTAATCTTGACATTTCCCCTATTTTTTCACTTGTGCCATTTTTCTCTTTTTTTTCAATTTTACCTTTTCTCCTTATTTTTTTAATCTTGACATTTCCCCTATTTTTTCACTTGTGCCATTTTTCCTATTTTTTTCGATTTTACCTTTTTGCCTTATTTTTTTAATCTTGACATTTCCCCTATTTTTTCACTTGTGCCATTTTCCCTATTTTTTTCCTTTACCTTTTCTTCTTATTTTTTCAATCATGCCATTTTGCCCTTATTTTTTTCACTTGTGCCATTTTTCTCTTTTTTTTCAATTTTACCTTTTCTCCTTATTTTTTAATCTTGACATTTCCCCTATTTTTTCACTTGTGCCATTTTTCCTATTTTTTTCAATTTTCCCTTTTCTCCTTATTTTTTTAATCTTGACATTTCCCCTATTTTTTCACTTGTGCCATTTTTTCCTTTTTCTTCAATTTTACCTTTTCTCCTTATTTTTTTAATCTTGACATTTCCCCTATTTTTTCACTTGTGCCATTTTTCCTATTTTTTTCACTTTTACCTTTTTTCCTTATTTTTTTAATCTTGACATTTCCCCTATTTTTTCACTTGTGCCATTTTTCCTATTTTTCAATTTTACCTTTTCTCCTTATTTTTTTAATCTTGACATTTCCCCTATTTTTTCACTTGTGCCATTTTTCCTATTTTTTTCAATTTTACCTTTTTTCCTTATTTTTTAAATCTTGACATTTCCCCTATTTTTTCACTTGTGCCATTTTCCCTATTTTTTTCCTTTACCTTTTCTTCTTATTTTTTCAATCATGCCATTTTGCCCTTATTTTTTTCACTTGTGCCATTTTTCTCTTTTTTTTCAATTTTACCTTTTCTCCTTATTTTTTTAATCTTGACATTTCCCCTATTTTTTCACTTGTGCCATTTTTCCTATTTTTTTCACTTTTACCTTTTTTCCTTATTTTTTTAATCTTGACATTTCCCCTACTTTTTCACTTGTGCCATTTTCCCTATTTTTTCAATTTTATCTTTTTTCCTTATTTTTTCAATCGTGCCATTTCCCCCCATTTTTTCACTTGTGCCATTTTTCACTGTTATTCTACTAGTACTATTTTCCCCTATTTTTCACTCATGCCATTTTCTCGTGTCTTTTCACTTGTGCCATTTTCCCTATTTTTCTACTTGTACCATTTCCCCCTGTGCCATGATTACCTAGATTCTCTTTTAGTTAGTTCTGGGATAGGTAAATATTTTTTATGTAAAAACTTTTATTTTTAAAGTTGGCTGGAAAGCATGGAACCAGAAGAGAGTTTTACAAACGGGAAATATACGAAAAGAAACTTAGTATAGAACTTAAGTGACATCTAATCAACTTAACTGTAAATTGTTGATATCTCCTCGCCAAATTAGTTAAGGAAGATCTAGAGTCGAAGGAATCTACTTAGAGAGATAGCGAGGGCAACATTACTTTTAAAATAGTAGTGAATACTTTTAACTAATTATAGTTTACAACACTATTCATTACTATTTCTCTAGTAGTTTGGTTTTCAAGGTTAGGATTAGTAGTATCTACCAGTGCACCCACATTTCAACAAGATATGACACAAGGTTAAGGTTTAGGTTGGTCTAACGGTCATAACGGGAAAAATTCCTTACCCCTCGTCACTTCCCTCTTTGGGCACGCCTGAGGCGTCGGACAGTAAACCTAGCGCCAGCCTGAGGGAGAATTACTGGAGCTTAGATTAATATTCAAAGAATACCGATCCCAACCAAAAGTTTAGGATTAGATATATTTACCAGGGCGCCCGGATGTGCGTTATAGTGTAGGGGATATCGACTCGGAACGACAAATCAGGGAACCGAGTTCGAATTCCACTTGAATTCCTTGCATACACTTACACACAATTACCTTTCGGAAAGATATTAATCCATCACTTCCGTCCAGTTATGGGTTAAACAACAGGACAGATTGGGTTCTATAGCCTTGGTCGGCAACAAGTCTACCACAGAAAGCAATGGCAACCTACTGCGGGATCTTCTGCCCAGTCTGTCATGTTTCTTTCGAGACATGATCGCTCAAAGCGACTATAACGTATGGCACTTAACTGACTGACCAGGGCGCCCACATCGCAACCGGATATGACACAAGGTGGGTTTAACGGCCATACCATGCAAAAATTCCCAAACTTCCGCGACACTTTCCCCTTTAGAGACGCCTCAGGCACTGGGCAATAAATCCCTCCCTACCCGAGGGAGACGTACTGCCTGAGAGGAAACACCCTGGAACCTGGAATAATATGTTAGGATTGATTAGGATTAATTTAACCTCCAGCTGCATTAATTGCTATTTATATGGTGGAGATTTGCATATTTCTTATTATGGCACAAGGTCAGACGAAGCTAAGCTTAGAAAAGTTCGATCAAGTTTTTTTTAATTTATGCACAGTCTTTCGTTAACATAAATTAAATTTTTAATCTTTGACTAAATTTTAAAAAATATAGCTAGAATATGTTATATACTGCTGCCTGATCTGGACAAACAACGAAAAATACGTATATATATAAATATAGTTTTCTATTTTTATTCTTCGTAGATGAAGCTTGTGTGGAGCAAGAAAGCAGCCGGAGAGATTCGTTCACACGAAGGTGCTGATGGGAGTCAGTAACCAGGAGGAGTTCTCTGTCTCTTCAGCCAATAATTCTACACTTTATACAGTCTTAAAATTCTCACTCAGTTTTGGTTTTTTGGGTTGTTACTTTAGTGAGGTTATCTACGGCTGGATGTATCTGTCAATTACACCCGGCGGTCTATTCAAGCCGATTGTCGCTTGTTTTTTTTTCTTTTTGCATTTTGTTGACATCATATATGGCCGGATATATCTGTCAACCACTCTTGCCCTTTGTTGATCTTACCTATGGCCGGATGTACCTGTCAGTTAATTTCACCGTTCAAGGTAATATATTACAAATATTCTATTCGACGTTATCGATTTGGATTTCAATTTCTCTGGGAAGATCAAGATCACAATCCCACTAACACGGAAGCGAGGTGGGCTAACTTTGAATTTCTTCACTTTTCATATTTTTTTTTCTTGCTGGAGGTTTACATTTTATATTTTTATTAAGGTAAAAAGCAAAATTCATACTCTTTGTAAATGCATCGGAATATTCATGATCAGTTTCCAGTTTTCAAAGTTTTTCAGTTTTCGAAGCCTTCCATTAAACGCTGCGACCTCGAAAAATTATATTCTAATATTCTATTAGATGCTATCGAGTTGGATAATTTCATTACATTCCTAAAATCTGACATTTTTTCTCAAATAGGTTTTCTATTACTACGAGCTACGAAAGGAATAAATGGTGGAAAGCCATAATCACCCACGTCCTTAAGTGACACGGCACATCTTCTTAATTTACCGTTTCCCCTCAAAATAAACCTCGTATCCTTTGTAGCTCTTATTAAAATTTGTCTGTTTGTTATTTTTCTTAAAACTTGTTCCAGTATCCATTTTCTCTTCTTCTATGTGCCGTGTCCCTTTAGGACGTGGGTGATTATGGCTCTTCACAACTTCCTGCCCTTTGTAGCTCTTGATAAAGTTTGTTTTGTCGTTATATCTTTCAGACCTTGTTTCACTATCCACTTCCTTTATGTGTCGCGTCCCTTCAGGACGTGAGCGATTATGCCCCTCCACAATTTCTTGTTCTTTTTAGCTCTTTATTTATGAATTTATTAGTTTTGTCTTTTTGTTAATTTTCCTAAGCTTTGTTCCTCATCTCCATCTACTCAAGCTCATTTCTCTTCTTCTATGTGCCGTGTCCTTTTATGACGTGAGCGATTATGCCTCTCCACAACTTCTTGTTCTTTGTAGCTCTTTTAAAGTTTGTTTTTGTTATCTTTCCTAAACCTTGTTTCGCTCTCCATTTATTCAAGCTTTCTTCCTCTATGTGCCGTATCCATTCAGAACGTGGGCGATCATGCTTCTCCACAACTTCCTGTCCTTTGTAGCACTGAATATTGTTTTGTTTGTTATTTCTTCTAAATCTTGTTCCGCCAATCATTTACTGAAGCTCTCTAGATAGGTTATGCATTATTTTCCTTTGTTCTCTTGCCTTCAATATTTCCTGCGAACATCAGATTTCTCCATTATGTACCCTAGAAATATCAACTGTATGTTCCTGATTTTAAGTTTATTTTTGTTTTCATTTTCTCTAAAAATTCGTCAGACTATTTATTATGACGATAAACTAAATTCTAAAGCAAGGCCTCTGACGAGGAGAGTGGAAGTTTTGAAGAGCGTGGAACCACCTCTTAATTGCTTTTGTTCCCAGGTCCATCCTGAGATGAGGTGGTAACGCCTGTTAGGGTTCAAGCTATGGACAGATAATGAACCTTCAAAACAAAAACAAAACATTATGAAAGTATAAAAATACATTTTTATAATAAAATTACCAACGATACCTCTAAGAAAAATTACCACAATAATGGTATCTTCAACATCTTTATATAGAACTAAATTTCTGTTGCTTCAAGCGCCTTCTTTATTTTTGAAGTGATTGTCCTGCATTTACTGCCATATAGGAGGATAGATATCATGTAACAGTTCAGTTTCAGTCTCTTCTTCATCTTTGAGGATATTGTCCAGAATATAGGAGAAGTTTGTCTTGCTATATTAGAAAACAGATATCATATAGAAGTTCAGTACGCTTTTCTTTTTTTCTTTGTTGCTTCATCTTTGATGAGATTGTCCAGAACCCACTTTCATTCAGGAGGACAGCAGTCAAGTGTCATCCGTGTCATATGATATCATGTCTCGAACGAACAGAAGATTATGGCGTAATTGGTTGCCATTCCTTTCTGCGGCAATTTGGTTGCCAACCAAAGCTATAGAATCAAATCTGTCCTGCTATTTAACCCATAGCTGGAGTTAAAAAAGAGTCGGATTAATACCTTTTCCCAAGGTTGTTTGCGCCTAAGTGAATGCAACGGATTCGACTGGAATTCGAAATCGGCGCTCCGATTTCTCGTTCTGAGACGATATCCACTGCATGCACATGCACGAGGACATATATGACGTCATAGTTTAAAACTATTTTCCTTGTTTCTAGAAAAGTTTTTTTTATTTCTATTTCGTAATACTCAAGAAAAATTATGGTTAATACATGTTTTTATTTCTCAATTATAATAATACATTTAGCTCGCTTGGTGCTCCATACTGCCGGTCTTGTGTCACACCTAATCTACACTTAATAAGACACTATAATATATCCATGCCATCTGTTTCGATTAACAAGAGAATCCTTTTATCCTATCGCAGGATATCAATTTCCACTAATATAATACAATAAGCTTGGTGGATGTCCGGTGGTGTAATAGATGATTGCTCGAAATAAGAAATTGTTGAACAGTGTTCGAATTTCAGTCGAGTCTGTTATATTCAATTACACACAAATACACATGTGAATGGTATGAATCCATCTCTTCTTTCCTCGTGTATGGGTAAATAGGAAGAAGGGCCAAGCTCTATCACCTTGGTTGGCAACCATTCTATGAGAAAAATAACTCTGAATTCAACTAGCCGAGAGAGTGTTGGACTCCGTCAGTCTAGCCGAGATGCTCCTAAGGCCCTAATTGGTCATGGGAGTAGTGATCGTAATAATAAACCGATTCTTAGGTGCTTAATACAAGGGGTGGATTCTTAATAATTGATGGGGTCGCAATTTTTATCAATACGCAATAAGAAGGGTGCCTTAATGAAACATAGCCGGAAAATCATTTAACCGGTCATAAAGTGCGAAATTAATAAACAGGGTGGTTGATGTGGGCGGAAAGAGTTACTTAAGTTTCAAATTTAAATGTTCCATCCAGAATTAGTTTATTTTCCATAGTAATTTTTGCTCTGATGAATTAATCCCAGCGGAAGTTCGAGCCATCTCGTTGAAAAATGTGCCAACCAGATCCGGTTTCTTTCAAAAGAGAAAAGAAAGACACATTCATTTGAGGCGAAAAAAGAAAAGGGTTAATAAAACTGAAGAGAAGAAAAAATGAGTTCAAAAAAAATATAAGACAGAAAGGAAGCGAGAAATTCAAATTTTGAATTAAAAAGGAAAAAAAAAAATTATAATAAACAAAGAAAAATCATTAAAATGTTTTTTGCAAGCTGACTTTTGGCAAAATTTTACAATTCTTTCAGTCACATAAAATATCACACATCTGATAACAAATGTATTCGTTGAAGTCAATAAATTTCAAGCAACAAAACGGTGCATAAATGAGTCATAAAAATATACATTAGTTCTTAAACAATCATACGATACACTAAATAAGCAATAAAATGATGGTTATTTCTTATTAAGAAATAATACCATACACTAAATTAGGTACCGCCACTCATTTTCGATTCTTAACCTTTAAACTGAAATTTAAAAAAAAGTTTATTGAAATTTTAATTTTAGCTTTAATTGAATGCTAAATTATTAAATATACTATTTCCAGTAAGCAAAATACTCTGGTGTATTTCAAACACAAATTAAATTGATCGGAATCTTTTTAAATTTTTCGGCCATTTTTGAGCGATCGATACATTCGTAAACAAAAGTAAATTCTCGGGTTTAAAATTTTTGCAAAACTAAAATATAGATCTCTGACACGTTATTTTTGAAAAATTAACAAATTTAAATTAATTTGATTTACACAAGTATTACTTATTTATACCATGAAAAACTAATTCTTAATCACGGAATGTTGATATTTCTGATCTTTACCGTATGATCTGACATATGACGACAGCCAGATAAGCTAAGTGTCGATGATGAACACAAGTGACATAATTGTCCAAATTTCATTGCCTTTTTAGGAGCAGATTTTCGGAAATAAAGGCAAAATGTTTGAAATAAAATAATAGATGGTTTACATCCCAATGAGTCCTACGTTTAACTAACAAAAGCAATTTCCAAACAAAATTTAATTTATTAAAATTTCATGAACTTACGTGAAGGATGTAACAGATGTAAAAAATATTTTTACCAAGATTTTTTAAAAATAATAATCGAAAGCATAATTTCATTCGTTTTTGAAAAAGTCCTGAAAGTTTCATCCAAATTTGACAATTATTTGAATTTTTGCAAGAATTTCCAAATTAATGTTTTTCACAAAAAAAACAAAAAAACAAAAAAAAACAAACTGAGTTACGCAATATTACATTTTCCCTTGTAAATTCTAGTAACGATTTGGTTACCTGCTAACTAAAATCAAAACAAGATTTTTACCAAAATTTCGAACGTGTTAGAAAAGATTAAAAAATTTAAAAAATAGAAAAATGATTTGAACTTTTCCTCTTAATAATAACATAAAGATTTTGATGGAAAAATTTTGTTTCTATTAAGTTTGGGAACGTTTTTCTTCATACTTTGCTGCTTTTTCAGCCATTTAGTACCTAAATAGTTTCTTAATTGAAATGTAACTACGTGTAAATACTGTTTTAGTTTTAAATGTAAGAATTTAATTTAAAAAAACAATTTTGTTCTGCCTATTTAGGTTTTTTTTTAGAAAAAAAAAATGAAATTGTTGTTTTTCGGGAAGATGGTAGAGAAAAAAACTTTCTGAAGCCCAGGTTTTTAACACTACAGTTTATTAAGAAACTATAGTTTGGACTGATAGAATTTCCTGGCACTCATTAAGTTAAAAAGCTATCAGCATCACTGCACTTAATATTCAATAAGACAATACACTAAAGATACACTAAATACGATACACTAAATAAGCATTGATACGAGACATTAAATAAGCGATAAGACTATTCATTAAATATTAAGTAATATCACGATACATTAAATAAGCAATAAGAAGATGCATTAAATATTAAGCAATAATACGGTACACAAAATAAGTAATAAGAAGATACACAAAATAAACCATAATACGATGCATTAAATATTAAGCAACAACACGATACGCCAAATAAGCAATAAGACGATACACTAAATAAGCAATTAGACGATGCATTAAATATTAAGGAACGACGATACTCTAAGCAATATTGGCTGCCCACTTTTTTTAGCAAACAATATGGCTTTTGCTTCTCTAGATCAACCGCCGATGTTCTAACGGTTATTACTTAATTTGTCTCTCAAACGTTAGATAAGAACAGCGAAACTTCGGCTGTGGCTTTAGATATCAGTATTTGACATGCTGGCCTTCATCAAAAGCGCAAAGTCTATGGTGTCAATGGCCGAATGTTTGACAATCCAATCATTCTTAACAAATCCTATAACGAAGGTCGAGTTGAACGGCTCTGCTTCTACATCCTTTGATATTAATATCGGGGTTTCTCTTGGATTTACATTGTTTCTTACCTTCATCAACGACGTTCAGTCAGTCAGTTAAGTGCCGTACATGATAAACGCTTGGGCGATCATGTCCCGAAAGAGACACGGCTGACTGGGCAGATGATTATCCCGCAGTAGGTTGCCATTGCTTTCTGCGGTAGACTGGTTGCCGACCAAGGCTATAGAACCCAATCTGTTCTATTATTTAACCCATAACTGGAGGGAAGAGACGGATTAATACCTTTCCCAGGGGTATTTGCGCGTAAGTGAATGCAACGAATTCAACTGGAATTCGAACTCGGCTCTCCGATTTCTCGTTCCAAGCCGATATCCACTGCACCACAACGCGACGACGTTCATTCAAGCTATTAATGTCCAACTCGTTATTTATGCTGATGGCGAAACTTGCTCTTGTCAAATAAAGTAGAACCGGCGACTATTCTCGAAAACGACATCCAATCAGTTGTTAACTGCGTCAATGAGGTAAAGTTGAACACATCTAAAATGAAGCTTCTATCTTTTAAATGCCGTATAGAAATGTTTTTGGCTTCCATCAACATGGCTGTTACTACCCCTCCTCCAGGAAGGAGAGCAACTCACTGCGCCTTGTTGGTTTCATGTTTTTTGCTTACATGAAGTGGAGTGATTATATTGAATCAATTGCTCAATGATGTAATGAATACGTAATGAATATGCATACACCTTGCTACCCCCTTACAGTAATGTGATTGGCTAATGTCAGCCGTAAATATAGACGAAGACGAGGACACATACAGGTCTACGTTTATATGTCTACCGCTACAGGTCTACCACTAAAGATCTACAGGTCTTCGACTAGAGATCTACGTATAGAGGTCTACTACTATTGGTCTACGTTTACTGACTACTTCTAGGTCTCCGGATATTGCATACGACGAGTACCGTTCATTACATCTACGTTCTAGATTGTCCTACCCGGTTACATTTGCCTAAATCATTTAACTACCTCGAATGATATATATATATATATATATATATATATATATATATATATATATATAATGACAAGACCGACTCTGTAAGTATCTAAATCCTAAAATTATACGAAAATAAACTTTGAGGACAACAAATAACAGACAGAATCTAACTCCGTTATTGTCCGTCGCTATAAGGCGTTGGACAAGAGGGGAAAAAAAAAAAGAAAACTGCGGAATACAGACAATACATACAATACCCCTGACGAGCCGTTGTGTGAAACCGCGGTAGGTTTTGGCGATCTTGTGATTTTTTTACGTATATATATATCCCTTTCCGGGACATATCACCCAGTTTTTTGTTAGAAAAGTTGGTTCACTGTGTTGTGCCAAACATTTTTCTCCAGAGAATCCATCTTGCATCTTTATGAATCTACTATTCTTCTGTGCATTGAATATTTCTGTCATTCATGGCCTGGTTATCCTCTTTTATATTTAGAGATTCTTTAAAGAAGGAGTGAAATGCAATAGGTCCTGACACAAAATCACAACTTCAGTCACTTTTCCACCACCAAGATGCGGTTTTCTTTCGTTTTATCGATAAATCTTTTCATACCAACTGTTCTAATAATCTCTATTTGGTGCATCGACTGCTTACATTTAAATGCTTTACGAGATTAACAAATAGGTCGTGTCTTCCTCTTGAAAGAGCCGAATGTAACTGTTTGAGTTTGAGATTTGTCTTACGGCTTAACAACCTCTGTGGGTTATTTAACCCTCTCGGGCCATTCGTATCATATTTGATACAGTATGAAAACAAGCCTTGAAAGAAATATTTTCCTGAAAATTTTTTTAAGAGAAATATTTTATAAATTTCAAATGAAAGCAGTACTGACTGCTCAGTCAATGAATACCAAATGTTTCCTTATAGGGAAATACCAAATGTTTCCTTATAGGGAAATACTGTTTCAAATATGATACGAATGGCCCTAGAGGGTTAATAGATAGATAGATAGATAGATAGATAGATAGATAGATAGATAAACAGACTGAGATTAACCCTCTAGGGCCATTCGTATCATATTTGATACAGTATGAAAACAAGCCTTGAAAGAAATATTTTCCTGAAAATTTTTTTAAGAGAAATATTTTATAAATTTCAAATGAAAGCAGTACTGACTGCTCAGTCAATGAATGCCAAATGTTTCCTTATAGGGAAATACCAAATGTTTCCTTATAGGGAAATACTGTATCAAATATGATACGAATGGCCCTAGAGGGTTAATGCCTAAATGGTTGGGGTTTTACGGTATTTTTTATGTTTAGTTATAGTGAGAAGGTTGATTTAATCAGAGTTTGATTAATTCTTTTATTTTTTATTTTAGAAAACTGAAGATGTCTTCTAGTTTTGTATTCAAATATGTACTGTTGGTAATAATTTTTTTCTTTAAAATGGATTGGTGGTAATATTTTTCTTTCAAAAATGTATATTTTTCTATAAAAGTTTATTTTCATGTATATATTTCTATAATGTATTTTTATACTTTCATAGTGTTTTGACCCTAGTTTAGGGGTTAACTATTTGCCCATGGCTGGGACCCTAACAGGTGCTACCACTCGGGTCAGGATGGACCTGGGAACAACAGCAATTAAGATGTGGTTCCATGCTCCTCACAATCTCCGAATCAGAGTCCTTGCTGCCGGATGCATTTTACCGTCATACCCAAGACCGGATGTAACTGTAAGTTCTGTTCTAATAGCTTCTTTTCTAGCACTTCCTGCCAGTGGAACTCTCTTCCGGTTTCTTGCTTTTCTGCAAACTACGATCTTCAAATATTTAGATGAAACTTCAATCGCCATCTTCTGTATTCCTGAGATCTGTTATTTTATTGACTTTTCTTCTCGTTAAAATGTTATCAGTCACTCTGTATGTGCTAATGTCATACACTTTTATACATGCAGTGTTTATACGCAGAGTACGTTTTAAGTTTACGTCCACATCGCGTTGAAACGCCGGTTTCCTTACGATAACCGGAGTTATACAAAATTAAACCTGGTCAGTATCTAGAGGGGTGACCACTGTAAGCGTGGATGTGCAGCTGGTGTAATGGATAATGCCTCTGAACTGGAAAATCAGAAAACCTTTTTAGAACCATCAATGATAATTTTTGCCACTGTTATTGTCAGAATTGTTCAAGTGATGAGGTTTATATAAAATACTAGCAGTATAACCCGGCGTTGCCCGGGTGTAATGAAAGCTTTAAAACTAATCCATGGTCCTGGAGCTCAGACTGTTTGGATGTTGGCACGAAAGACTAAAAAGCAATAGTTCTTTCTAGTTAAAGCGAAACCGTAGACTGAAAGAAAAATGAATGGATGTAAGTCAAATTTTGATTTCCTGGTATCGATATCAAATAAGTTTTTTCATCGTAAACTGAATTTTGAAGGCCTCTGAGTAAATCGTATCATCGCCGAGAGGAAGAACCACAATTATACCTACTTAGAGCCAAATCCGAAGCAAAAACTCAAATAAAAGGGCTGAAAAAATACAGACATACAGGCAGATAAACAGACACACACACAAATATCTTGCCTTTTATATATATATATATATATATATATATATATATATATATTATCGATTTTCTGCACTATTGTAAGAACTGCAACCTTGAAACTTCTGAATATCGTTTCTTATGTTTTTGTCTATGAGTGTATCAAATTTGATTAAAATCTGACCACTTCTTCTATAACGCGATTTTTTCGATTATCGATTTTCGATATTTATTGGGGTACCTCGACACCACCCCTAGCTAAGAACACTCGCAGACGCTCATAGTACAACTGTGTAAATTTTCAAGAAAATCGGTTCAGCCTTTTCGGACACAGACACACACAGACACAGACACACTGACAAAGTTCCATTTATAAATAAGTTTAGATTTAAAGAGTTTTTCATGAAATTATAATTTGAATGTCCATTAAATGTTATAGTTCTATCTAATACTGATTTTCTTCCAAACATTTTGGCGTTGGCAATGACGAAAGTTAATTGAATGGTACCATTATCTTCTCTTCTAGTGACATCTACTAACCGTTTTTTGCTATTACTACTGTTAGACTTGTTCAAGTAATTTGGTAAAACAGTTTGTGATATTGTAACATCAGACTATTAAGTCTGATGAAGAAATAAACTGTTTCTTTTTTCGTCTGTGGAAGTCTCTTACAGTCTCTTCCTTGCAAACTACAATATGCAAAATTTAAATGAAACGTAAATCGCCATCTTTTGTATTTCTGAAGTCTGTTCTTTTATTGTCCTTTCTCCCCATTAAAATCTTCTCATTTATCCTATATGTGCCAATGTTGCACAATTATATAAATGCAATGCTTGTACGTAGAATACATTTAAGGCATACGTCCGCATCACATTGAAACACGCTTTTTCGTACGATCACCGAAGTTAAGCAACATCGAGCCTGATTCAGTATCTAGATGGGTAATCACTTGGGATACTAGGTGCTAGAAGCAATGTGCTTATGGTAATGGTTCACAATTGGAGATTTTTGTTTAAAATTCAGTTTAAAATATTTCCAAAACTTCGTGAATTGAGGAAATCAGTTTTACTTCTTCAAAATGCCAAGAAATTAGAGTTAAAGGAAGAGGATTCGTGGCGTGAGGTTTTGAAGTCCCGCAGAGTTTGTGATTTGAAGAAATCAACTAAATTGAAATTCTACTAAGATTGTGCTTCGAAGTAACCAATTTTCGGCCTGAAATGTAATTTTGGCCCAAATCAGTGTTTTGGATGGAGTTGATTACTTATAACCCGAATCATGTATTAAAAGTAAGGTTTTGAAGTTCCATGAAGTAAGTTGATGAATTTAAAATTATTTGATCAAAATTATCATTGCTGTTTACTAAACTGGACCACAGATGACCTTATTTTTGTCCCGGCGGTCCAACTACCTCACCACAGGAACTAGTTTAAGAGTCTGCACGGAGTTCGGCTTTTTTTACAGTTATAAAATAAATGTAAATCACATTTATAGAATGTATCAACGCTTCTTTGATTGAAGAACTTGAAAACCAGATCCATCTAGCATCAAATTAAAATAACACCTCCTTTTCCCCCAAAGAAATACGGAAATAATAATTATAATGATAAGCTATAAATATGGAAAGTGACAATTTCACATGCTTTCTTGAAAAAATGGAAAATAGATACTTTTTGAGGTGACGATCTTCATAGTCGAGAGGTAAAGAACACAGGATTAAACGGTGTTTTCCCCTACAAAGGAGGATGCAGGTGTGGTTCCCGCTTGAGAACACATTTTTTTATTAGGATTTATAGAATGCGCAGGCCAGTAGACGAAATACACATTGTTTAATAAATGAAAATGGGGAGACGGTTTCAAAAACGTAGTGTCAACTATAATAAAAATTAAACAGCATGCGATGGGTAAATTGTTGCATTTTATGTTTTTAATTTTGCGCAGCATGCGCATAGTTTGTTTTTTTTTTATTTTGTCGACTGCAAAGTGTAGAAGGGTCAGTTAGGCACCATCCGTAAGAAAAAGAATCCCATGCTGCAATTCACTCCGCCTGAAATTTAGAAACGTCATGTAGTACTGCTTGGCATTCATGCCAGAAGTCTCAATATGAACATTTAAGAGTGTTTCTGTGTTAATCTGAGGACAGTGCACAGGATTCGGAAAGTGTTGGATAAGTCTAATGGTGATTATGAAGCTGTTTGGTATGATCACTAATGATGGCGACATTATAATTCTATTCATTTTGCCACAGGGTCTTCGACTCAACCCGAAGGTCTGCATCAATTGCCTTGAGGAGGTAGTGCTTCTCTGGCTTAAGGGGGTAGCTGCTAAAAGACCCTAGGTTTGTCAACAAGACTCTACACCATGCTACATAAGCAGGCGAAACAAGTCAAGGCTGTCAAACAATTTCTGTCTTCAACATCACCCCTTACATCTGACCACTAGACTCCCCAGACTGTACCCTCCTTGATTATTATGTTTAAGGCGCAGTTGAGTGAGAGACCAACAAAACTGCTTGTAACACCAAAGATAAACTGAAGGCAAGCATTATGGCAGCATTCACTAACTTAAACAAGGAGGCTGCCCAGAAGAGTTGCATGATATCCCGAAGTCGCCTGTAGACAGTGGTTGAAGACGATGACGATTTTGTTGAATAGATGTATTCTTTAGAATTAAAAAAAAAATTCTGTAATTTGTTAAATATATATGTTAAGATGCCATTTTCAATGTTGCGTAATTCAGAGAACAATTTATTGGTCGCAACCTATCTATCTACACTTATTTATAACTAGAACTTTGTGTGTGTGTGTGTGTCCGTTACCTATAGACTCCGAAACGGCTGAACTGATTTTCTTGAAAATTTACACAGTTGTAATATAAGCGTCTGCGAGTGTTCTTAGCTAGGTTTTGTGTCGAGGTACGCAGATAAATATCGAAGATCGATAATCGAAAAAATCGGGTTATAGACGGAGTAGTCCGATTCACTTACGCGCAAATACCCTTGGGAAAGGTATTAATCCGTCTCTTCCTTCCAGTTATGGGTTAAATAGCAGGACAGATTGGGTTCTATAGCCTTGGTCGGCAACCAGTCTACCGCAGAAAGCAATGGCAACCTACTGCGGGATAATCTTCTGCCCAGTCAGTCATGTCTCTTTCGAGACATGATCACCCAAGCGTGTATCACGTATGGCACTTAACCGACTGAGTCCGATTTTAATGAAGTTTGATGCACTCATAGACAAAGACATAAGAAACGATATTCAGAAGTTTCAAGGTTGCAGTTCTTACAATAGTGCAGAAAATCGATAATATATATATATATATATATATATATATATATATATATATATATATATATAAGCAAGATGTTTGTGTGTGTGTCTGTTTATCTGTCTGTATGTCTGTATTTTTTTCAGCCCTTTTATTTGAGTTTTTGCTTCAGATTTGGCTCTAAGTAGGTATAATTGCAGTTCTTAGTCTCAGCCATGATACCATTTAATCAGAGGACTTATTTAGCCTTCAAAATTCAGTTTACGACGAAAAAACGTTTTTGATATCGATACCAGGAAATCAAAATTTGACTTATATCCATTAATTTTTCTTTCAGTCTACGGTTTCGCTTTAACTATAAAGAACTATTGGTTTTTAGTCTTTCGTGCCAACGTCCAAAGAGTCTGAGCTCCAGGACCATGGATTAGTTTTAAAGCTTTCATTACATCCGACCAACGCCGGGCTATACTGCTAGTATATATATAGTATATATATATACTATATATTATATTTGAAGCCATAGAGCCGAGAGTGAAAAATTGGGAGAGAGAGAGAGAGAGAGAGAGAGAGAGAGAGACAGAGAGACAGAGAGAGAGTGTGTGTGTGTATGTGTGTGTGTT
The DNA here is from genome assembly GCA_037127315.1 of Ascarosepion bandense. Lineage (NCBI taxonomy): Eukaryota > Metazoa > Mollusca > Cephalopoda > Sepiida > Sepiidae > Ascarosepion > Ascarosepion bandense. The sequence continues at coordinate 4,086,364 of JBBBDQ010001018.1, read as the reverse complement.
TAAGGAGACAAGAAAATGATGAAAAGAATCAATAACCACAACACACACACACACACACATATGTATACAAGTATGTACTCGTGCACCCATACGTTAACACACACAAGCGCACGTGCGTGCAAACTCACGCACACAAAAAGAAAAAAGATGCATGTATATATGTGTATATATATATGATAAAAGTACAATTCGGAGACAAAAAAATAATACAGTAATCAATAACAAATAATGAGCAAACTGCATAATAAAACAGCTGCAAATAATTGCATTCGGACTCGCAATTATTTCTACTCAATAGCCTCTAGAATAATTTGAAACATAACAGTTACAGTCCACCCAATAACCGTTAAGAAGACGCAAAAGACATTCTAACCATAATGCACCATTAACATTTAAAACTCTTCTTTCTCTATGTGACGTAGGCGATCATGGCCATCCACATCTCCCTGTCCCTAGTAGCTTTTATCACGCATTATCTTCTTACACTGACCAATCCTCGTTCTGCCATTCCCTTGCTCAAGTCTCTCAAGTATATTACTCGTTGCATACCCCTGTCTCTCTTTCCCTCTATCTGACCTGTACGTATCAGATTTTTCAAGCCCTCCTTGATCATTACATGAACAAGTAACTTATAAAAACGAAAAATGAAATATTTCATCCTATTTTTAGTATTTATTGCCAAGTGGATAATTCTAAATGAAAATACAATGCTTCTCTTGTTATTATTACTTTGCGAAATTTTACAAGGCGAATAGCGACAATTTACCCATCGCACCCTGTAGATTGAAACTATGTATTTCATAGTATTTTTAGTATTTATTGCCAAGTGGATAATTCTAAATGAAAATACAATGCTTCTCTTGTTATTATTACTTTGCGAAATTTTACAAGGCGAATAGCGACAATTTACCCATCGCACCCTGTAGATTGAAACTATGTATTTCATAGTATTTTTAGTATTTATTGCCAAGTGGATAATTCTAAATGAAAATACAATGCTTCTCTTGTTATTATTACTTCGCAAAATTTTACAAGGCAAAGAAGCAAAAATGAACTCGTCCGGATCGCCCCAAATTTTCTTCATTCATTCATTGATGAAACTTCAATATAGGTAATCTAAACTTATTTATAAATGGAACTTTGTCTGTGTGTGTGTGTGCGTGTGTGTGTGTGTGTGTGTGTGTGTGCGTGTGTGTCTGTGTGTGTCCGTTACCTATGGACCGATTTTCTTGAAAATTTATACAGTTGTACTATAAGCATCTGTGAGTGTTCTTAGCTAGGTTTTGTGTTGAGGTACCACCAATAACTATTGAAAATCGAGAATCCAAAAAATCGAGTTATAGAAGGAGTGGTCGGATTTTAATCGAATTTGATACACTCATAGACAAAGACATAAGAAACGATATTCAGAAGTTTCAAGGCTGCAGTTCTTACAATAGTGCAGAAAATCGATAATATATATATATATATATATATATATATATAAAAGGCAAGATATTTGTGTGTGTGTCTGTTTATCTGCCTGTATGTCTGTATTTTTTCAGCCCTTTTATTTTAGTTTTTGCTTCGGGTTTGGATCTAAGTAGGTATAATTGCAGTTCTTAGTCTCAGCCATGATACCATTTACTCAGAGGACTTATTTAGCCTTCAAAATTTACGACGAAAAACTTATTTGATATCGATACCAGGAAATCAAAATTTGACTTACATCCATTCATTTTTTTTCACTCTACGGTTTTGCATTAACTGGAAACAACTATTGGTTTTTAGTCTTTCGTGCCAACGTCCAAAGAGTCTGAGCTCCAGGAACATGGATTAGTTTTAAAGCTTTCATTTCACCCGAGCAACGCCGGGCTATACTGCTAGTTATTAAATATTTATAAATTCATTTGATGCACGTTATTGTGCAGTATTAACAAAAGAACCATTCTATTTTCATTTACAATTATTCACTTGGCCATAAATACTAAAAAATACATCGTTTTTTTTAAACACTGTGGTGGCCTAATAATTATGGCCGGTAGTGTGTGTGTGTGTATATATATATATTAGTCATCCGCATGTCCGCCTGTTTCGCTGTATCATAGCTCATCCACTTGCTTCTGCCCGGGATCGAAATAGGACCGATTTGGTGTCAGTCGGAGTCGCAACCCACTAAGCCATAATCACAGAAGGGAAGTTGTAACGTGTTCTATATAAGCAGTGTATGTACACGCCAGTCACCGAAAGAATTCAATTCATTCCTATTGAGTAATGCAAAAGTGGAAACTGTTTTTAAAATTTTCTTCTCTACAGACCTCAATCGCAGGGAGCATAATATATTAGTGTTTATATATATAAACATCCTTTCACCCGTATATGGAATGAGGTATTTTTTTTTAATCGTATCACCCCGAGCAAGGCGGTAAGGCCACTGATGTGCAGGGGGCTACGTAATAGTGAGAAGATTGGAAAAAATAAAGCCGGAAACCACATCCTAAACAGGGAACAAGGAATGAGCCTCTTAACCTGTTCAATAGACGTGGGTGGAGTGTGAACCGTGCGATAGATAGATCTATCTACTCCAATTGAAAAAAAAAAAAGAAACCAAAGTGAGAAGTTTGGAAAAGAGAAAACCGGAAACCACATCCTAAACAGGGAACAAAGGATGAGCCTCTTAACCTGTTCAATAGACGTGGGTGGAGTGTGAACCGGGCGATAGATCTATCTACTTCCTATTGGAAAAAAAAAAGAAACCAAAGTGAGAAGATTGGAAAAGAGAAAGCCGGAAACCACATCCTAAACAGGGAACAAGGGATGAGCCTCTTAACCTGTTCAATAGACGTGGGTGGAGTGTGAATCGGGCGATAGATAGATCTATCTAATCCAATTGGAAAAAAAAAAAAAGAAACCAAAGTGAGAAGATTGGAAAAGAGAAAGCCGGAAACCACATCCTAAACAGGGAACAAGGGATGAGCCTCTTAACCTGTTCAATAGACGTGGGTGGAGTGTGAACCGGGCGATAAACCACTTATGTATATACGAAGAGAACATTGACAAAATAATCGATACTGGTGAGTAAAAAAATGAGAAAGAAGTGTTTTGTTGCCGAAGACTTGTTTCGTTCTTTTATTCCTTGATTCTGTTCGTATTTACGTGGAATTAAACATGAGGAATTAATTTCGTAGTGCCTTGCGATCTCGTGCTTGTGAATATCTACAGCTCTCTCTCTTTATCTCACCCTCTCTATCCATATATATATTTATATATATATATATATACAATTATGACCGGTAGTATATATATATATATATATATATATATATATATATATATATATATATATATATATATATACTACCGGCCATAATTGTTCGGAAACCTCAGTTTTCTTTTCAAAGAAATGAAGCATTTCATACTACCTCCCAGCATTCACTGCCAAGTGGATAATTCTAAATGAAAATAGAATGGTTCTTTTGTTAATATTACTTTGCAAAATGTTACAAGGCAAATAGCGACAATTTACCAATCGCGCCCTGCATATTTACTATATATATCTATATATACATATATATATGCACTACCAGCCATAATTATGATGGAACTCCTGTTTTATAAAAGAAATGACGTCTTTCATACTATTTTTAGTATTTATTGCCAAGTGGATAATTCTAAATGAAAATAGAATGGTTCTTTTTTTTTATTGTCACTTTACAAAATTTCACAAGGCAAGGAAGCAAAGATGAACTCGTCCGAATCACCCTAAATTTTCTTTATACTTTCATTGATGAAACTGCAATATTCCATGATTAACGTAAAGTCATATCATTGCGTGCTTGGAAGTATTTCACAAAATCGTTAAGTAAAAGATTTGAAAGGTTTTGATTCTGCATGTTAATCCTGAAGGCAGTCCGATATGTTTATCATGCGATTGAAGAGAAGTCATTAACGCATAACTGTGCCTTATTAAAAGATGTTCTTAAGTACTTTAAGGAAATAATAATGCAGCCACACCCACAGCGTTATCTTTCTTTCAAGAACCTCAGATTTTGCGCTTGGTAGTCAAGATTTATCCTTGACAAGTAAACACTCTTTGCGCTGAACATCGTCTTATGTTTTTCACTCATTTGACCCTAAGCGAGGCAATAAATCCACCAAGACTAAAGGGGGTTACTGAGTGTTTGCTATTAATGAGATAGAACAATAAAAAAAGAAGAATTAAAAAAAATATAAGATGACGATTGACATTGACAGAGAAAAAAACAGTATAAATTCACTTTCTTCATATGTTTAGGTTTTATTACAATTCTTATCATCGCTTTTTGAACGAGTAGTTGTTAAAATAGAAGCGGTGTCAAGGAAAAACTCGTCCTTTTGATACTGAATTTCTTTTTCTTTTTTTTTTTTTGCTGGTAAGAAAATCCATCTTTGCTGAAATTTCTATCCTCAAGTAAAAGAAGTATTTGCTTATTATTATTATTATGTCATTTTTCATCATATTTAGATTTCTGCATTGGTCTCACTACCAACCAAGTCTGCGGGGAGACCTAAGGCAGGTAGTGGCGTGTTGTTATGACTCCATTTCATGTTTTTCTATCCTCCCTATCATCCCCAGCATTACATAGATAACGTTTTCCTTAGTGTGTGGGCTGTACTTAATAATACAATATTATTATTATTATTATTATTATTATTTTGTCATTTTTCATCATATTTCGATTTCTGCTTTGGTCTCACTACCAACCAAGTCTGTGGGGAGACCTAAGGCAGGTAGTGGCGTGTTGTTATGGCTCCATTTCATGTTTTTCTATCTTCCCTATCATCTCCAGCATTACATAGATAAAGTTTTCCTTAGTGTGTGGGCTGTACTTAATAAGACAATTTTTTGTATATCTCTTAAGCTGGGGTTTCCAGGGATTATTATCATTATTATTATTATTATTATGTCATTTTTCATCATATTTCGATTTCTGCTTTGGTCTCACTACCAACCAAGTCTGCGGGGAGACCTAAGGCAGGTCGTGGCGTGTTGTTATGGCTCCATTTCATGTTTTTCTATCTTCCCTATCACCCCTAGCATTACATAGATAAAGTTTTATTATTATTATTATGTCATTTTTCATCATATTTCGATTTCTGCTTTGGTCTCACTACCAACCAAGTCTGCGGGGAGACCTAAGGCAGGTAGTGGCGTGTTGTTATGACTCCATTTCATGTTTTTCTGTCTTCCCTATCATCCCTAGCATTACATAGATAAAGTTTTCCTTAGTGTGTGGGCTGTACTTAATAAGACAATTTTTTTGTATATCTCTTAAGCTGGGGTTTCCAGGGATTCTTTCAATGTGTTGTTTTGTTCCATTTTTTATCATTCCAAGTGCACCTACTATCACTGGCACAACTCTTATTTTCAATTTCCACATTATTTCTATTTCAATTTCCAGGTCTTTATATTTTGACAGTTTTTCAAATTCCTTGATTGCTATGTTACAATCCGCTGGACAAGCCATATCAATTAATAGACAAGTTTTCTCCTTCTGGTTTTTAACAATAATGTCTGGCCTGTTTGCTTCAATTTTTCTGTCTGTGTAGATGGTGTAATCCCATAAAATGGTTACATCTTCTATTTCTGTAACCGGTGCTGGGTGATGTTCATACCAGTGTTTGTTTACAGATTTTCCATAATGTTTGCACATTGCCCAATGTAAATATTGCCCAACTCTATCGTGGCGATTTTTATATTCATTTGAAGCAAACACAGAACAGCCTGAGATTAGGTGGTCTATTGTTTCTTGGTGTTTATCACAAAACCTGCATTTTGGATCCATATTATTATGCATAATATTTGCCTGAAAGTTTCTAATGAAAAGACTTTGGTCTTGTGCTGCAAGAATAAAGCCTTCAGTTTCAGACTTTAATCCAGATGCACGTAACCATCGATGAGTATTAACTTTGTCAACATTGGATTTATTGGCACGTTCTGGATATTGGCCATGCAGAGGTTTGTCTTGCCAGCGCTGTTTCAACTGTTCCAGAGCTTTATCTTTGGCTTTCATTTTCATATTTTTTGCCGCAATAGTTGGTTCTTGGCTTCTCTTTTGCTCTTCTACAGAATCTACTAACTGTAAATCTTGTTTGTTATTATTAACCTGTTCAATAATAACCTGTTCAAAATTATTATTATTATTATTATTATTATTATTATTATTATTATTATTATTATCATTATTATGTCATTTTTCATCATATTTCGATTTCTGCTTTGGTCTCACTACCAACCAAGTCTGCGGGGAGACCTAAGGCAGGTCGTGGCGTGTTGTTATGGCTCCATTTCATGTTTTTCTATCTTCCCTATCATCCCTAGCATTACATAGATAAAGTTTTATTATTATTATGTCATTTTTCATCATATTTCGATTTCTGCTTTGGTCTCACTACCAATCAAGTCTGCGGGGAGACCTAAGGCAGGTAGTGGCGTGTTGTTATGACTCCATTTCATGTTTTTCTATCTTCCCTATCATCCCCAGCATTACATAGATAAAGTTTTCCTTAGTGTGTGGGCTGTACTTAATAAGACAATTTTTTTGTATATCTCTTAAGCTGGGGTTTCCAGGGATTCTTTCAATGTGTTGTTTTGTTCCATTTTTTATCATTCCAAGTGCACCTACTATCACTGGCACAACTCTTGTTTTCAATTTCCACATTTTTTCTATTTCAATTTCCAGGTCTTTATATTTTGACAGTTTTTCAAATTCCTTGATTGCTATGTTACAATCCGCTGGACAAGCCATATCAATTAATAGACAAGTTTTCTCCTTCTGGTTTTTAACAATAATGTCTGGCCTGTTTGCTTCAATTTTTCTATCTGTGTAGATGGTGTAATCCCATAAAATGGTTACATCTTCTATTTCTGTAACCGGTGCTGGGTGATGTTCATACCAGTGTTTGTTTACAGCTTTTCCATAATGTTTGCACATTGCCCAATGTAAATATTGCCCAACTCTATCGTGGCGATTTTTATATTCGTTTGGGGCAAGCACAGAACAGCCTGAGATTAGGTGGTCTATTGTTTCTTGATGTTTATCACAAAGCCTGCATTTTGGATCCATATTATTATGCATAATATTTGCCTGAAAGTTTCTCGTGAAAAGACTTTGGTCTTGTGCTGCAAGTATAAATCCTTCAGTTTCAGACTTTAATCCAGATGCACGTAACCATCGATGAGTATTAACTTTGTCAACATTGGATTTATTGGCACGTACTGGATATTGGTCATGCAGAGGTTTGTCTTGCCAGCGCTGTTTCATCTTTTCAAGAGCTTTATCTTTGGCTTTCATTTTCATATTTTTTGCCGCAATAGTTGGTTCTTGGCTACTGTTTTGCTTTTCTACAGAATCTACTAACTGTAAATCTTGTTTGTATTTACTGCCTTCTTTTATTATTGAATATTTTTTCTTTCTTTCTTCATGTTGTCTTACTAATTGTATCATCCAATCCTTTGTTGTTTCTATGTATGTTAGTAAGCCAATAGTTGTTGTCTTGTATGACAATTCCAGCTGAATAAGACCCCTTCCACCTTCTTTACGGGGTATGTATAGACGGTCTACATCAGCCTTTGGATGATGCATCTTATGCTTAGAAAGAAGCTTTCTTGTTTTAGCATCCATTCACCTGATGTCGTTTAGAGTCCAGTTTAAGATGTTGAAGCTATATTGGACAACTGGGATTGCAAGGCTATTAATGGCCATAACTCTATTCTGTGAATTTAATTCAGTTTTTAATATCATTCGTAGCCTTCTATAGTACTCTTTACGCACTATTTCTTTCATTTTTTTATGGTGAATGTTTTCGCTCTCATTTACACCTAGGTATTTATAAGCTTCTTCTGGTTTCAATTCTTTTATTGTTACAGCATGGTCTAGGCTAATTGAGGATGTTTCTTGTATTGATCCACGTAAAACTGTAGCTTTAGCACATTTATTCAAATTAAATTTCATTCCAATGTCTTCGCTGAAGCATTTTACAGTTTGCAGAAGACCTTCCAGCTCATTATCATTCTTAGCATATAACTTTAAGTCATCCATGTAAAATAGATGGCTTATTTTCTTTTGGCCTATTTTATAACCACATTCTGTCTTATTAAGTTGACTGGTTAGTGCTATTAATGATATGCAGAATAGTAAGGGATTATTATTATTATTATTATTATTATTATTATTATTTCATTTTTCATCATATTTCGATTTCTGCTATGGTCGCACTACAATCAAGTCTGCGAGAAGACTTAAGATAGGTCGTGGCGTGTTGTTATGGCTCCATTTCATGTTTTTTCTATCTCCCCTATCATCCCTAGCGTTACATAAACAAAGTTCTCCTTAGTATGTGGGCTGTACTTAACAAGACAATTTTTTGTATATCTCTTAAGCTGGAGTTTCCAGGGATTCTTTCAATGTGTTGCTATGTTCCATTTTTTATCATTCCAAGTGCACATACTATCACTGGCACGACTCTTGTTTTCAATTTCCACATTTTTTCTATTTCAATTTCAATTTCTTTCAATTTCTTTGCTGAAATTTCTATCCTCAAGTAAAAAAGAAATATTTGCTTATTATTATTATTATTATTATTATTATTATTATTATTATTATTATTATTATAATAAATTGTAGCTCAGTTATTATACTCTATTTTATTAGCATTATCGCCTTGATTGGGGTGAATAGAAGAAGAAGAAGAAGAAATAATAATAATAATAATAATAATAATAATAATAATAATAATAGATAAGAAACTAAACTGTGTAATCAAATTGAAGCTCGCAACTATTTTGTGTTTGTATTGATTTTATGGCAACCATGGATCTTCTTGCCGATAAAAACTGAATGTCAAATAAACGGTTTTCCCCATACACCGGTTTTATTTTGATTACCATCACTCTTCGGTACTATTTTTTGTTTTAAATCATATGCTTAGGTTTTATTTCTGAAGAGTGAATAAAAACGGTGCCATGTTTTGTCTTTTTCTAACTTAAGTTTAGAATTTGGGAAGCAACTTTTCTATTCAAATTTCCGTGTGGATTTCTGTTTTCTTTCGTTTCTGATAAAACCTCCATTTTGTAGCTACCATCTTGGATTGTTCTTCTTGAATACGAGCATGCATTCTGTTTTATTACAATTGGTGGTTAGTCCTTTCTCGACGCTTATCGCGAGTAGAAAAAACATGCCCTTGGTAATGATGTCAAGAATGCAGTTTCACAAAGAGTTTAGTTAAGTGAAACTCCTAAAAAAAACCAAAATATTTCTTTCCCCGTATAAGTTGGCTAAGAAAGAAAACTGCCAAACTTCAATATCTTTCCATTCCAGAAATGCAACTTTAAGACCCCTGAACAAAAACGCTTTAGCAAAGAAAAAAAATTCATCCGTAAATTTAAACCAAGATTCAACACACTGCACAAATCAGAGTTACGTTCATCAAAATAGATAGTATTTTCCTCTACATAAGCGAAAGAGACAAAACCAGTTGCATCCCTTGTTTTTATTCCAAACTTAAGCGACAACAACCAGCAATCTGATAAACATTTAAAAATATATATATTATTCATAGCACGCATCCGTCTATCTCGTGAGTCAAAGCTAGCACAATATTTGGTCAAAGTTCAGTCCTCTGATGACCTCTCCATGGCGAACGCCGGAGCGATGGTATATGGAGGTCTTTTGCAGCCCAGAATACATGCTATTACTCTCGAGCGTACCGAAATCTCTAAAGGAATACAGAGCGCTATAGCTCGGGATAGTTTAGCTGCAGGAGTTGTCGGAAAGTTTTTTCTGTGGACAGCCAACTGCCTTCAGGTCTTCATTCAGGGTTTCTGTGTGGATTTACTTCCATAGCGTTTTTCGTGTTTTGAATATGGACGCAGGAAAGACGGGGTTTAAAATCAGTGTTTTCCTTCCTGTAGACGCGCCATCAAGCCGAAGCAGGTGGTTATGAGACGCCATTTGCCCGCATTTGCCAATTCTTAGACATAGTTATTTAGGACACTTGACACGGAAGCATTTTATAGACAATGGGAGCTTGTCCCAACTACCACCCCTTCCTAGAATAACATTTGGGAGATATATAATGTACGAATGTAAACTTTATACGCATTACGAGTTTTAGAAGCTCGACAAAACACGTAACATCCCCACACACGCACACGCATACGCACACGCATACGCACACACATGTGTTTATCTTTATTCACACACACACACACACACACACACACACACACACACACACACACACACACGAGTGTGTGTGTATACGAATAGAGACAAAAGGAAAAATACTTATATTGTCCGTTTAGAGATATATTCTATCTTTAAAAAATTACACACGTATATATAGAATCATTATCAATCTAAAATACTTCGATTTTTTGAAAACTTCGTAAGTGATTTAGAAAAAACACAGACAAAAAACAGAAGTTCTAATATTTTCAATATTGTGTCGTTTGTTTTTCATTCGTCAGTCGTGTATCATATCCATTAGAACCGTAGAAATACTATATATATATATATATATATATATGTGTGTGTGTATATATATATGTGTGTGTGTGCGTTTGTAAAATACACACACACAATTAAGAATAAACCTTACAAATTATAAATTTTACAAACATACATATTGAACTCATCTACATTTAAAGCAGAGTCATGTCGTCTTTGACTGAAAAAAATGAGGAACGAGGACATCATAATGATGCCTCCACGAAACTTTGAATTCGGTATGACTTTGCTCAGTTAAGTGACAAACTTCTCATTAATCCTGTTAAAGCTCTATCTCGATATAAAGCACTTCATGGCAAAAAAAACCTGCTTGGCAAAATATTCTTTTATCAGTAAACCACTAAAAAACAATCTTGGCACTTAGCATCACAACTCAAATATATATATATATATATATATATATATATATATATATATATATATGTATGTATGTATATATATATATACACAGTATTGCGCAAAAGTATTAGGACAAGAACTTCTATTATCTTTTATGAGGCATCAAAATAAAGTTTAAAATCACCCATGGCCTAATACTTTTGCACACTACCGGTAGTGTGCAAAAGTATTAAGACAGGGGTGATTTTCCTAAAAACCTAACTGAAATTCAAATACAGGGTAAAAAACCAAGTAAATTCTGAATAAATATTGATTATTTAAAACTAGGTATAAAAGAAATGTATTAAAAAGAATTTATATTTAATTTTTCCTATTTTCTATGAAACAAGTTAGTTTGAAATTACTCATTATTTTATTATCCTTGGATATGACTAAATTTTTTTATTCCCTCCTCTCGAATTGATAAATCTAATGTTACTTCGCAAGACACACTTTAGGAAGGAAATACCATTAGATACATTGAAGAAGCTTGTGATGTTAGTGCCTGACAGAATGAAGGCTGTGATCAAAGCAAAAGGCTAAATATTAAATTTATTTATTAACAAGTATTTTTTCTTGTTAAAGCATTTGTTGAATAAATCAAATAAAATTACTTGAATTAAATTTTTATTTTCTGTCAGTACGCCTCATAAAAGATAAAATAGTTCTTGTCTTAATATTTTTGCACAGTACTGTATATATATATACATGACATGGCTTCCCTGTGCCTCTTCTATAAATATTTTCACGGCTTCTGCTCCGATGAACTTAGATCATTGGTGCCCCCTAGGTACGAATTTGCACGAGATACTAGATTAGCAACTAGGTCTCACCCTTTTACAGTGAAACCGATAAAATGTAACTGCAATTTCTACTCTAATAGCTTCTTTTCTCGCACTTCCCGCCTGTGGAATTCCCTTCCGCATATTTGCTTCCCCGAAGGATACAATCTCCAGGAGTTTAAATGTAAGGTCAATAGTCACCTCTTAACACACTAACTCGCACCCATTCTCTCAAACACTCTTCCTATGTACCTCTGTACTCGTCTATTACCCTCCTTCTGACATTTCCTATATCTAATCGCTCTCTCAGCACCTTCCCCTATGTAACCCACTGCGCTATAGTGGCAGTGGAATGCCTTGCTTGGGGTGAAACGATTATATATATATATATATATATATATATATATATATATATATATTTATACCATATATATATATATATATATATATATATATTTGCCATATTACCATGCCATATATATATATATATATATATATATATATATATATATATATGGTAAATCTCTCCTCTGCATCTGCGTAGATTTTCATTCAGAAATAATTCTGTGGATAAAACAAAAACTGCAGAGACAAAGAAGAAAAATAAAAACGCTTTTATTTTGGTAAATCCGATCCATTATTAAAAGTTAGAGAGAAAATATCCCAATTTTATTTGCTTAAGCAAATATTTATTGTTCGGAAACACATTCAGAAACTCAACGCTGTCGTAGCCATTTATAATGCACAAGAACGTTTAGGTGTCGAGCTTCCCGCGCATGCGTAAAACACGTTTGGGAGCGGAAATATTGATTGATGTGTCGAAAGCAATGGCACTCGGACTTTCATTCCTATTTATATACATGCATAAGGACAGCGCTAGATAGAACCACCCACAATATCGTGTTACCCCAACGAATAAATGTGCAGACAGGTTGGGATTAATTTGGCACATTTATCTATTTAAGTAAGTCTCGGAATCAAAGACGTGCATGCAGCAGGGTGATTGTCAGTGTGTAGGTGTAAAAAGATGTGCCTGCAACAGTAATCTTTCAACCGTTAGCGGATGCACTCCTACACACGGATACGTAAATTATATGTTAAGCATAATAAAATCTGCCTCACACACCTGAAACTATTTCTCCTTATCTATCTATCTATCTATCTATCTATCTATCTATCTATCAACATGTTTCATTGAATAATATGGACATCCTCCGAGATCATCACTATTGAATACATGGGCGAACAAAAACGATGGCGTCTTCCTTAATGGATTTCATCTTAATAATCAAGTCGCCAATGAGAGAACTAGAAAGAATTATTTATAAAAAAATATACTGTGGCTATATTATTTAATGAAACCTGCTTGAATGAAGATATGATATATTTTAGTTCAAGAATGTTTCATTGAACTTTCTGATTATATATATATATATATATATATATATATATATATATATATATATATATATAAGCATCGCTCATTCAGTAATGAATTAGATCACTCTGGTTATTGGGCGTGTATAAAGATAATATACACGATAAAAAGTCTGCCTTCTTCTACCGAGCGCCCATACCCCAGAGGTAGAATCTCCGACTGACTCCAATTCGGTCGGGTTTCAATCCTGGGTTAAAAGCAATCTAAGTCTAACCTTACTGATGAGCTGTGATACAGCGAAACGGATCTGTCTTCGGATGACTATATATATATATATATATATATATATATACAAGTAATTTCGAAAATATTGCGAAGCATGAAGATTTCTATAGAAACAAAGAAACGAGTGTTGATGTGCTATATTAATAATAATAATAAGAATCGGTAATTAGTCTTTACCTGGCATCTCATCTTTAGTCACTTTCTCACCTGTAACGTTGTTCCAGGTAACTTTTCTATAAATACTTTGATGATAATATTTCTTATCAACGTTCCTCTATGGTACCTAGATTTTACGAATTTAAGCGCAGTACTAAATTAAGGGCAGGTTCTGCAAACCGTAAGTTCTTAACTAAGAGTTGTTCCTATCATATCTAATACTCTTGGAATTCTCTTCCGGCTTCTTGCTTTCAAGTCAACTTTGATCTTCCAAAATTTAAATTTTATGTCAATAGTTATCTTCTGTTTTCTTTATTCATGTTCTATTATTATTTTCTCTACTTAATACTATACTTTCTCATATCTTCTAAAACCCAAGAACCTTTTGCGCTTTAGTGGCTTTATTGCCTTGCTTGGGGGAAATAATTAAAAACAATCTTCTATATGGCATTGCATTTTAGAGAATTTCTTCACAGACGAAAAGTAGACTTCAAACAACTAAAATATATCTGTCACACAGATGCCAAAACTACACCGGCGTGCAAAACCTTTGGATCACCTTGTAAATTATTTACTTTTGTCCCTCAATGATCGTATGCGTTTCTTGGTTCAATTTTGGATCAGAAAGGAAGTTTGTCCATATTTCTGAGATGAAGTATTAACATAATTTACACTGTTGCTTTCATCATTATTGTCCTATTCATGTTGTACGCTCTGATCTTCTTCAGGTGATTAGAATTTTGAATCAAATTTTTTCTTCCAATCACTGGGGTAGATTGATCTCGTTCCATGAGTCATGCCACTTCCGGATGTTTTAATTATTGTTTTTTAGCTCAGCTCTCTAAATTTTTGTTCACCATTTTGTCCAAGTGGACACATGGATCAGTGGGTAAAAGAGTTGGTTGGATCCAGTGAATTGTCCTTAAGAGTTTTGATTTCAGTAGCTGCGTACAACTGATGTGAGTTGTGGTGCAGTGGATATCGGCCCGGAACGACAAGTCGGGGAGCCAATTTCGAATTCCAGTTGAATTCCTTGCATTCACTTACGCGCAAATACCCATTGGGAAAGGTATTAATCCGTCTCTTCCATTTAGTTATGTATTAAATAACAGGACAGATTGGGTTCTATAGCTTTGGCTGACAACCAGTTGTCAGATTCGTAAGGCGGATCTTCCGTCATCAGGGACAAATTCTTTCGGACACCGTTTTTGTGTTTGTTTACCTTTTACTTCTCGTTTCACTGCGACGTCTTTCTTGTTACTGTTTTTTGTTCTATTCTATTTTGTTTTTCCCTTCTCTTTCTTTATTGTGCCTTCTAGCATAGACTATGCTTTGTTTTGTTCTAATTTCCTGTCCTTTATCACGCCTTGCCGTGTTTTACCCACTCTCGGCAACGTGATAAGGCCACGTGAGCGAGACTGTCCTTTGGCGGGATCTTCAGATTTCTCCATGTTGGTCCCTGCATTGACACGCACTCTTTCGCCTCTCCGCCGTTTCATAGAACTTTGATTTTTTACTGTGCTTCCCTGGACAAAGTGCCGAAAAGCATCTCGTTTGGAGAGCCAGTTTAACTCAAAATCATGAGAACACAGACTAATTCGAGAAATAAATCTTTGGTTTTTCCTATGAAATTCGTCTGTGTTCTCATGAATTTGAGTTAAACTGGCTCTCCAAACGAGATGCTTTTCGGCACTTTGTCCAGGGCAGCAGACCAGTCTACCGCAGAAAGTAATGGCAACCTACTGCGGGATAATCTTCTCCCCAGTCAGTCATGCCTCCTTCGAGACATGATCGCCTAAAACGTGTATCATGTATGGTACTTAACTAACTGACCTACATACATTGTAAGCTAAATCCACATTGTTAAGTCTACATTCACTCCTAAATTGTCTGGTAGTTAATTTTAGATTGCATACCGACACTCCCACTTCCTTTCGTCTGTCTTGTCTAACTTTTCTGGTTTTCCGTTTTTCTTTGCAGTTAAAAAACTTCCAGAAGTATTCAACATCTTTTGGGTGGTTTGAAAACTGTTTCTGAAATTTTTCCAGTCGCCTGTCTATCCCCATCAAAGTTACAACCTTCATCTTTGTATCAGCAGAAATTTTAATCATGATTTTCATTTAAAAATGCAAGCTACAATAACTTGCTAAAGCAACTTATATTCATATTAATACGAGAGAACAGCTCCTCCTTAGAATTCCGTATTTTATTATGACTTTATCATCTAAGATATTTCATTGACCCAATAGTTTTACATGACCTTGTTCCAGCTTTAAGCTATTTAACGCGGTGTATTGGAGAATCTGATACTAACAGGCCAGATAGAGGGAAGAAGAGACAGGGGATAGCAACGGATAACATATTTGAAGGACCTAATCAGGTGGATGACAGAACGAGGATTGCACGGTGTAACAGAAGGCGTGCTCAGAGCCACCAGAGACAGGGAAACGTGGAAAGCCATGATCACCTACGTCCTGAAGAGACAGGGTACATAGAAGAAGAATCATCTTTTGCATGACACCTACAAAATGCAACAACTTACTGTCCAATTCTCAAGGTCCACACACCCTACCGATAAAAGCATACTATTGAACAATCTTGAATTCTTAATGAAATAAAGATGTATAATCGTTTTCAGCAGTTTGCACGCCAGTGTATTATGGACGGAATAGAAGAGCAACGAAGAAATTCCGAAGAAAATGAGAAATAAAAGAAAACTTATAGAAAGAAGCAGCTGAATCTCTGAGACAGATAAAGAATAAAGCAAGCTTTTAAGCCCTCACATATTGAAGGCAAGACGGGCAAAAGGGAAACGGCGAATGACCGACTGAATGAGTTCTCCTGAGCGGATAACAGACTGAAATCTATACGGAAAAATAGTCCTGGTTATTATAAAAAGTTAGGCAATTACATTTTCTTGGTTGTTAACAAATTGGAATAAATTTCAAATTCGTTTTGTTATAACTTTCATACTGCTGTTAATCCTTCTTCTGTCGGCCTGCGTATGACGATAAACTTCATCCGGCAGCAAGGTCTCTTATTGGAAGATTTGTGAGGAGTATGGAACCACCTCTTAATTGCTGTTGTTTCCAGGCCCATTTGGGCCCGAAGTGGTAATCTGTTAGGCTCCCAGCTATATGCAAATAGTGAACCCCCAAACTAGGATCAAAACATATTTGTAGTACAAATAAAAGCAATACTTTTTTTATAGTAAAAAACAATACCAGCAATGTATTATGTGAAGAGACAAAATCACATGTAATACATTTTTAAAAAATTACCAAAGCTCGCAAGAAAATTTAATTTCGGCATCAAATGACCCATTCGGAGATGATGTGCCGTTAAACAAACCAAACCAAACCATTATCTTACTTTATATTTTTCTAATCTTATCGACACGACTGCCAAAGAAGGGCCAGACGGTACTCAATTGAGGGGTAGTAGTACTTGTTAGAGTCTCAGATATGAGAATATATTTAACCCCAAAACTGTGGTCAAAACACTATGAATGAATAAAAAATATTTTATAGTAAAACTGTACCGCTATAGATTTTAATAACAAAGAAAGAAAATTACCAAAGCTCCGAAGAAAATTAAATTTCGACATTAAATGGGCCATAAGGAATTGATATGCCATTAAACCAAACCAAACCAAACCTTTCCTGTGCTGAGATTTCATACAAGGCCACAAGTATGAAACAGCCAATCGGATCAAACTTAGAACAGAATTTTCAAAGTCTTTCTTCTTTCTTTCTTTCTTTCTTTCTTTTCTGTCACTTGAAAGGAGTAGAGGTTTATCCCTTTTTTCTGTAATCGGATTTTCGGTTTCTTTTAAAATCTTTTTATTCTCTTTCATTTCCAGTAACTTCTTTGAATCTTACTGGCATTATCGCCTTATCTGGGGTGAACAGATAAAAAAATGGCATGGCAGTAAAGTAATCCTTAAAACAGAACATTCAAATTTGAAAACCCATAATACAAACTTCAAAGTAACTATAAACTCATAGATTTTAAACAAATGGCAAAATCTATAGCACTATCACCGAAACAACAAACCCACTCTAGGAGAATGGTATCATATTCGGAAGGAAAAAGTCGTATTACCAAAAATCAGAATAAGACACACCTATATCACTCACTTGTCTCGACTAAAATAATGAACATCCTCCTCAATGCACCCGATCCCAGAGAGGCGTATACTATTATATATATTTTAATGATTTTATGACATGAATAGTCATAAGGAAATTTTTAAAAAAAGATGAAAGTAGAGACTATCCTAGCCGACTTGAAGAAGTTTCGTCTATACCACAAATTCGAGCACTGAATGACTCCGTTTTAGAGGCATAACTAGAAGGTAATGGAGCCAACAACACAAAGGTTTGTTTATAAGCCATATATTTTTAAAAAATCTGTTTGGTATTAAATAATCGATATAGCATAAAATCGGTCAGTCAATAAAGAGAACTCTTTTTTTTTCCGTTTTGTTTCTCAAAAAAAATCCTAATTTTAGATTCGAATTTAGGGGAGACTTTAAAACCTTTCTTTCTTTCTTTCTTTCTTTCTTTCTTTCTTTCTTTCTTTCTTTCTTTCAAAGACTTCTTCCGAGACCGTTGATTGTATTACATCTAAATTTATTTATAAATGGAACTTTGCGTGTGTGTGTATGTGTGTGTGTGTGTGTGTGTGTGTGTGTCCGTTACCTATAGACTCCGAAATGCCTGAAATGATTTTCTTGAAAATTTACACAGTTGTACTATAAGCGTCTGCGAGTGTTCTTAGCTAGGTTTTGTGTCGAAGTACCCCAGATAAATATCGAAAATCAATAATCGAAAAAAAAACGGGTTATAGCAGGAGTGGTGCGATTTTATTCAAATTGGTACACTCATAGACAAAGACATAAGAAACGATATTCAGAAGTTTTAAGGTTGCAGTTCTTACAATAGTGCAGAAAATCGATAATTTATATATATAAATAGCAAGATGGTTGTGTGTGTGTCTGTTTATCTGCCTGTATGTCTGTATTTTTTCAGCCCTTTTATTTTAGTTTTTGCTTCAGGCTTGGCTGTAAGTAGGTATAATGTTAGTTCTTAGTCTCAGCCATGATACCATTTACTCAGAGGACTTATTTAGCCTTCAAAATTCAGTTTACGATATCGATACCAGGAAATCAAAATTTGACTTACATCCATTCATTTTTCTTTCAGTCTACGATTTCGTTTTAACTGGAAACAACTATTGCTTTTTAGTCTTTTGTGCCAACGTCCAAAGAGTCTGAGCTCCAGGACCATGGATTAGTTTAAAGCTTTCATTACACTCGAGCAACGCCGGGCTATACTGCTAGTTTTATTTTATATTGAACCTTATTTTAAACATTTAAAATTTATATTCTTATATCCCATTTTTTTTTTCACTCTTGACAGTAGAGATGTTCCAAAAAATGGGCATCCCACTTGTAACAAAGCTAATTAAACACAGCTTATACTGTCGTCGGGGAGATAGTATAAAAACATCAAATAGGAAATTGAATGAAAACCTTGATAAGCAACCATTGAAGGCAGGTATCTTCGATTTTGAAATTGCTTTTGCTTTCGAATAAATTTAGCTTAGTCTGGTACAAGGATACAGTTTTGAGGCAACTTGTAAAATCTGAAGTCCAGCGGTAGAAACCGATTGCCCAAAGCAGGATGATTACAACCGCTGAACCGCATCTATCTATCTATCTATCTATCTATCTATCTATCTATCTATCTATCTATCTATCTATCTGAACCTTCTCATTATCTATCTATCTATCTATCTATCTATCTATCTATCTATCTATCTATCTATCTATCATATCTATCTATAATTCTTATCTATCTATCTATCTATCTATCTATCTATCTATCTATCTATCTAAACCTTCTCATTATCTATCTATCTATCTATCTATCTATCTATCTATCTATCTATCTATCTATCTATCTATCTATCTACTCTATCTATCTATCTATCTATCTATCTATCTATCTATCTATCTATCTATCTATCTATCTATCTATCTATTCAAGTCTCTTCTTTCCTATCTATCTATCTATCTATTCAAGTCTCTTCTTTTCTATCTATCTATCTATCTATCTATCTATCTATCTATCTATCTATTCTTTCGTCTCATTCTTTTCTATCTATCTATCTATCTATCTATCTATCTATCTATCTATTCAAGTCTCTTCTCCTATCTATCTATCTATCTATCTATCTATCTATCTATCTATCTCAGTTTATTACTTATTGAGTTATTTCATTAAAATATTTTAAATACATTATATCAACTAAATTGAATTAAAATTTAACACAAGTTAATAGTAACTTATTTTATTTCTTATTATCCGAAAAGTTAAAGTGGATTTTTAGTCGTTCAAGTTCTAACACGTAAGAACATGTCAAATTTACCGATAGATATAATATATTTACATTTCTGATTAAAGCACACTTCAAACTATCTCTTGAGACAGGTTAAAATTATCTAATTCGTGTTAATGTTTGTATCCCTATGAAAAGGGAATTTATGAGGTGCATTTTAGACACTTGATGCTTTTTTATTGCCCTAAAGGCAAAAATGCCTATCAAGCAACAAAAAATATTTGTTGTGTCCGGTGAAGATGCTTTAGCTGACAGAACTGTACGGAAGTTGTTCGCTAAATTTAGTTGTAGCCTTACTGATAAAGAACGCACAGGTAGACCCCTTATTTATAGGATACAAATCATATATCATCTAACAATTATCTCTTAAGAAAAAAGTAAAATTTCCCACTCGCAAAAATGGATCAGAACAACTAAAAACCTTTTGGAAAAACCCAGACAAAGGCAAATTTCACAAGTCAGTGTGAAAGTTAAGGTTCTAGATTCTGATTGGATAGGAAATAGTAAATTGATCTATGACCCCGGTCAATTTTTTTCACACCTACAAAATGAGTGTACTGTTCCGAGCCGATCACTTATTCACGTCACTTCACCGGACAAATCAGTCAGGACATGGGAGCGAATCTGAAAGACTTCGTCGAATGTGATTAAAGAAAATTTAATTTGCCGACGCAGACGTAAGGGCGCGTCGCATATTCGTTTTTCCTCTCCTTTCAATTCTCCTTTTTTCGTCTTCACCCACACATATCAAAGAAATCAACAACAACACGATATTTCAACTGACTTCGATAAGTATAATCGCCTTTATTGCTTGACTTTCCTTTTAACTTTTATCTTCAGCCATAAAAAGGAAAAGAACACAGACTTTTATTAGCAACCTTTTTAATCTTTTTGCATGCACACATTCTGCTACTATCAACTATGAATTCTGAATTTTTGTGGAACATATAAATACTTATATTTTTCTTTGAACAATCAACTACATGCATTTTCTCTATGAATATTTTTTTTCTTACAATTTTGTTATTCTGTTAATAAAAATTTTACTTCAATGTAGAAACGAAATATTTTAGACTTCCACATTTCAACATCCAACTTTCAAACTTATGATATTTATAAATTGTGGGGACTTCGGTAATGTTAGGCTCAAGGCCTATTTGACAAGCATAACCGACGCCCCTACACACTACAGATGACGACAAAATCAAGACATTGACTGAGAATAATCCGCAGCACACAACGCGGAAATTGGAAGAAACACTAAATTTATCACAATCTACCATCCATGAGCGCTTAGTGAAGATTGGGTACTCAAATCGCTAGGATTTTTAGGTACCACACGATCTGAGTGAAATGAATTTTTTTGGCTCGCAATTTTATCTGTGATTTGCTGTATAAGCGCAATGAAAATGCACCCCCTTTTTTAAGACAATTGTGACGGGTGATGAGAAGTGGATTGTTTACAACAATGTTCAGCGAAAAAGATCTTGGGGTAAGCGACATGAGCCAACTTTAGCCACCCCAAACGCAGGTCTTCATCCTAAGAAACTCATGCTGTACATCTGATGAGACTGGAAAGGAAGAGTGTACGATAAGCTTCTGTTAAATAACTAGTCAGTTGATTCTGAAATGTACTACTCGCAACTGGACGAATTAAAGGCAGCAATCAAAGAAAAACGCCCGGAATTATTGAACAGGAAAAGCGTTGCTTTCCATCAGGTTAATGTTAGACCTCACGGTTCCTGTTGTGTTGTATATTCGTTGGTATGATACTTTTGGGAAGCATAGATTTATGCCAATGAAGGGTATTTGTGCTAGTAACGCAGATGTTTAAAATTTGAAGGGGTAGATTTTGTTGAAATGTCAAACGGTGTAATACGTTAGATTTGGAAATTTTTGTTTTGTGTAGCCAAGGGTCACAAATGCCAGCTCCTGCCCCATTTAGATTTCACAATGTCGGTAGGGCGGAAGTGACGTCTAGCTGAGAGTTGTAAAGTAAAATTTTAGTTTGATTTTAGGAGTCTACTTGCAACCGTCGAAGGAGTGAGTAGGCTAAATCGGGGCTCTCCGATGTGTGGTGGTCAGGTGTGATGAAAAACCAGACCAAAGAACCTCCATTTTGCTCCACGGCAATGCTACTACTTTGTATGAAATGATGTCTTTGTATGGAAAAATATTTTATGTTTTATTTACATTTGGGTTTGGTCCTTACTGAAGATTGTTGTTATTGAAAGCTAACGAGGAAAAGGATGACAAAGAAAGAAGAAAAAAAAGAAGAAGAGGATAATGAAATGTGATTGTGAAATTGATTTACGTGAATGCTGGATCGAGTGGTAATCTCCGACAAAAATTATTTGAAGTGTTTGTGAAACTGATTTACGTAAATAAATCGGGTTGAGTGCTCCCCGACGAAAATAATTTATGATTTGAGAAGTTTAATCGCCGCCCCAGTGGTTTTAAGCACCGCCGAAAGTGTTGAAGTTTAATCGTTCCCCAGAAGTTTTCATAATAGTCATCACAGTCATTGTGAGAACACCGAATTTTACAGCAAGGTGTGTGTGTGTGTGGGGGGGGGGGGGTTGTTCCTGACATAATTACCGTCACATCCGAATTACCAGCAGTTTAATTTTTTCTTCGTGGTTGTGAGATTCGCTGTTTTATCATCATCGTTCGAGACAGCGTGGGTCCCAGCAGAAACAGGGCTATATAACAGTTGCAACTATGTTGAGATGTGTTACCCCACCCACCATATTCACCGGACTTTTTTTCTTAGGATTTTCATTTAATAAGGTCCTTGCAAAATAATTTAAACTGTAAAAATTTTAATTCGTTGGACGACATACAAAAAACAACTTAATGAGTTCTTTGCTGAGAAACCACTGAATTTCTGGGAAGTCACAGACTTGAAATGAACAAAGTATGAGCAACAAAATGGTTCATACATAATTGAATTAATAAGAATTTTGTTCTGTGTTTAAATTTCCCTTTTAAAACTTCCCATACAAACCAATAATTTTACGTTTGTTTTTATACGATTGAATAATGCCAAAATACAACAGTTTCGCATTTAGAAGAGACTCGTTCTTAGGTCTAACACCTAATTTCTAACGTATGCTTTCAAAGCTTTAATATATCTGTTTTTTTTTATTGTATTTTAACTTTAAATTTTTATATCATTAAACAATATTATGATAACAACATCAATAATTGTTGTGGATTCCGGTTGAGAAACCACACAAAATAATAAAAAACAAGAACAGATATGGAGATAGTTTATATTGAAAAAAAAAATAATACAAACTGGAATACAGGTTAGTCAATTCAGGAATACGATTAGTAGAAATCATCATATACAGTTTTGAAGTGAAATAGTAGGTCCGGGTAATGAGTCTTTATACAAACCACTCCAACTTACTCTGCACCAACTTACTGACTAATTAAGCAATTGTCCAACTACTCTCTCAACTATATTTAGTCGTCCCTCCAACTAAGAGCAAAATGTGACACATGGTCAGATAAAAGTGGGATTTCCGGGCTATATGGCACGGCCAAAAAGTGTCTATTTTTGCCCAGTCGTGATTCTACCCTTCGGCGGAACCACGACTGCGTTAGTACTCTCTGCTCGGAAGGAGAGAGCGCCCGCTACACGAAGGCAGAGGGCCGACAGTGTTATAGTCGTAGCGGCAGAGGCAAATGCCAACTACTCTCTCAACATTATTTAGCTGTCCCTCCCAGTAAGGGCAACATGTGACACATGGTTAGTTTTGACTGGGATTTCTGAGCTATATGGCTATATTTGCCCAGTCATGCGGAACCACGACTGCATAAGTGCTCTCTGCTTGGAAGCAGAGAGCGCCCTCTACCCGAAGAAATAGAGCTGACAGTGTCGCAGTTGTAGAGACAAAAGCCAACTAAACTCTCAACTATATCTAGTTGACCCTCCCTGTAAGGGCAGCATGTGACACATGGTCAGTTATGACTGGGAATTTCCGGACTATATGGCCCGGCCAATAAATAACTGTCTATTTTTGCCCAGTCGTGCTTCTAGCCTTCGGCGGAACCACGACTGGGTTATTGCTCATTGTCGGAAGCAGAGAGCACCCTCTACCCGAAGGCAGAGTGCTGACAGTGTCATAGTCGTAGCAGCAGAGACAAATGCCAAATGCCAACTACTCTTTCAACTATATTTAGTTGTACCTCCCAGTAAGGGCAATGTGAGACACATGGTCAGTTATGACTGGAATTTCCAGGCTATATGGCCCGGCCAAAAAATATCTGTTTATTTTTGCCCAGTCGTGCTTCTACCCTTCTGCGGAACCACGACTGGGTTATTGCTCTCTGCTCGGAAGCAGAGAGCGCCCTCTAACCGAAGGCAGAGGGCTGACAGCGTCGCAGTTGTAGACGCAAATGCCAACTCTCAACTATATTTAATTGTCTCTCCCAGTAAGGCCATCATGTGACACATGGTCAGTTGTAAGTAGGGTTTTCAAGCTATATGGCCCGGCCAAAAAATACGTCTTTTTTTTCCCAGTCGTGCTTCTACACTTCGGCGGAACCAGGACTGGGTTATTGCTCTCTGCTCGGAAGCATAGAGCATCCCCCACCCGAAGGCAGAGAGCTAACAATGTCATATTTATAGAAGCAAATACCAACTAAACTCTCAACTATATTTAGCTGTCCCTCCCAGTAAGCGCAACATGTGACACATGGTCAGTTATAAGTGTGGTTTTCTGGCTATATGGCCCGGCCAAAAATGTCTGCCTATTTTCGCAAATTCGTGATTCTACTCTTCGGCGGAACCAGGACTGGGTTATTGCTCTCTGCTCGGAAGCATAGAGCATCCCCCACCCGAAGGCAGAGAGCTAACAATGTCATATTTATAGAAGCAAATACCAACTAAACTCTCAACTATATTTAGCTGTCCCTCCCAGTAAGGGCAACATGTGACACATGGTCAATTATGACTGGGATTTCCGGGCGATATGGCCTGGCCAAAAAATGTCTGTCTATTTTAGCCCAGTCGTGATTCTACCCTTCGGTGGAAACACGATTGGGTTATTGCTCTCTGCTCGGAAGCAGAGAGCGTCCCCCACCCGAAGGCAGGGAGCTCAGTGTCAAAGTTGTAGAGGCAAATGCCAACTAAACTCTCAACTATACTTAGTTGTCCCTCCCAGTAAGGGCAACATGTGACACGTGGTCAGTTATGACTGGGATTTCCGGCTATATGGCCCGGCCAAAAATACCTGTCTATTTTTGCCCATTCGCGACTCCACCCTTCGGCGAAACCACGACTGGGTCATTGCTCTCTGCTCGGAAGCAGAGAGCGCCCACCACCCGAAGGCAGAGGGCCGAGAGTGTCGCCGTTGCAGGGGCAAATGCCAACAAAACTCACAACTATATTTAGTTGTCTCTCCCATTCAGGGTAACATATGACACATGTCACTTAGGACTGGGATTTCCGGGCTATATGGCCCGGCCAATAAATAACTGTCTATTTTTGCCCAGTCGTGCATCTACCCTTCGGCGGAAATACGACAGGGTTATTGCTCTGTGCTCGGAAGCAGAGAGCGCCCTCTACCCGAAGTCAGAGAGACGACAGTGTCTTAGTCGTAGAAGCAAAGGCAAATGCCAATTACTTTCTCAACTGTATGTAGTTGTCCTTTCCAGTAAGAGCAACATGTGACACATGGTCAGTTATGACTGGGTTTTCCGGGCTATATGGCCCGGCCAAAAAATACCTGTCTATTTTTGCCCATTCACGCATCCACCCTTCGGAGGAACCACGACTGGGTTATTGCTCTCTGCTCGGAAGCAGAGAGCGCCTTCCACCCGAAGGCAGAGGGCTGACGGTGTCGCAGCTGTAGAGGAAAATGCCCACTCAACTCTCAACTATATTTAGTTGTCCATCCCACTAAGGGCAACATGTGACACATGGTCAGTTATAACTGGGATTTCCGGGCTATATGGCCCGGCCAAAAAATATGTGTCTATTTTTGCCCATTTGTGCTTCTACCCTTCGGCGGAACCACGACTAGGTTATTGCTCTCTGCTCGGAAGCAGAGAGCGCCCTCCACCCGAAGGCAGAGAGCTGACAGTGTCGCAGTTGTAGAGGCAAATGCCAACTAAACTTTCAACTATATTTTGTTATCCCTCCCACTCCGAGCAGCGTGTGACACATGGTCAGTTATAAGTGGGGTTTCAGGTCTATATGGTCCGGTCAAAAAATTTGTGTCTATTTTTGCCCAGTCGTGATTCTACCCTTCGTCGTGACCACGGCTAGGTTATTGCTCTCTGCTCGGAAGCATAGAGCGCCCTCCACCCGAAGGCAGAGAGCTGACAGTGTCATAGTTGTACAGGCAAATGCCAACTAAACTGCCGTTCTCTGTATATGCAAGATTATATGTACACATCAGGCGAGTCCATTCTTGTATACAAAAGGGGTGATCCCCAACAATGATAATAATAGTAATAAAATTGAAATGATTTAATCTTCTCTATATTGGTATATGCGTAGCTATAGGGAGATGGTTAATTTTTATTAACTCGGCCTTGTGTCATACATTACCAAACACCCTACAGCTTACAAGTTTGCATACGTTAGTATTAGAATTATCAGAATTATCATTAGAAGCTTTTCATCAGAATGTTGGTTGCAGGTTGGAATATGTGAATTAGTGTCGAATAGTGTAATAGCGAAAGAATAAAAATATACATTTTCATGTTAAAATAGAAATTTATTAAAATTTATTAGAAATTAATGTTCAATTAGAAAGTTAAGGGTATCAACATTTGCATAAAATGTTCGTAGTAGTAATTTGTTGGAAAGAATTTATGCGTACGTAAGTATGTGTATTAGCGTTTGTTTGGTAAGAGTGTAATGTATGTAGTAGAGTTTGTTCGGTAAGCGTTTGTTTGAGTAAAAGGAATCAGCACACGAGAAAGAAGGAGAAGGAGGACGAATGTCTGTGTCACTTGAAGCTTCCCCCGTTACATGTTAGCTTGTCTCTGCTGCTTCCATCGCTGACTGTCTGACTGACGCTGATCAATGCATTTATAGTCATTTAGTGTTTTTGCACTAGATCGCTAAGTCTTTTTGGTCTTTCAAATTGCTTTTATTGGTCAGAAAAACAATTTAACATCTACTTGCGAAATCCGGTTTCGACTTTTTCTTCAAACACATGGTGAATCTTTTTTTATTTGGGAAAATGTATTCAGTGATGCATGTCAGAGGTAGTCCTGGCGAAGCGGAAGCCATATTATCTGTCTGAGAATAAGCAGTGGGCTATGAGATGTTAGACGACCTTGGCATTGATGATGGCCTCGAACACTTTGCTAAATAGCGGTAGGAGGCTGATAGGGCGATAATTGGACAGGTCTGAGGGTTCTCCAGAGTTCTTAAAAACAGGAACCACAGATGAGGACTTCCAGAAGGCAAGAACGCAAAAAGCAGAGAGACAGTAGTTATAGAGTTTGGAGAGGACAGAGGAGAGTTCAGGGGCACATTTCTTTAAGACGGTAACTGGGATTCCATTATCTTCGTTGGACTTATGGGTGGGGGGGTCAAGTTTTAAAATTATATTAGAGACCAGCGGGGTGGGGTAATGTAAACGTCGCTCAGTAGAGCCTCAGTTCAAGGTGGAAAGTAGGGTGCAGATATTCCAGACGAATTAAGTGAGCAGTTGGAGAAGAATTTGCGAGCAAAGCACTCACCCTTGTCCTCTGTAGATGTGAGAACCTCATATTTATTGATTAAAGGAGAGATGAAAGGTTAGGCGCTGTTTAGAACACTTTTTCAGGGCCGATATTAGTCTTTGGAGCCGAACTTCCGGGCTGCTATACGCTGCTTTATTCTGTCAACAAACAACAGCTTAGCGCCATTGAAGATCCTCTTACACTCATTGGGAGCAGAGGCAAATAGGTGTCTAATGGTGAGACGCGAGTCTCCGATAAAGACAGAAGTAGTGATTTCTGTGGGCTATGGTGACCGAGTAGACAGGGAGAACCAGATGAACGAATGAAGTTTAAGGTAGAACTTTCTTGCTGGGATGAAAGCATCAATGCCAGCTTTCACATAGGAGGAGACCTCATAAGCGCAATCTTCAATGGAGAGACTAAACAATTTCTTCCAAGAGAAGTTGCACAGAAAACCTAGTAGTGCTTCCTGGTCCCTTTAATAGCAGTAAGAGATTCTACTAGTCGGAGGTTCCTGGGAGGAAGGGGAATGGAGTGAGGTATTAACAGAAAACACAGCGTAATCTTAGTTACCGAGAGAGCAAAGCTGCATGGCAAGAGTCAGATAGAAGTAGAGCGGAGATCAAGTAGAAATATTTGTCCCTCACGCAAACTGTGGAATATATATTTAACGATCCCACATAATATATCTAATGATCTCATATAGTATATTTAATGATCTCATCTAAACTTATTTATAAATGGAACTTTGTCAGTGTGTGTGTGTGTCCGAAACGGTTGAATCGATTTTCTTGAAAATTTACACAGTTGTTCTATAAGCATCTGTGAGTGTTCTTAGCTAGGTTTTGTGTCGAGGTACCCCCGATAAATATCGAAAATCGATAATCCAAAATATCGGGTTATAGAAGGAGTGGTTCGATTTTAATCAAAATTGATGCACTCATAGACAAAGACATATTAACGATATTCATAAATTTCAAGGTTGCAGTTCTTACAATAGTGCAAAAATCGATAATATATATATACATAAAAGCAAGATGTTTGTGTGTGTGTCTGTTTATCTGTCTGTATGTCCTTTATGCAAATCCACAATTTTTATCCGATTCTCATCAAACTTCACACAAATATTCTTTAGGCTGAGTCTGAGCTCCAGGACCATGGATTAGTTTTAAAGCTTTCATTACACCCGAGCAACGCCGGGCTATACTGCTAGTATAATATATTTAATAGCCTCATATAATATATTTAATGATAATTTTATTTTATTCTTATTTTGTTAATTAGTTTCTAATAGTCATCATTTAAACTGAAATTATAACAACAGTTATAAGTGGTAAATTTGACCACGAACCGTTTATTCCAATATCCAATCTAAACTATATATATGTGCTGATGTGCTTACTTATTTATGTTTATATGTCTGTATATGGTGTATCTGTAATATACGCAGACAGCACAGTGCTTATAGCAGGCAGAGAAAGAAAATACAGGGGCTCGTACAGAAGATAGCAAGAGAAAGCGAGAAGAAAGGACTAATCATAAACTACAAGCAAACTGAATGCATGGTCATCAGCAAAAAGAAGAGCCCAAAATATCAACTACAGGCGAAGGATACTAAAATCAAGCAGGTGCAGAAATGTAAATGCCTCGGAAGAGTTCTAACAGGGGAGGGAAAGTGCGACATGGAAATCCGATGGTGCACTGACATGGCCAAGGACGCATTTCAAAAGCTAAGCAAAGTATTAAGGGACAGGAAGATTTCGTTGAAAACAAAGAAAAAGTACTGGACTGATATGTGATATATCTCCTCCTATATAGCAGCAAATACTGAGCAACCTCCTCCAAGATGAAGGAGAAACTCGAAGCAACAGAAATGTGGTTCTACAGAAGGATGCTGAAGATGTGAGCAACGCAGAGGTTTTGGAGAGTGTGAAAACGAAAAGGAAGCTAATACTTAACATCAGGAAAAGACAGCTAAAGTTCCTGGGACATGTAATAAGGAAGAGACCTTGGAGAATCTGATACTCACAGGTAAGATAGATGAAAAGAGAGACGAAAAAAGCAACGTGTAACCTACTTGAGCAAGTAGATGACTTAGCGGGATTTGAGCAGAGTAACCGGACAAAATCTGCTAAGAGTCATTAGGTATAGGGAAATGTGGAAGGCCATGATATCCTACGTCCTGATGAGACACACCACAGAGAAGAAGAGGAAGAAGAAGAAGAAGAGGAAGAAGAAGAAGAAGAAGAGGAAGAAGAAGAAGAAGAAGAAGGTTCACTTATCACATGTTCAATTCTCCTTTCATATTTATTGAACAAAATTAAAGCTTTATCTCTTGTTTCCTGATATGATTTAACAGTTCTTTTTTCATGGCCATAAAGATTTATCTTAACTCTTTAAAGAGCTGACTGTTCAGTGACTACGACTTTTCCTTATCTGGATAACGGGTTGGCAGTTTTCTGGTTGCTACTCCCGACTGTTACTAAGTCGCCCAAACTCTTTGTAGAAGGGCTACTCTGAGCTACGACTTTTCCTTATCTGGATACCGGGTTAGCAGTTTTCTGGTTGCTACTCTCGACTGTTACTAAGTCGCCCAAACTCTTTGTAGAAGGGCTACTCTGAGCTACGACTTTTCCTTATATGGATACCGGGTTAGCAGTTTTCTGGTTGCTACTCTCGACTGTTACTAAGTCGCCCAAACTCTTTGTAGAAAGGTTACTCTGAGCTACGAATTTTCCTTATCTGGATACAGGGTTAGCATTTTTCTGGTTCCTACTCTCGACTGTTACTAAGTCGCCCAAACTCTTTGTAGAAGGGTTACTCTGAGCTACGAATTTTCCTTATCTGGATACCGGGTTAGCATTTTTCTGGTTCCTACTCTCGACTGTTACTAAGTCGCCCAAACTCTTTGTAGAAGGGCTAGTCTGAGCTACGACTTTTCCTTATATGGATACCGGGTTAGCAGTTTTCTGATTGCTACTCTCGACTGTTACTAAGTCGCCCAAACTCTTTGTAGAAGGGTTACTCTGAGCTACGAATTTTCCTTATCTGGATACCGGGTTAGCATTTTTCTGGTTCCTACTCTCGACTGTTACTAAGTCGCCCAAACTCTTTGTAGAAGGGCTACTCTGAGCTACGACTTTTCCTTATCTGGATACCGGGTTAGCAGTTATCTCCGTTGCTACTCCCGACTGTTACTAAGTCGCACAAACTCTTTGTAGAAGGGTTATTTGAGCTACGACTTTTCCTTATATGGATACCTGGTTAGCAGTTTTCTGGTTGCTACTCTCGACTGTTACTAAGTCGCCCAAACACTTTGTAGAAGGGCTACTCTGATCTACGACTTTTCCTTATCTGGATACCGGGTTAGCAGCTATCACGGTTGCTACTCCCGACTGTTACTAAGTCGCCCAAACTCTTTGTAGAAGGGTTACTCTGAGCTACTACTTTTCCTTATATGGATACCGGGTTAGCAGTTTTCTGGTTGCTACCCTCGACTGTTACTAAGTCGCCCAAACTCTTTGTAGAAGGGCTACTCTGAGCTACAACTTTTCCTTATCTGGATACCGGGTTAGCAGTTTTGTGGTTGCTACTCCCGACTGTTACTAAGTCGCCCAAACTCTTTGTAGAAGGGTTACTCTGAGCTACGACTTTTCCTTATCTGGATACCGGGTTAGCAGTTTTCTGGTTGCTACTCTCGACTGTTACTAAGTCGCCCAAACTCTTTGTAGAAGGGCTACTCTGAGCTACGACTTTTCCTTATCTGGATACCGGGTTAGCAGTTATCTCGGTTGCTACTCTCGAGTGTTACTAAGTCGCCCAAACTCTTTGTAGAAGGGCTACTCTGAGCTACGACTTTTCCTTATCTGGATACCGGGTTAGCCGTTATCTCGGTTGCTACTCTCGACTGTTACTAAGTCGCCCAAACTCTTTGTAGAAGGGCTACTCTGAGCTACGACTTTTCCTTATCTGGATACCGGGTTAGCAGTTTTCTGGTTGCTACTCTCGACTGTTACTAAGTCGCCCAAACTCTTTGTAGAAGGGCTAGTCTGAGCTACGACTTTTCCTTATCTGGATACCGGGTTAGCAGTTTTCTGGTTGCTACTCTCGACTGTTACTAAGTCGCCCAAACTCTTTGTAGAAAGGTTACTCTTTGCTACGGCTTTTCCTTATCTGGATACCGGGTTAGCAGTTATCTCCGTTGCTACTCCCGACTGTTACTAAGTCGCCCAAACACTTTGTAGAAGGGCTACTCTGATCTACGACTTTTCCTTATCTGGATACCGGGTTAGCAGCTATCACGGTTGCTACTCCCGACTGTTACTAAGTCGCCCAAACTCTTTGTAGAAGGGTTACTCTGAGCTACTACTTTTCCTTATATGGATACCGGGTTAGCAGTTTTCTGGTTGCTACCCTCGACTGTTACTAAGTCGCCCAAACTCTTTGTAGAAGGGCTACTCTGAGCTACGATTTTCCTTATCTGGATACCGGGTTAGCAGTTTTGTGGTTGCTACTCTCGACTGTTACTAAGTCGCCCAAACTCTTTGTAGAAAGGTTACTCTGAGCTACGAATTTTCCTTATCTGGATACCGGGTTAGCATTTTTCTGGTTGCTACTCTCGACTGTTACTAAGTCGCCCAAACTCTTTGTAGAAGGGTTACTCTGAGCTACGACTTTTCCTTATCTGGATACCGGGTTAGCAGTTTTCTGGTTGCTACTCTCGACTGTTACTAAGTCGCCCAAACTCTTTGTAGAAGGGCTACTCTGAGCTA
This sequence comes from Ascarosepion bandense, assembly GCA_037127315.1. Classification (NCBI taxonomy): domain Eukaryota; kingdom Metazoa; phylum Mollusca; class Cephalopoda; order Sepiida; family Sepiidae; genus Ascarosepion; species Ascarosepion bandense. The sequence goes on along the minus strand of JBBBDQ010001018.1, from coordinate 4,053,987 downwards.
CGACTTTTCCTTATCTGGATACCGGGTTAGCAGTTATCTCGGTTGCTACTCTCGAGTGTTACTAAGTCGCCCAAACTCTTTGTAGAAGGGCTACTCTGAGCTACGACTTTTCCTTATCTGGATACCGGGTTAGCCGTTATCTCGGTTGCTACTCTCGACTGTTACTAAGTCGCCCAAACTCTTTGTAGAAGGGCTACTCTGAGCTACGACTTTTCCTTATCTGGATACCGGGTTAGCAGTTTTCTGGTTGCTACTCTCGACTGTTACTAAGTCGCCCAAACTCTTTGTAGAAGGGCTGGTCTGAGCTACGACTTTTCCTTATCTGGATACCGGGTTAGCAGTTTTCTGGTTGCTACTCTCGACTGTTACTAAGTCGCCCAAACTCTTTGTAGAAAGGTTACTCTGTGCTACGGCTTTTCCTTATCTGGATACCGGGTTAGCAGTTATCTCCGTTGCTACTCCCGACTGTTACTAAGTCGCCCAAACCCTTTGTAGAAGGGCTACTCTGATCTACGACTTTTCCTTATCTGGATACCGGGTTAGCAGCTATCACGGTTGCTACTCCCGACTGTTACTAAGTCGCCCAAACTCTTTGTAGAAGGGTTACTCTGAGCTACTACTTTTCCTTATATGGATACCGGGTTAGCAGTTTTCTGGTTGCTACCCTCGACTGTTACTAAGTCGCCCAAACTCTTTGTAGAAGGGCTACTCTGAGCTACGACTTTTCCTTATCTGGATACCGGGTTAGCAGTTATCTCGGTTGCTACTCTCGAGTGTTACTAAGTCGCCCAAACTCGTTGTAGAAGGGCTACTCTGAGCTACGACTTTTCCTTATCTGGATACCGGGTTAGCCGTTATCTCGGTTGCTAGTCTCGACTGTTACTAAGTCGCCCAAACTCTTTGTAGAAGGGCTACTCTGAGCTACGACTTTTCCTTATCTGGATACCGGGTTAGCAGTTTTCTGGTTGCTACTCTCGACTGTTACTAAGTCGCCCAAACTCTTTGTAGAAGGGTTAATCTGAGCTACGACTTTTCCTTATCTGGATACCGGGTTAGCAGTTATCTCGGTTGCTACTCTCGAGTGTTACTAAGTCGCCCAAACTCTTTGTAGAAGGGCTACTCTGAGCTACGACTTTTCCTTATCTGGATACCGGGTTAGCCGTTATCTCGGTTGCTACTCTCGACTGTTACTAAGTCGCCCAAACTCTTTGTAGAAGGGCTACTCTGAGCTACGACTTTTCCTTATCTGGATACCGGGTTAGCAGTTTTCTGGTTGCTACTCTCGACTGTTACTAAGTCGCCCAAACTCTTTGTAGAAGGGTTACTCTGAGCTACGACTTTTCCTTATCTGGATACCGGGTTAGCAGTTTTCTGGTTGCTACTCTCGACTGTTACTCAGTCGCCCAAACTCTTTGTAGAAGGGCTACTCTGAGCTACGACTTTTCCTTATCTGGATACCGGGTTAGCAGTTTTCTGGTTGCTACTCTCGACTGTTACTAAGTTGCCCAAACTCTTTGTAGAAGGGTTACTCTGAGCTACGACTTTTCCTTATCTGGATACCGGGTTAGCAGTTTTCTGGTTGCTACTCTCGACTGTTACTCAGTCGCCCAAACTCTTTGTAGAAGGGCTACTCTGAGCTACGACTTTTCCTTATATGGATACCGGGTTAGCAGTTTTCTGGTTGCTACTCTCGACTGTTACTAAGTCGCCCAAACTCTTTGTAGAAGGGCTACTCTGAGCTACGACTTTTCCTTATCTGGATACCGGGTTAGCAGTTTTCTGGTTGCTACTCTCGACTGTTACTAAGTCGCCCAAACTCTTTGTAGAAGGGCTACTCTGAGCTACGATTTTTCCTTATCTGGATACCGGGTTAGCAGTTTTCTGGTTGTTACTCTCGACTGTTACTAAGTCGCCCAAACGCTTTGTAGAAGGGCTACTCTGAGCTACGACTTTTCCTTATCTGGATACCGGGTTAGCAGTTTTCTGGTTGCTACTCTCGACTGTTACTAAGTCGCCCAAACTCTTTGTAGATGGGCTACTCTGAGCTACGACTTTTCCTTATCTGGCTACCGGGTTGGCAGTTTTCTGGTTGCTACTCTCGACTGTTACTAAATCAGCCAAACTCGTTGTAGAAGGGCTACTCTGAGCTACGACTTTTCCTTATCTGATACCGGGTTAGCAGTTTTGTGGTTGCTACTCTCGACTGTTACTAAGTCGCCCAAACCTTTGTAGAAAGGTTACTCTGAGCTACGAATTTTCCTTATCTGGATACCGGGTTAGCAGCTATCACTATTGCTACTCTCGACTGTTACTCAGTCGCCCAAACTCTTGTAGAAGGGTTACTCTGAGCTACGACTTTTCCTTATCTGGATACCGGGTTAGCAGTTTTCTGGTTGCTACTCTCGACTGTTACTAAGTCGCCCAAACTCTCTTTGTAGAAGGGCTACTCTGAGCTACGACTTTTCCTTATCTGGATACCGGGTTAGCAGTTATCTCGGTTGCTACTCTCGAGTGTTACTAAGTCGCCCAAACTCTTTGTAAAAAAAGGGCTACTCTGAGCTACGACTTTTCCTTATCTGGATACTGCTGCAGTTTGGTTGCTACTCTCGACTGTTACTCAGTCGCCCAAACTCTTTGTAGAAGGGCTACTCTGAGCTACGACTTTTCCTTATATGGATACCGCTACAGTTTTCTGCTGCTACTCTCGACTGTTACTAAGTCGCCCAAACTCTTTGTAGAGAAGGGCTACCTGAGCTACGACTTTTCCTTATCTGGATACCGGGTTAGCAGTTTTCTGGTTGCTACTCTCGACTGTTACTAAGTCGCCCAAACTCTTTGTAGAAGGGCTACTCTGAGCTACGATTTTTCCTTATCTGGATACCGGGTTAGCAGTTTTCTGTTGTTACTCTCAACTGTTACTAAGTCGCCCAAACGCTTTGTAGAAGGGCTACTCTGAGCTACGAATTTTCCTTATCTGGATACCGGGTTAAGGTTTTCTGTTGCTACTCTCGACTGTTACTAAGTCGCCCAAACTCTTTGTAGAAGGGCTACTCTGAGCTACGACTTTTCCTTATCTGGATACCGGGTTGGCAGTTTTCTGGTTGCTACTCTCGACTGTTACTAAATCAGCCAAACTCGTTGTAGAAGGGCTACTCTGAGCTACGACTTTTCCTTATCTGGATACCGGGTTAGCAGTTTTGTGGTTGCTACTCTCGACTGTTACCAAGTCGCCTAAACTTTTGTAGAAGGGTTACTTTGAGCTACGACTTTTCCTTATATGGATACCTGGTTAGCAGTTTTCTGGTTGCTACCCTCGACTGTTACTAAGTCGCCCAAACCCCTTGCAAGGCTACTCTGAGCTACGACTCTTCTCAATATCTGGATACCGGGTTAGCAGTTATCTCGGTTGCTACTCTCGACTGTTACTAAGTCGCCCAAACTCTTTGTAGAATGGCTACTCTGAGCTACGACTTTTCCTTATATGGATACTGGGTTAGCAGTTTTCTGGTTGCTACTCTCGACTGTTACTATGTCGCCCAAACTCTTTGTAGAAAGGTTACCTCGAGCTACGAATTTTCCTTATCTGGATACCGGGTTAGCATTTCTTTGGTTCCTACTCTCGACTGTTACTAAGTCGCCCAAACTCTTTGTAGAAGGGTTACTCTGAGCCGCGAATTTTCCTATCTGGATACCGGGTTAGCATTTTTCTGGTTCCTACATTCGACTTGTTACCAAGTCGCCCAAACTCTTTGTAGAAGGGTTAGTCTGAGCTACGACTTTTCCTTATATGGATACCGTTAGCAGTTTTCTGATTGCTACTCTCGATCGTTACTAAGTCGCCCAAACTCTTTGTAGAAGGGTTACTCTGAGCTACGAATTTTCCTTATCTGGATACCGGTTAGCATTTTTCTGGTTCCTACTCTCGACTGTTACTAAGTCACCAAACTTTGTAGAAGGGCTACTCTGAGCTACGACTTTTCCTTATAGACATCAAGTTGTGGCTTGGTTGCTACCCTCGACTGTTACTAAGTCGCCCAAACTCTTTGTAGAAGGGCTACTCTGAGCTACGACTTTTCCTTATCTGGATACCGGGTTAGCAGTTTTCTGGTTGCTACTCTCGACTGTTACTAAGTCGCCCAAACTCTTTGTAGAAGGGCTACTCTGAGCTATGATTTTTCCTTATCTGGATACCCGTTGGCAGTTTTCTGGTTGTTACTTTCCGACTGTTACTAAGTCGCCCAAACGCTTTGTAGAAGGGCTACTCTGAGCTACGACTTTTCCTTATCTGGATACCGGGTTAGCAGTTTTCTGGTTGTTACTCGCGGACTGTTACTAAGTCGCCCAAACCCCTTAGAAGGGCTACTCTGAGCTACGACTTTTCCTTATCTGGATACCGGGTTGGCAGTTTTCTGGTTGCTACTCGACTGTTACTAAATCAGCCAAACTCGTTGTAGAAGGGTCACTCTGAGCCACGACTTTTCCCTTATCTGGATACCGGGTTAGCAGTTTTGTGGTTGCTACCTCGACTGTTACTAAGTCGCCCAAACTCATTGTAGAAAGGCTACCTGAGCTACGAATTTTCCTTATCTGGATACCGGGTTAGCATTTTTTTGGTTCCTACTCTCGACTGTTACTAAGTCGCCCAAACTCTTTGTAGAAGGGTTACTCTGATCTACGAATTTTCCTTATCTGGATACCGGGTTAGCATTTTTCTGGTTCCTACATTCGACTGTTACTAAGTCGCCCAAACTCTTTGTAGAAGGGCTAGTCTGAGCTACGACTTTTCCTTATATGGATACCGGGTTAGCAGTTTTCTTCACTGCTACTCTCGACTGTTACTAAGTCGCCCAAACTCTTTGTAGAAGGGTTACTCTGAGCTACGAATTTTCCTTATCTGGATACCGGGTTAGCATTTTTCTGGTTCCTACTCGACTGTTACTAAGTCGCCCAAACTCTTTGTAGAAGGGCTACTCTGAGCTACGACTTTTCCTTATATGGATACCGGGTTAGCAGTTTTCTGGTTGCTACTCTCGACTGTTACCAAGTCGCCCAAACTCTTTGTAGAAGGGCTACCTTGAAGCTACGACTTTTCCTTATCTGGATACCGGGTTAGCAGTTTTCGTTGCTACTCTCGACTATAAGTAGCCCAAACTCTTTGTAGAAGGGCTACTCTGAGCTATGATTTTTCACTTATCTGGATACCGGGTTAGCAGTTTTCTGGTTGTTACTCTCGACTGTTACTAAGTCGCCCAAACGCTTTGTAGAAGGGCTACTCTGAGCTACGACTTTTCCTTATCTGGATACCGGGTTGGCAGTTTTCTGGTTGCTACTCTCGACTGTTACTAAATCAGCAAAACTCGTTGTAGAAGGGCTACTCTGAGCTACGACTTTTCCTTATCTGGATACCGGGTTAGCAGTTTTGTGGTTGCTACTCTCGACTGTTACTAAGTCGCCCAAACTCATTGTAGAAAGGTTACTCTGAGCTACGAATTTTCCTTATCTGGATACCGGGTTAGCAGCTATCACGGTTGCTACACCCGACTGTTACTAAGTCGCCCAAACTCTTTGTAGAAGGGTTACTCTGAGCTACGACTTTTCCTTATCTGGATACCGGGTTAGCAGTTTTCTGGTTGCTACCCTCGACTGTTACTAAGTCGCCCAAACTCTTTGTAGAAGGGCTAGTCTGAGCTACGACTTTTCCTTATCTGGATACCGGGTTAGCAGTTATCTCGGTTGCTACTCTCGAGTGTTACTAAGTCGCCCAAACTCTTTGTAGAAGGGCTACTCTGAGCTACGACTTTTCCTTATCTGGATACCGGGTTAGCCGTTATCTCGGTTGCTACTCTCGACTGTTACTAAGTCGCCCAAACTCTTTGTAGAAGGGCTACTCTGAGCTACGACTTTTCCTTATCTGGATACCGGGTTAGCAGTTTTCTGGTTGCTACTCTCGACTGTTACTAAGTCGCCCAAACTCGTTGTAGAAGGGTTAATCTGAGCTACGACTTTTCCTTATCTGGATACCGGGTTAGCAGTTTTCTGGTTGCTACTCTCGACTGTTACTAAGTCGCCCAAACTCTTTGTAGAAGGGCTACTCTGAGCTACGATTTTTCCTTATCTGGATACCGGGTTAGCAGTTTTCTGGTTGTTACTCTCGACTGTTACTAAGTCGCCCAAACGATTTGTAGAAGGGCGACTTGAGCTACGACTTTTCCTTATCTGGATACCGGGTTAGCAGTTTTCGGTTGCTACCTCGACCGTTACTAAGTCGCCCAAACTCTTTGGGGATGGGGCTTACCTGAGCTACGACTTTTCCTTATCTGGATACCGGGTTGCGTTTTCTGGTTGCTACCTCTCAAGTGTTACTAAGTCGCCCAAACTCTTTGTAGAAGGGCTACTCTGAGCTACGACTTTTTCCTTATCTGGATACCGGGTTAGCCGTTATCTCGGTTGCTACTCTCGACTGTTACTAAGTCGCCCAAACTCTTTGTAGAAGGGCTACCTGGAGCTACGACTTTTCCTTATCTGGATACCGGGTTAGCAGTTTTCTGGTTGCTACTCGACTGTTACTGGTCGCCCAAACTCTTTGTAGAAGGGTTAATCTGAGCTACGACTTTTCCTTATCTGGATACCGGGTTAGCAGTTATCTCGGTTGCTACTCTCGAGTGTTACTAAGTCGCTCAAACCTTTGTAAAAAGGGCTACCTTGAGCTACGACTTTTTCTTATCTGGATACCGGGTTAGCAGTTTTCTGGTTGCTACCTCGACTGTTACTCAGTCGCCCAAACTCTTTGTAGAAGGGCTACTCTGAGCTACGACTTTTCCTTATCTGGATACCGGGTTAGCAGTTTTCATTGTTTTCCTGGACTGTTACTAAGTCGCCCAAACTCTTTGTAGAAGGGCTACTCTGAGCTACGACTTTTCTCCTTATCTGGATACCGGGTTAGCAGTTTCGTTGCTACCCTCGACTGTTACTGTCGCCCAAACTCTTTGTGAGAAGGGCTACTCTGAGCCACGACTTTTTCCTTATCTGGATACCGGTTAGCAGTTATCTCGGTTGCTACCCTGAGTGTTACTGTCGCCCAAACTTTGTATGGGTTACTTGAGCTACTACTTTTCCTTATATGGATACCTGGTTAGCAGTTTTCTGGTTGTTACCTCGACTGTTAGCTAAGTCGCCCAACTCTTTGTAGAAGGGCTACTCTGAGCTACGACTTTTTCCTTATCTGGATACCGGGTTAGCAAAGTTATCTCGGTTGCTACTCTCGAGTGTTACTAAGTCGCCCAAACTCTTTGTATGGCTACTCTTGAGCTACGACTTTCTCATTCGATACTGGGTTAGCAGTTATGTCGGTTGTTACTTCGACTGTTACTCAGTCGCCCAAACTCTTTGTAGAAGGGCTACTCTGAGCTACGACTTTTCCTTATCTGGATACCGGGTTAGCAGTTTTCTGGTTGCTACTCTCGACTGTTACTAAGTCGCCCAAACTCTTTGTAGAAGGGCTACTCTGAGCTACGACTTTTCCTTATCTGGATACCGGGTTAGCAGTTTTCTGGTTGTTACCTCGACTGTTACTAAGTCGCCCAAACTCTTTGTAGAAGGGCTACTCTGAGCTACGACTTTTTCCTTATCTGGATACCGGGTTGGCAGTTTTCTGGTTGGGTTGCTCTCGACTGTTACTAAATCGGTCAAACTCGTTGTAGAACGGCTACTCTGAGCTACGACTTTTCCTTATCTGATACCGGGTTAGCAGTTTTCTGGTTGCTACTCTCGACTGTTACTAAGTCGCCCAAACTCTTTGTAGCTGTTTACTCTGTGCATGGCTTTTTCCTTATCTGCATACCGGGTTAGCAGTTATCTCGGTTGCTACTCCCGACTGTTACTAAGTCGCACAAACTCTTTGTAGAAGGGTTACTTTGAGCTACGACTTTTCCTTATATGGATACCTGGTTAGCAGTTTTCTGGTTGCTACCCTCTACTGTTACTAAGTCGCCCAAACTCTTTGTAGAAGGGCTACTCTGAGCTACGACTTTTCCTTATCTGGATACCGGGTTAGCAGTTATCTCGGTTGCTACTCTCGACTGTTACTCAGTCGCCCAAACTCTTTGTAGAAGGGCTACTCTGAGCTACGACTTTTCCTTATCTGGATACCGGGTTAGCAGTTTTCTGGTTGCTACCCTCGACTGTTACTAAGTCGCCCAAACTCTTTGTAGAAGGGCTACTCTGAGCTACGACTTTTCCTTATCTGGATACCGGGTTAGCAGTTATCTCGGTTGCTACTCTCGAGTGTTACTAAGTCGCCCAAACTCTTTGTAGAAGGGCTACTTTGAGCTACGACTTTTCCTTATCTGGATACCGGGTTAGCCGTTATCTCGGTTGCTACTCTCGACTGTTACGAAGTCGCCCAAACTCTTTGTAGAAGGACTACTCTGAGCTACGACTTTTCCTTATCTGGATACCAGGTTAGCAGTTTTCTGGTTGCTACTCTCGACTGTTACTCAGTCGCCCAAACTCTTTGTAGAAGGGTTACTCTGAGCTACGACTTTTCCTTATCTGGATACCGGGTTAGCAGTTTTCTGGTTGCTACTCTCGACTGTTGCTCAGTCGCCCAAACTCTTTGTAGAAGGGCTACTCTGAGCTACGACTTTTCCTTATCTGGATACCGGGTTAGCAGTTTTCTGGTTGCTACTCTCGACTGTTACTAAGTCGCCCAAACTCTTTGTAGAAGGGCTACTCTGAGCTACGACTTTTCCTTATCTGGATACCGGGTTGGCAGTTTTCTGGTTGCTGCTCTCGACTGTTACTAAATCGGTCAAACTCGTTGTAGAACGGCTACTCTGAGCTACGACTTTTCCTTATCTGGATACCGGGTTAGCAGTTTTCTGGTTGCTACTCTCGACTGTTACTAAGTCGCCCAAACTCTTTGTAGAAAGGTTACTCTGTGCTACGGCTTTTCCTTATCTGCATACCGGGTTAGCAGTTATCTCGGTTGCTACTCCCGACTGTTACTAAGTCGCACAAACTCTTTGTAGAAGGGTTACTTTGAGCTACGACTTTTCCTTATATGGATACCTGGTTAGCAGTTTTCTGGTTGCTACTCTCGACTGTTACTAAATCGGTCAAACTCGTTGTAGAACGGCTACTCTGAGCTACGACTTTTCCTTATCTGGAAACCGGGTTAGCAGTTTTCTGGTTGCTACTCTCGACTGTTACTAAGTTGCCCAAACTCTTTGTAGAAAGGTTACTCTGAGCTACGACTTTTCCTTATCTGGATACCGGGTTAGCAGTTATCTCGGTTGCTACTCTCGACTGTTACTAAGTCGCCCAAACTCTTTGTAGAAGGGCTACTCTGAGCTACGACTTTTCCTTATCTGGATACCGGGTTGGCAGTTTTCTGGTTGCTGCTCTCGACTGTTACTAAATCGGTCAAACTCGTTGTAGAACGGCTACTCTGAGCTACGACTTTTCCTTATCTGGATACCAGGTTAGCAGTTTTCTGGTTGCTACTCTCGACTGTTACTAAGTCGCCCAAACTCTTTGTAGAAAGGTTACTCTGTGCTACGGCTTTTCCTTATCTGCATACCGGGTTAGCAGTTATCTCGGTTGCTACTCCCGACTGTTACTAAGTCGCACAAACTCTTTGTAGAAGGGTTACTTTGAGCTACGACTTTTCCTTATATGGATACCTGGTTAGCAGTTTTCTGGTTGCTACTCTCGACTGTTACTAAGTCGCCCAAACACTTTGTAGAAGGGCTACTCTGATCTACGACTTTTCCTTATCTGGATACCGGGTTAGCAGCTATCACGGTTGCTACTCCCGACTGTTACTAAGTCGCCCAAACTCTTTGTAGAAGGGTTACTCTGAGCTACTACTTTTCCTTATATGGATACCTGGTTAGCAGTTTTCTGGTTGCTACCCTCGACTGTTACTAAGTCGCCCAAACTCTTTGTAGAAGGGCTACTCTGAGCTACGACTTTTCCTTATCTGGATACCGGGTTAGCAGTTATCTCGGTTGCTACTCTCGAGTGTTACTAAGTCGCCCAAACTCTTTGTAGAAGGGTTACTCTGAGCTACTACTTTTCCTTATATGGATACCTGGTTAGCAGTTTTCTGGTTGCTACCCTCGACTGTTACTAAGTCGCCCAAACTCTTTGTAGAAGGGCTACTCTGAGCTACGACTTTTCCTTATCTGGATACCGGGTTAGCAGTTATCTCGGTTGCTACTCTCGAGTGTTACTAAGTCGCCCAAACTCTTTGTAGAAGGGCTACTCTGAGCTACGACTTTTCCTTATCTGGATACCGGGTTAGCAGTTATGTCGGTTGCTACTCTCGACTGTTACTCAGTCGCCCAAACTCTTTGTAGAAGGGCTACTCTGAGCTACGACTTTTCCTTATCTGGATACCGGGTTAGCAGTTTTCTGGTTGCTACTCTCGACTGTTACTAAGTCGCCCAAACTCTTTGTAGAAGGGTTACTCTGAGCTACGACTTTTCCTTATCTGGATACCGGGTTAGCAGTTTTCTGGTTGCTACTCTCGACTGTTACTCAGTCGCCCAAACTCTTTGTAGAAGGGCTACTCTGAGCTACGACTTTTCCTTATCTGGATACCGGGTTAGCAGTTTTCTGGTTGCTACTCTCGACTGTTACTAAGTTTCCCAAACTCTTTGTAGAAGGGCTACTTTGAGCTACGACTTTTCTTTATCTGGATACCGGGTTAGCAGTTATCTCGGTTGCTACTCTCGACTGTTACTAAGTCGCCCAAACTCTTTGTAGAAGGGCTACTCTGAGCTACGACTTTTCCTTATCTGGATACCGGGTTAGCAGTTTTCTGGTTGCTACTCTCGACTGTTACTAAGCTGCCCAAACTCTTTGTAGAAGGGTTACTCTGAGCTACGACTTGTCGCGTTCGTTCGAATTTTTTTTCTCATGAAACCGTCTCCAGATGAGTTCACACTTTGTGAAACTAATTAAAATTTTTCTATTCCTACCAATGAATTCTCTGTTCCAGGCTATCTTCCTGTTCACCGAAAGAATTCTAGCATACATATATAGTTTAACCCTGATATAAGAAATAAAATGTCTCTTATATCCGGATTTCTTTTATATAAGGGTTCGGGTTATTTTATATACATTATCACAGGCTCTAGTTTGATATCAGAGAAAATCTCTCTTATATCAGAATTTCTCTTATATCAGGGTTATACTGTACCTGGATATCGGCGTTTATATTTTTAAAAGTTCATCTCACAACAGATTTATTTCTTATATCGCCAGATGATTCTTTCATGTACTTTCGACTTTTGTCATTGAACTACAGTTATCTGTTTTTCTTTATCGCTCTCCTTATTCTCAGAACTATAATATATTAAACTAAATTTCTGATAATACAAAAATAGATAGTAGAGTTTTATAATTTGCTTGAAGTATTGTGTATATAATGTGTATATGTAGATATTAGAAGGCTATCACAATGCGTTTAGTATAACAAAGGAAGGTAAAGAAGGTGTTGGGTATTACCTATTTATTATTCATTAATATTTCGAGATCAGAATCTCATCCTCAGAATGGTGGGAGAGCTTGACTTCACGTCCGTCCGCTGTATGTTTGTTGTGCTTATGGTTTATATATATGGTTTATATCACTTCTATAAACCATAAACACACATACACATACAGCTGACTGACGTGAAAATAAGCTCTCCTACCATTTTGAAGATGAGATTCTGATCTCGAAATATTTATGAATAATAAATAGAAAATACCCAACACTTTCTTTCCCTTTCTTTATTATACTAAACGCATTGTGATAGCCTTCTAATACCTACCCATACATAGAAATGGATATTTCTCTACATCTATTATTGAATATTTTTGTGCTTGTTGATTTTAATGCACATCACATCAAGTGCCTTAAGCATTCCAATGACACTCATGTTACCGGTATTCAGTCTTTATTTTACGGTGCTTTGTCCCTCAGTCAAACAGTGGATTTCTTAACTCGTTTCAGATCTTCATGAATAATGCTATGTACAGTTGCCGCACCAATTGCAAACTGATCCTTATTGTCTTTATAGACAGACAACGGTCTTCATCCAGGACATTGCCTATTTTATCGACCTGATCTGATGTTTTGACCTCCCTCTTTCTCACTACTTTTCGCATTGAATCTCACGTCCTCTGTACCGTCCTTGAACTTCTTCAGCCATCGATGAACAGAGGCTTGGCTCATACAAGTTAATCATTCTGGAGTATTTCATTTGTCTAGTTTAACCCAAAACATTATTGCATAGCGAGCTTTCAAATTGTCTTCACGTGCGGACAGCATTTTGCAAACAAGCCAGCGGTAACAGCCACCGTTTATTAGGGTGTGGTTAAAGATCTGGCACAGTCGTCTCCTTCAATCTGGAATAACAACTTTGCCAGGTCAACTCATTAGATGTCAATCTGGTCATAACTGTCTCTCTTAAAAAAGGTTATCTTTCTCACACACACAGATATGCATATATAAAAATGGACATTGAGGGCAATATCCAGTCTATTTCATGCTTAAACCGCAATCGTCACTCCATTATAGTATAGGATACAAATTTAATATTATTCTAGAAAGCATAAGAAACAAAAAAAAAAGGCGCTCAAAATCGGATGGGAATGGCTGAAAACAAATTTTGAACATTCAAAATAGATTTAGTGATTCTGAATCCCGTTGGACAGAAAAAACAAATTTAACTTTCAATGATCGGTATAGTTACATTTAAATACCTTTTCTATTTATTAAAGTCAATCATAAAAAAACAAAAAACAAAAAAAACTTAAATACACTTTTAATTTTGCATAAAAATTAAACCATCTAATTACTGGGTAAGAAAATAGCAAGTTGCTAACAAAAAGCAAAACATCCTTAATTGCTAAAAAAATATTTGAGTTGATGCTGTTTTTATAATTAAACAGTATATTTATTTATTTGCATCTGCCGGCCTGAATATTCGAGAAATCTTGTAAGGAAAATTGCGTGGTCCTATATAATACGAACCTGCGTCCTCTATGGGAAACCGTCATTAGATCTGACGTGCTGAAGGACACGATCACGCACACACACACACGCATATATATATATATATATATATATATATATATATATATATATATATATATATCTAGATAGATACAGGGTGTCCATAAAATTCGTGTACCATTTAAAAAAATAATAATTTGTAAGAAAGAAGTAAATCTATATTTTTGAAGGTTTTTATTAAATTTTCATTTACGTTTCCACATGTCATCCATCATTAGCAATGCAACGGGTAATACGGTTTTGCAGTTCACGGAAAACATTTGCCAACCTATTTACAGTAATGCCTGAAATCACATTAGTTATTTTAGCTTTCAAATCTTCTAATGAACTCGGTTTGGTTGCATCACAATTGTTTTCACATGAGAAAAAATCTAATGGATTCAAATCTGGTGAACGTGGAGGCCAATAAAATGGTCCACCCCTTCCGATCCATCTGTTTGGAAATTCCTGATTTAGAAACTGTCTAACACGCAGAGCAAACTAACAAGGAACTCCATCTTGTTGATACACTCTATTATCTTTCAAGTTTAATTGTTCAAGCTTATTTTTTACAGATTATTTGTCACAATTTGTTTTTATAATCATATCGTCTCAAACAAAGCATTTTACAGCCAATGTTTTGCAGGAGGGTTACATAGGAGAAAAATTATAAGAAAGAGTGACAGGTTATAGGGCGTGTCAGGAAGTGAATAAGAGAAAGATGAGAATACTGATGAGAGTGAAGTGTATGGAAAAAGGAGCATGACAGAGAGGATGCAGGTTAGTGAGATAGGAGATTTCTATTGACTTTACATTTAAATTCATAGACATTGTAGCTGTCGGGGAAGCAAATAAATGGAAGGGAATTCCACAGGCGGGAAGAGCGAGAAAAGAAGTTGCTTGAGTAGAATTTGCGTTTACAGTTTATTGGTTTCACAGTAAAAGGGTAGGACCTAGTTGCTAATCTTGTGGCTCGATTAAATTTATATATATAGTGGTCACCAGTGTGCTAAGTTCATCGGAGCAGAAGCCGTGAAAGTATTTGTAGAAGAGACACAGGGAAGATACATTGCGCCGGTGAAAAAGTGACTGTATCTGAGCTGCTAAGTCAGGATCTATCACATTCTCCGTTGAATTTTATCAAGGACACCTAGGTGGATAGCAGGAACACCCGACTATACATGGCAGCAGTATTCAATGCACGGACGGGTGGTAGATTTATATATGTGCAGGATTGTTTCAGGCGGAAAAAAACTTCCTGTCCCTACACAAATACAAATAAATCAATACAGAAATAAAAATAAAGTTTTAATTTTTTTAAGTGCACACGGACTTTATGGACACCCTACATATATATATATATATATATATATATATATATGTACTGCTAGCATTACATACCCGAATTTTATATCTAGTATATGTTGCGACCACCTTGAAATTAACTTCAAAATCAAGTCTTTAAAGCTCTCATGATATGCAAGTATATATTCGTATAGCAAATACGATGGGTTAATTGTCGCCATTTTATTATTTAATTTTTGCGCATGCGTGTTGTTTGTCTTTTATTTTATTTTATGCACAGTACAGGACAGTTGGGCGATTTCTTCAAGCCATTGGAAAGGGTCTGGCACGCTGGTCTTCTGAACAAGCTACAAAGCTATGGTATCACTGAACGTTTGCTTGATTTGATGCAATCGTTCTTATTAAACTGCAGAATGAAGGATTTCTTGGACGGGCATGATCCTATTATACGAACGCGGAGTTCCCCGAGGGCTCTATCCTAGATCTGACGATCTTTCTGATTTTCATCAATGACATCCCTGGTGAGATCAAATCCCAAGTACGCATTTACGCTGACGACGTCACCATTTACTTTCGCCTCAGTAAGAAATCTGATAACATCGCTGCTAACCTGGAGAAGGATCATTTCTTACCAAAGTCCACTCTGTTGGAATTGGGTAAGAAATGGCTCATAAACGCTAAAGCTTCCAAAACGAAGCTGCTATTTGCCAGCCACCATAGACAGTCCCTACTGCCCCCTCATCAGCATCGATCAAACTAGTCTCCCTAAAAGTAATGCACTGCGCCTCTTTAGCCTCATCTTCTCCGCCGATCCCATGTAGAACGAATTCATTGAATCAATAGCTAAATATACTGTCAGGAAAGTTTTGGTTGCTGTGTTGGGTCAGGAAGTTTTTCTCGCCTGAATCCATCTTACACATATACAAATCAACCATCAGTCCATGCATTGAATACTGTTCTCATATCTGGTTAGGTGCCCCTGCTATTCATCCTGGGGTTCTCGACAGGATCCAGAGGAGAATCTGTAATGTAATCGATCCCGACTTGGCAGCTCGACTCTTCCTACTTTCTCACCGAAGTGATGTGGCTTCCATCTGTCTCTTCTACAAATATTTTAATAGCTTCTGCTTCACACCCTGGAGCCCCCTCTACAAGAATTTAATTGAGCAAACAGACTAGCAACAAGGTTTACATACTCCCATACATTGAATACTGTTGTCATATCTGGTCGGCGCTTCTGCTCATCCTGGGGTTTTCGACAGGATCCAGAGGAGAATCTGCAATGTAATCGATCCCGACCTGGCAGCTCGACTCTAGCCACTTTCTCACCGATGGGATGTGGCTCCCCTCTGTCTCTTCTACAAATATTTTAATAGCTTCTGCCCTGAGGAGTTTAGCACTCTGGTGGCCCCTCTACAAGAATTTAATCGAGCAGCCATACGGGCAACAAGGTTTAGAGTCAAAACAACCAAATGAAGCCGCCAGTTCTTCTCTTCAGCATTTTTTCTCGCACTTCCCGCTTGTGGATCGCCCTTGTGTATATTTGTTTCCCTCATTAAATCTTCAAAAGTTTAAATCCAAATTCAATTGCGATCGCTTATTCCCTTGACTCCCATCCTTTTCTCATCCTTTTCCTAACACCCTTTTATCTTGTTCTTCTTATTTTCGACTCCACTCTCATGCAACTCTCTTCACACCCATCCTTTTCTTACCAATTCTCTGACACCCACTGTAACAGGTTCCTCTTCGATTCCATTTTTTTCCGCTCTCCTACTATTTAAACTTCCAGTCTCTTCTTAAGTAACCCCTTGCACACCAGCGGTAGTAATACCTTGCTGAGAGTGAAAGTATATATATATATATATATATATATATATATATATATATATATATATCACCCCGCCAGAAATTTGGAAACGGCATGCCGGATATCTTTGATTTTTCAGAATTCGGCGCAGTTGAGCGAGAGAATAACAAAACGCCTTGAAACACCAATGATGAATTGAAGGCAAGGATTTTTAGCAGCATTCACTGACTTAAACAAGTAGAACGTCCAGAAGTGTTGCTGGAAATTCCAAAATTGTTTAGATGCCGTGGTTGAAACCAGTGGCAATTTTATTGAATAAATTTACTCTTTAGTATTTCAAGATATTTTTGTGTAATTTTGGTAAATATATTTGTTATTTAATTTTTGCTTAATTTAGACTATCCATCGCACCCTATATATATATATATATATATATATATATATAGAGAGAGAGAGAGAGAGAGAGAGAGTGCGATGGATGGTCTAAATAAGCCAAAATTCATTTTTTGAACATTTTAATAGTCGAGTAGATATTCTCACTTTGGTTAGACATCATTTTTTTAATCGTTTCACCTTAAGCAAGGCGATACCGCGACTGATGCGCAGGGGGCTACATAAGAGTAAAAGTTTAGGAGGAGTGTGAAGAAAAATTCGAACCAGTTACAATGGGTGTCAGAGAAAGGGCAAGAGAAGGATAGGAACAGGTGTGAAGACAGTTGCGATGGTAAAATAAGGGAAAGAACAAGATATACGGGATGATGTAGAATATTTATATCTACTCAAATATGAGTATCTGTTAAAAATAATGTTCAAACAAATAAATTCAAATTGTTAATCCACTTCGTAAATCTCCGGAATTTTCCGTAATGTATATATAATGTAAATACCCATGGAAAGATAAACTGATAGCCACAAAATAAAAAAAACGGCAATTATATATTTCATTTTACCTGTGTTTAGAAGCTAAAAAGTTAAGATATGAATAAAATGCTTAACCAAATGGGACAGTTTCAAAGCAAATCTTGTTTTCGCTTTAAATAAATTGTTGGTTAAGATGGGTGATGTCGATGATGCCACAATTGAAAACCTTTAAGAGACAGTAAGTTCTAAAAAGCAGAATCCATTAACGAGATTATTATCGTTTATTTAGCGCCTACAGCCAAATTGTTTATTGAGTAATAATCGATATCGGAGACATATATGGTGATCGGAAGCAACTGGGGAAAACATAAAGTAACCGTGTTTAAAATTACAGAACAAATGGTCACCTGACCTTGGGTCGTTAACATGTTTTATACGTCCATTATGTCTCCCACATTTAAAAATAAGCTCTTCAGAATTGTTGCCGTGAAATATATTGTTTGAAGAATGAAGTATCAGTGTTCATTGTTAATGTTCTCGACATCTTCCGCTCTTTTTGTCTGCGTCGTCAAATAAGTAATGTTTGCTGGATAAATCTATTATCAACAACAATGAAAAATCAATCAATAAAGATAAAAGGAAAACTAATAAAAAGAAACGTTTCATTAGTAGAAGCACATTGTGACAATAAGTGCAATATTTTAAATCTGCGTTTCTTTGTATTTTACATACGTACTGCGTATTTTCGAACTGGATCTAGTGAGTGAATTAACATTTGCGTACGAAATCTATCGCTGAATACACGGGCCCAAAGCAAGTCAGTGAAGATCAATCCAAAAACTGATTAGTAGATATCCAGACCAAATTTAGTCTACGGATATGGTTTATAATCTGGTCGATTTATATACAAACACCAAAATGAAAAAAGTTCGAAACCAAATTAATTTATTAAACATCTGGACCCAGATCTGTTTAAAGGACATCCCAATACAAAACTGGTCGCTAGAAATCGCAACTTAAATTTGTTCAGTCAAAAACTCGACTCCATATTTTTCAATTAATATCCGGAGCAGGAAAAAAAAAAACAGGAATCAACGTTGATCAGTGGACATCCAGACCCAAAATTGGTCAGTGAATGTCGGGATACTAAACTAAAACCTTAACATCAGGTAACAAAATTGGTGAATGGAATCCTGACCAGAATCCAGAACCACACCTAAAACTGTAAAATCATTATACGAAAATGAAGCTGTTTAACTTTTCTCTGAATCTAAAACGGTCGGTATCTGTTCCTTCAGCTGACCAATAAAGATCCGACCAGAGAACATCCGAAATAAAGGTGGTCAATAAAAGTTCAGACCCTTACAACATCACGTAAAGGAACATTAAAATTTAAGGATGTATTTTCCAATGTCACATGGACAGCCCCAAAATACTAGCGGAACTGTTTTGAAATTCACCATCAACTGACTTACATCAATATTTATAAACGCAGCCCAAAAGCACACACCCGCGGAATATATATATATATATATATATATATATATATATATATATGCTAAAAAAAAGCTAACAGTGAGTGACTAACAGACGACGTGCCAAGAGACCTAAAACCCTACACCGTAAAAAATACTGAACAAGTAAAGAAAGAAAAAGAAAAAAAGAATATGAGATCAAAAGGCAAACACCTTCTACTCAGTAAAGTGACCAACGCCCAGATTAACTTGACAGAGCAAAACACGCTTCGCAAGATCAACTCCTATCAAAGGACAGCCCAATATGTTACTCGAGTGTTACGCTTTCACAATCTTCAGAGAACTGGAACGTAACTGAATGAATATATGAAAATATATGTATATTTAAGTAGCAAGAATTCAATCAAACAATTTTTGTTAGATTACATCAACAAAGTCTGTCTGTTTACTTTCTAAAAAAATATTTTTTAATTTACGTAAATTGTCGCACATCGAGATCAAATTTTTGAGAAGTTCGAGCCCTTTCAACCAGATTTGCCCATAATCAGGAAAGTTCATGTAATTTCATAGAGAACTATATTTATAAGCCCATCCCTAGCATTTATCGATTACTACGTTTTAAATCAAAATATATATGTACATATATGTAATACCATGAGTAGAATAGTTTCACCAGAAGACGAAGATATATAATTTTTATACACTTTTTAAAATACCATACAATGGGGGAGAAATATATTTTATTTAACGTGTTTTTTCTTTCGGATAATGATGAGTTCGATTTTTTTCTTTTTTGTTCATAATAATTAGTGTATAGTATTTTGGTATTACCTACTAACATTTGTGTTCATGTTAACAGTCGTATTTTGGTTGGTTATCATGATTGTATGGGCACAAATTTCGCTATGTGACAAGTTAACCTATGAGACGGTGTGGTGGTTGTGTGACCTATGTAAAAGATTAATGTTTTTTGATTACTGATGTCGAAGATTCAGTCTTGAAAAAGCATGAGAATTCATAAATAACATGTTTTTTTTTCTCCCTGATAAATGATATACTCGTAAACATAGTAAAGAATCATCCTTAATTGGTCAGAAAATAAATTATGGATTGCTACCGGAATATCTCATGGTTGACTTACGGGACTTTTATAATCATTCTTGGGTTAGTAGGCAACGTATTCTCTATATTAGTCTTGCGACGCCCGGCGATGAAACATCTGGGCATCAGCAAATACCTTATACTTCTTTCATTTTCGGATTTTGTCATCTGCGTCAACGGGACGGCGATAATGTGGGCGAATGTTGTTTTCGGCATTAACCTACTGTCGTTCAACAATTACTTCTGCAAGATTTCTATTTATGTAAATCACACATTCATGGTGTATTCTTCGTGGATTCTGGTGGTGATATCTATCGACAGGCTTGACCGCGTTTTTTTCCCGCTAAAAATCACGCGGTCGAAACGACTTGGTCTCAAACTCGGACTTCCCTTCTTCGTCATCGCAATTTGGCAGTCGTACATCTTATACTTTTATGAGGTGATTAACAACCCCGGCGATCCGCAATTACCAAAAGCATCTTGTCGTATAAGCGACCGGAACAAGAATGTGTCGGAAGGAGTACTCAGACTAGCCTCACTCATGTTCGTTATTTTTTATTCCGTTATTCCTTGTATTATTTTGACCATTTGCAACATTGCAATCGTATGTAGACTCAGTATCCCAACGCAGCTTGATGCCGGACAGAACGCAATTAACGGGCGTAAAAGGGTCAATATCCGATTAATGGTTTTACTGAGTATTCTTTTTATTGTTTCAACCGGACCATTGGGAATTACGGTTGTAGTGCGAAGTTTTTTACGATTCAAATCGTATTGCTTTGAGGGACACCTCTCGCTACTTGCCTTCACAAATAATTCAGTGAATGTTCTACTGTATGTTTTCAATGGAAAGAGGTTTCGGCAAGAATTATTAAAATTACTCAAAAGAAATCGATTGCCGGCTTTGAAGGCTAAAACTGGGAACTATAATCTTTCGATTGTTGAAAATGTTTGACAAAAAGGTATCTATCTATCTATCTATCTATCTATCTATCTATCTATCTATCTATCTATCTATCTATCTATCTATCTTGTTAAAATTGTATTTGTTCATATATCTATCTACCTTGTTAAAATTATATTTGTCCATATATCTATTAATCTATCTAATAACATTAGAATCTATCTATCTATCTATCTATTTTGTTAAAATTACAACTGTTTATATATTTCTCAATCTATGTATTTCAATAAATTTGACTCTTCCGCCTATCTATCTATCTATCTATCTATCTATCTATCTATCTATCTATCTATCTATCTATTTTGTTAAAATTATAACTGTTTATATATTTCTCAATGTATGTATTTCAATAAATTTGACTCTTCCGCCCGCCTGCCTATCTATCTATCTATCTATCTATCTATCTATCTATCTATCTATCTATCTATCTATCAGATTTTATTAATGAAGTCAATGTTTTCTCAATGAAATAAGTATTATGTCGCTATAGATATTTATATTTATATGGGAAATATATTCAATGAGTTTTAGCAAATAATATCTATCTTTATTAAAATATGGACAATCGATTTTTGCGGGATGTTATGTATTAAATATTATTAAATATTGTAATAACATAAATATAATAAATGATCATAACAAATATGTTGAATTATTAAATAAAAGCTGAATTTCACGTCATATTCATGATATGAATACCTTGAATATTTTCCGAACAACTATTAATTATTGCCAATTTCATTGTAAAAACTTCGTCTAATTGGTGGATATTTACAGACACGGGTATAGACTTAGGCATTGTTTATGTTCGATTAAAGAATAAATCACATTTTGAATCAACAGTTTTTGACTCAAATGTAAACAGGACGTACATCTGTCTCTTCTCCCAACTCTAACCCACACTAAAACCTATTGGGTCTCATCTAAATACACATAGAACCCAACAAACTCTGTCTGTAACATATACAAATATAATAGCATCATTCACATGTAAAAAAACTAAAGAATAATGGAAGCATTTTTAATAACAAATGCACAGAAAACAGTTCTAAACAATATCAACTATGAACACGGCCACAATATGCTCACCGTGTTTTGAAAATAAACCATTTCTATTACTATACATACATACATACATACATACATACATACATACATAGAACAATCTATATATTCAGTTAAAACTAAAATAAAATTCATCCTTGATAATGGCTAAAAGTACAGCCGAAATCGCTTGAAGAAATAAAACATTTGGACAATTTTTATATAATTTATGTTTCGAAAATAAAATAAAAACAACTTAACTATAGCACCTTGTCTGTCAGTTGTAACGAAGTTTGCATATAGTAACAAGAATATATATATACATATTTGTCCTCCAGGGCACCTCGAGGTGGTGTAATGGTTAGCCAGCTTGTCTCGCTAGTATTATTACACCTGAGTAGTGAGTTCGATTCTCACTGGGTATCTCTTACTTTCGGGCTTGTGCCACAATTAAGCTACACTTAGAAAGTCACCATATTTGTCATTTACATACAAGTCTGTTTCGCTTTATCACAGCTCATCAGTGTGGCTAGACATCTACTTGCTTCTGGCCGCGATCGATACTGGACCAATTTGGTATCAGTCGGAGTCTCTACTTCCCGAAGCCATATCCGTTTGGACAGAAAAAACAAATTTAACTTTCAATGACCCGTATAGTTACATTAAAATACATTTTTTTATTTATTAAAGTCAATCATTAAAAAACACAACTTAAATACACTTGTAATTTGGCATAAAAATTAAACCATGTAATTACTGGGGAAGAAAATACCTAGTTGCTAACAAAAAGCAAAACAAACTAAATATCAACAACAAAAAAAAAAAAAAACAAACTCCGAAGTTTCTATTAAAAATATAAATACTAAGTTGCTAAAAAAATCCAAAGTCGCTAACAACAAAGTATAAATTATAATTTGCTAATAAAAAATATTAATTCTAAATTTCTAAGAAACCCTAAGTTACTAATTAAAAATCAAAAACATGTATCGTTTAATATTTTTAATTTTCATAATTAACATGTATCGTTTAATATTTTGTATGGTAAACATGTATCATAATATTTTGTAAGTAAACATGTATCGTTTAATATTTTTAATTTTCTGTCTTAATAACTTAATCTTATACAATGTCTTCTCTTACATGTTTCATATTTTTTGTCCTCCCGCAAATAAGTTTGCTTTGGGAGCCGATCAAGTGATTGAGTTGGCTATTTATTCACATCCTCGGTCGGTCAGTCAGAGACAATGCTGCAGAAAACAGTGAGTTAACACCAGCCACAATGTAGCAGAAATTTTAAGCCACTCGGACACAACTATACCAGCAACTCACATTCGCACTCCCTCCCTTTCTCTCTCCTGTTGCTTTCTTTATCTCTCTTTCTTCCTCTTCACCTACTCACCGTCCACAAAAAGAAAGAGAGCAACCAAGACTTTACTACACACAGCGAAACATAGACTTATTTTTTCTACACAGATCAGGTTTTGCTACAACAAACGAACTCTGAATTCATTGAACACTTTACTACTCTAACTTTCTTTTAGAACATTTTCACAATTAATAATTTCATACATACAAATTGGATGTTATGCTGCTCGATAAATAAATATTCACCTGTTTATAGAAACGAGACAGTTTTATCTTTTCAAACACTGATAATTTAAAATTGTGGAGAGTTAGGTTGTGTTTGGCACAAGGCGAATTTGATAAACATAATCGACGTCCCTACACTATAGTGACCCCGACGTGATCACTGCATAATGGTAATCCTGCGAAGAATAAACAGAAAAATTGTGATCTCAAATGCACCTCGTATACGTATATATTTAGGAAATAGATTAAATCCAACATAATTTTAATTTATTTAAACATTATTTTTAATGGATACACATATTTGAATAAATCCACTGTTTTCATAATTAGACAGTGTATTTATTGATGTATTTGCACCTACCGGCCTCAATATTCAAGAAATCTCTTAATGAAAGTGGTCCGGTATGATACGAACCTGCGTCCCGTATGGGAAACGAAGGACACGATCACACACACACACACACACACACACACACACACACACACACACACACACACACACACACACACACACACACACACACACACACACATATATATATTTATATGTCTATTCATATATATATATATATATATATATATATGTCTATTCATATATATATATATATATATATATCTATAGGGTGTCCATAAAGTTCGTCTGCACTTAAAAATTATTTGTAAGAAAGCAGTAAATCTATATTTTAAAGGTTTTATTGAAATTTCATTTAAGTTTCCACGTGTTCTTCATCATTACCAATACAAATGATAATACGATGTCACAGTTTACGGAAAACCAACTTTGCCAACTTTTTTACAGTAATATTTGAAACCACATTAGTTATTTTAGCTTTCAAATCTTCTAACGAACTAAGTTTGGTTGCATTCACAATTGTTTTCACATAAAAAAAACAAAAAAAAAACTAATGGAGTCAAATCTGGTGAACATGAGCCAATAAAATGATCCACCCCTTTCCATCCATGTGTTAGGAAATTCCTGATTAAAAACTAATACACGGAGCAAAGTGACAAGGAGCTCCATTTTGTTTATACACTGTATTATTTTTCAAGTTTAATTGTTCAGGCTCATTTTTTACAGATTATTTCTATCCCAATTTTTTTTA
Source organism: Ascarosepion bandense (assembly GCA_037127315.1). NCBI lineage: Eukaryota > Metazoa > Mollusca > Cephalopoda > Sepiida > Sepiidae > Ascarosepion > Ascarosepion bandense. Next base: position 4,029,690 of record JBBBDQ010001018.1, on the reverse strand, counting down.
TAATCATATCGCCCCAAGCGAAGCATTTTACTGCCACTGTTTTACAGGGGGGTTACATAGAAGGAAAGTTATGAGTAAGAGTGAGAGGTTATCGGGCGTGTCAGGAAGTGGGTAAGAGGAGAATGAGAATACTGATGAGAGTGGAGTGGACGGAGAAAGGAGCATAAAAGAGTGGATGCAAGTAAGTGAGATGGGAGTACATACACAAATTTTATATCTAGTATATGTTGTGACCACCTTAAATTAACTTCAAAATCAGATCTTCAAAGATCTCATGATATGCGAGTATATATTCGTATAGAAGAGACGATGGGTCAATTGTTCCCATTTTATTATTTAATTTTGCACATACGCGTTTCTTGTTTTTTTAAATTTCATGCACAGTATAGTAAGAACAGTTGGGCAATTTCTTCAAAGCATTTGATCGGGTCTCGCACGCTGGTCTTCTGCGCAAGCTACAGAGCTATGGTATCACTGGACGTTTGCTTGATTTGATCCAATCGTTCTTATCAAACCGCAGAATGTAGGCTGTCTTGAACCGGCATGATCCTATCACACAAACGCGGGATTCCTCGAGGGCTCTATCCTAGGTCTGACGCTCTTTCTGATCTTCATCAATGACCTCCCTGAGGCATTCACGCTACCGACCTCACCATTTACTCTCACCTCAGTAAGAAGTCTAATAACATTGCTGCTGACCTGGAGAAGGATCATTTCTTAGCAAAGTCCACTGTCTTGAAATTTGGAAAGAAATGGCTCGTAAACTTTAAAGCTTTCAAAAAGAAGATGCTATTCGTCAACCAACATAGACAGTCCCTCCTGTAACTCTCATCAGCATCGATCAAGCTAGTTTCCCCAAAAGAAATACGCTGCACCTCCTCAGCCTCATCTTCTCAGCCGGCCTCGTGTGGAACGACTTCATTGTATCATTAGCTAAATCTACTGTTAGGAAGGTTGGGTAGCTGTGTTGGGTCAGGAAGTTTTTCTCGCCTGAATCCATCTTACACATGTACAAATCAACCATACACTCATACACTGAATACCGTTGTCATATCTGGTCAGTGCTCCTGTTATTCATCCTGGGGTTCTCGACAGGATCCAGAGGAAAATCTGCAATGCAATCGATCCCAGCCTGGCAGCTCGACTCTTGCTACTTTCTCACCGAGATGATGTGGCTTCCATCTGTCTCTTCTACAAATATTTTAATAGTTTCTACTGTGACGAGCTTCGCACCCTGGAGCCCCCTCTACAAGAATTTAATCGAGCAACCAGATTAGCAACAAGATTTACAGTCAAAACAACCAAATACAGCCGCCAGTTCTACTCTTCAGTTTCTTTTCTCTCACTTCCTGCTGGTGGATGTCCCTTCCGTATTTTTGTTTCCCCCTCATTAAATCTTCAAGAGTTTAAATCCAAAGTCAAATACGATCTCTTATTCCCTTGAATCACATCCTTTTCTCATCCTTTCCCGAACACCCTTTTATCTTGTTCTTCTCCAATTTGACTCCACTCTCACGGAACTCTCTTCACACCAGTATTCCCATCATTCTCTTACCAATTCTCTGACACCCACTGTAACTGGTTCCTCTTTAATTCCACTTTCTCTTCGTCCTCGTCCTATTTAAAAATTCAGTCTCTTAAGTAACCCCCTGCGCAACAGAGGCAGTAATGCCTTGTTTAGGGTGAAACCATAAAAAAATAAATAAAAATATAAATCACCCCGCCAGAAATTTGGAAACGGCATGCCGGATATCTTTTGATTTTTCAGAATTCGGCGCAGTTGAGCGAGAAAATAACGAAACGCCTTGAAACACAAAAGATGAATTGAAGGCTAGGATTTTTAGCAGCATTTACCGACTTAAACAAGGAGACCGTCCAGAAGTGTTGCAGGAAATTCTGAAATCGGCTAGATGCCGTGATTAAAGCCAAAGGCAATTTTATTCAATAAATTTATTCTTTAGGATTTCAAGATATTTTTGTGTAATATTTATAAATATATCTGCTAAAATATAATGTTAATTTTATTTTAATTTTTGCGTAATTTAGACCATCCATCGCATCCTATAGTCTAAACTAATTGGAGTAGATAGTCTAAACTATCGCCCGGTTCACACTCCACCCACGTCTATTGAACAGGTGAAGAGGCTCATCCCTTGCTTCCTGTTTAGGATGTGGTTTCAGGCTTTCCTCTTTTCCAGTCTTTTCACTCTTACGTAGCCCCCTGCACATCAGTGGCGTTACTGCCTTGCTCGGGGTGATATGATTAAAATATATATATACATATATATATATATATATATATATATATATATATAGAGTGCGATGGATGGTCGAAATTACGCAAAGGATTCATTTATTTGAACATTTTTAATAGTGGAGTAGATACTCTCTCTTTAGTTAGACATTATTTTTTAATTGTTTCACCCCAAGCAAGGCGGTATCGCAACAGATGCGCAGGGGGCTACATCAAAAAAAGTTTACGAGGAGAGTGAAGAAAAAGTAGAACAAGTTACAGGTGGTGTCAGAGAAAGGGCAAGAGAAGGATAGGAACAGGTGTGAAGACAGTTGCGATGGTAAAATAAGGGAAAGAACAAGATATACGGGATGATGTAAAATATTTATTTCTACTCAAATATGAGTATCTGTTAAAAATAATGTTCAAACAAATAAATTCAAATTGTTAATCTATTTCGTAAATCTCCGGAATTTTCCGTGATGTATATATAATGTAAATACCCATGGAAAGATAAACTGATAGCCACAAGATAAAAAAACGGCAATTATATATTTCATTGTACCTGTGTTTAGAAGCTAAAAAGTTAAGATATGAATAAAATGCTTAACCAAATGGGACAGTTTCAAAGCAAATCTTGTTTTCGCTTTAAATAAATTGTTGGTTAAGATGGGTGATGTCGATGATGCCACAATTGAAAACCTTTAAGAGACAGTAAGTTCTAAAAAGCAGAATCCATTAACGAGATTATTATCGTTTATTTAGCGCCTACAGCCAAATTGTTTATTGAATAATAATCGATATCGGAGACATATATGGTGATCGGAAGCAACTGGGAAAAACATAAAGTAACCGTGTTTAAAATTACAGAACAAATGGTCACCTGACCTTGGGTCGTTAACATGTTTTATACGTCCATTATGTTTCCCACATTTAAAAATAAGCTCTTCAGAATTGTTGCCGTGAAATATATTGTTTGAAGAATGAAGTATCAGTGTTCATTGATAATGTTCTCGACATCTTCCTCTCTTTTTGTCTGCGTCGTCAAATAAGTAATGTTTGCTGGATAAATCTATTATCAACAACAATGAAAAATCAATCAATAAAGATAAAAGGAAAACTAATAAAAAGAAACGTTTCATTAGTAGAAGCACATTGTGACAATAAGTGCAATATTTTAAATCTGCGTTTCTTTGTATTTTACATACGTACTGCGTATTTTCGAACTTGATCTAGTGAGTGAATTAACATTTGCGTACGAAATCTATCGCTGAATACACGGGCCCAAAGCAAGTCAATGAAGATCAATCCAAAAACTGATTAGTAGATATCCAGACCAAATTTAGTCTACGGATATGGTTTATAATCTGGTCGATTTATATACAAACACCAAAATGAAAAAAATTCGAAACCAAATTAATTTATTAAACATCTGGACCCAGATCTGTTTAAAGGACATCCCAATACAAAACTGGTCGGTAGAAATCGCAACTTAAATTTGTTCAGTCAAAAACTCGACTCCATATTTTTCAATTAATATCCGGAGCAGGAAAAAAAAAACAAAAGAGGAATCAACGTTGATCAGTGGACATCCGGACCCAAAATTGGTCAGTGAATGTCGGGATACTAAACTAAAACCTTAACATCAGGTAACAAAATTGGTGAATGGAATCCTGACCTGAATCAAGAACCACACCTGAAACTGTTAAATCATCATTCGAAAGTGAAGCTGTTTAACTTTTTTCTGAATCTAAAACGGTCGGTATCTGTTCCTTCAGCTGACCAATAAAGATCCGGCCAGAGAACATCCGAAATAAAGGTGGTCAATAAAAGTTCAGACCCTTACAACATCACGTTAAGGAACATTAAAATTTAAGGATGTATTTTCCAATGTCACATGGACAGCCCCAAAATACTAGCGGAACTGTTTTGAAATTCACCATCAACTGACTTACATCAATATTTATAAACGCAGCCCAAAAGCACACACCCGCGGAATATATATATATATATATATATATATATATATATATATATATATGCTAAAAAAAAAGCTAACAGTGAGTGACTAACAGACGACGTGCCAAGAGACCTAAAACCCACCATAAAAAATACTGAACAAGGAAAGAAAGAAAAAGAAAAAAAGAATATGAGATCAAAAGGCAAACACCTTCTACTCAGTAAAGTGACCAACGCCCAGATTAACTTGACAGAGCAAAACACGCTTCGCAAGATCAACTCCTATCAAAGGACAGCCCAATATGTTACTCGAGTGTTACGCTTTCACAATCTTCAGAGAACTGGAACGTAACTGAATGAATATATGAAAATATATGTATATTTAAGTAGCAAGAATTCAATCAAACAATTTTTGTTAGATTACATCAACAAAGTCTGTCTGTTTAATTTTTAAAAAATATTTTTTAATTTACGTAAATTGTCGCACATCGAGATCAGATTTTTGAGAAGTTCGAGCCCTTTCAACCAGATTTGCCCATAATCAGGAAAGTTCATGTAATTTCATAGAGAACTATATTCATAAGCCTACCCCTAGCATTTATCGATTACTACGTTTTAAATCAAAATATATATCTACATATATGTAATACCATGAGTAGAATAGTTTCACCAGAAGACGAAGATATATAATTTTTATACACTTTTTAAAATACCATCCAATGGGGGAGAAATATATTTAATTTAACGTGTTTTTTCTTTTGGATAATGATGAGTTCGATTTTTTTCTTTTTTGTTCATAATAATTAGTGTATAGTACTTTGCTATTACCTACTAACATTTGTGTTCATGTTAACAGTCGTATTTTGGTTGGTTATCATGATTGTATGGGCACAAATTTCGCTATGTGACAAGTTAACCTATGAGACGGTGTGGTGGTTGTGTGACCTATGTAAAAGATTAATGTTTTAATGTTTAAAACATTAATGTTTTTAATGAAGAAACAATCTTGAAAAAGCATGAGAATTCATAAATAACATGTTTTTTTTCTCTGATAAATGATATACTCGTAAACATAGTAGAGAATCATCCTTAATTGGTCAGAAAATAAATTATGGATTGCTACCGGAATATCTCATGGTTGACTTACGGTACTTTTATAATCATTCTTGGGTTAGTAGGCAACGTATTCTCTATATTAGTCTTGCGACGCCCGGCGATGAAACATCTGGGCATCAGCAAATATCTTATACTTCTTTCGTTTTCGGATTTTGTCATCTGCGTCAACGGGACGGCGATAATGTGGGCGAATGTTGTTTTCGGCATTAACGTACAGTCGTTCAACAATTACTTCTGCAAGATTTCTATTTATGTAAATCAAACATTCATGGTGTATTCTTCGTGGATTCTGGTGGTGATATCTATCGACAGGCTTGACCACGTTTTTTTCCCGCTAAAAATCACGCGGTCGAAACGACTTGGTCTCAAACTCGGACTTCCCTTCTTCGTCATCGCCATTTGGCAGTCGTACACCTTATACTTTTATGAGGTGATTAACAACCCCGGCGATCCGCAATTACCAAAAGCATCTTGTCGTATAAGCGACCGGAACAAGAATGTGTCGGAAGGAGTACTCAGACTAGCCTCACTCATGTTCGTTATTTTTTATTCCGTTATTCCTTGCATTATTTTGACCATTTGCAACATTGCAATCGTATGTAGACTCAGTATCCCAACGCAGCTTGATGTCGGACAGAACGCAATTAACGGGCGTAAAAGGATCAATATCCGATTAATGGTTTTACTGAGTATTCTTTTTATTGTTTCGACCGGACCATTGGGAATTACGGTTGTAGTGCGAAGTTTTTTACGATTCAAAACGTATTGCTTTGAGGGATACCTCTTGCTACTCGCCTTCACAAATAATTCAGTGAATGTTCTACTGTATGTTTTCAATGGAAAGAGGTTTCGGCAAGAATTATTAAAATTACTCAAAAGAAATCGATTGCCGGCTTTGAAGGCTAAAACTGGGAACTATAATCTTTCGATTGTTGAAAATGTTTGACAAAAAGGTATCTATCTATCTATCTATCTATCTATCTATCTATCTATCTATCTATCTATCTATCTTGTTAAAATTGTATTTGTTCATATATCTATTAATCTATCTAATAACATTAGAATCTATCTATCTATCTATCTATCTATCTATCTATCTATCTATCTATCTATCTATTTTGTTAAAATTATAACTGTTTATATATTTCTCAATCTATGTATTTCAATAAATTTGACTCTTCCGCCCGCCTGCCTATCTATCTATCTATCTATCTATCTATCTATCTATCTATCTATCTATCTATCTATCTATCAGATTTTATTAATGAAGTCAATGTTTTCTCAATAAAATATGTATTATGTCGCTATAGATACTTATATTTATATGGGAATATATTCAATGAGTTTTATCAAATAATATCTATCTTTATTAAAATATGGACAATCGATTTTTGCGGGATGTTATGTATTAAATATTATTAAATATTGTAATAACATAAATATAATAAATGATCATAACAAATATATTGAATTATTAAATAAAAGCTGAATTTCACGTCATATTTATGATATGAATACCTTGAATATTTTCCGAACAACTATTAATTATTGCCAATTTCATTGTAAAAACTTCGTCTAATTGGTGGATATTTACAGACACGGGTATAGACTTAGGCATTGTTTATGTTCGATTAAAGAATAAACCACATTTTGAATCAACAGTTTTTGACTCAAATGTAAACAGGACGTACATCTGTCTCTTCTCCCAACTCTAACCCACACTAAAACCTATTGGGTCCCATCTAAATACACATAGAACCCACCAAACTCTGTCTGTAACATATACAAATATAATAGCATCATTCACATGTAAAAAAACTAAAGAATAATGGAAGCATTTTTAATAACAAATGCACAGAAAACAGTTCTAAAGAGTATCAACTATGAACACGGCCACAATATGCTCACCGTGTTTTGAAAATAAACCATTTCTATTACTATACATACATACATACATAGAACAATCTATATATTCAGTTAAAACTAAAATAAAATTCATCCTTGATAATGGCTAAAAGTACAGCCGAAATCGCTTGAAGAAATAAAACATTTGGACAATTTTTATATAATTTATGTTTCGAAAATAAAATAAAAACAACTTAACTATAGCACCTTGTCTGTCAGTTGTAACGAAGTTTGCATATAGTAACAAGAATATATATATACATATTTGTCCTCCAGGGCACCTCGAGGTGGTGTAATGGTTAGCCAGCTTGTCTCGCTAGTATTATTACACCTGAGTAGTGAGTTCGATTCTCACTGGGTATCTCTTACTTTCGGGCTTGTGCCACATTTAAGCTACACCATATTTGTCATTTACATACAAGTCTGTTTCGCTTTATCACAGCTCATCAGTGTGGCTAGACATCTACTTGCTTCTGGCCGCGATCGATACTGGACCAATTTGGTATCAGTCGGAGTCTCTACTTCCCGAAGCCATATCCGTTTGGACAGAAAAAACAAATTTAACTTTCGATGACCCGTATAGTTACATTAAAATACATCTTTTTATTTATTAAAGTCAAACATTAAAAAACACAACTTAAATACACTTGTAATTTGGTATAAAAATTAAACCATGTAATTACTGGGGAAGAAAATACCTAGTTGCTAACAAAAAGCAAAACAAACTAAATAACAACAACAACAAAAAAAACAAACTCCGAAGTTTCTATTAAAAATATAAATACTAAGTTGCTAAAAAAATCCAAAGTCGCTAACAACAAAGTATAAATTTTAATTTGCTAATAAAAAATATTAATTCTAAATTTCTAAGAAACCCTAAGTTACTAATTAAAAATCAAAAACATGTATCGTTTAATATTTTTAATTTTCATAATTAACATGTATCGTTTAATATTTTGTATGGTAAACATGTATCGTAATATTTTGTAAGTAAACATGTATCGTTTAATATTTTTAATTTTCTGTCTTAATAACTTAATCTTATACAATGTCTTTTCTTACATGTTTCATATTTTTTGTCCTCCCGCAAATAAGTTTGCTTTCGGAGCCGATCAAGTGATTGAGTTGGCTATTTATTCACATCCTCGGTCGGTCAGTCAGAGACAATGCTGCAGAAAACAGTGAGTTAACACCAGCCACAATGTAGCAGAAATTTTAAGCCACTCGGACACAACTATACCAGCAACTCACATTCGCACTCCCTCCCTTTCTCTCTCCTGTTGCTTTCTTTATCTCTCTTTCTTCCTCTTCACCTACTCACCGTCCACAAAAAGAAAGAGAGCAACCAAGTCTTTACTACACACAGCGAAACATAGACTTATTTTTTCTACACAGATCAGGTTTTGCTACAACAAACGAACTCTGAATTCATTGAACACTTTACTACTCTAACTTTCTTTTAGAACATTTTCACAATTAATAATTTCATACATACAAATTGGATGTTATGCTGCTCGATAAATAAATATTCACTTGTTTATAGAAACGAGACAGTTTTATCTTTTCAAACACTGATAATTTAAAATTGTGGAGAGTTAGGTTGTGTTTGGCACAAGGCGAATTTGATAAACATAATCGACGTCCCTACACTATAGTGACCCCGACGTGATCACTGCATAATGGTAATCCTGCGAAGAACAAACAGAAAAATTGTGATCTCAAATGCACCTCGTATACGTATATATTTTGGAAATAGATTAAATCCAACATAATTTTAATTTATTTAAACATTATTTTTAATGGATACACATATTTGAATAAATCCACTGTTTTCATAATTAGACAGTGTATTTATTGATGTATTTGCACCTACCGGCCTCAATATTCAAGAAATCTCTTAATGAAAGTGGTCCGGTATGATACGGACCTGCGTCCCGTATGGGAAACGAAGGACACGATCACACACACACACACACACACACACACACACACACACACACACACATATATATTTATATGTCTATTCATATATATATATATATATATATATATGTCTATTCATATATATATATATATATATATATATATACATATATATATCTATATATCTATAGGGTGTCCATAAAGTTCGTCTGCACTTAAAAATTATTTGTAAGAAAGCAGTAAATCTATATTTTAAAGGTTTTATTGAAATTTCATTTAAGTTTCCACCTGTTCTTCATCATTACCAATACAAATGATAATACGATGTCACAGTTTACGGAAAACCAACTTTGCCAACTTTTTTACAGTAATATTTGAAACCACATTAGTTATTTTAGCTTTCAAATCTTCTAACGAACTAAGTTTGGTTGCATTCACAATTGTTTTCACATAAAAAAAAAACTAATGGAGTCAAATCTGGTGAACATGAGCCAATAAAATGATCCACCCCTTTCCATCCATGTGTTAGGAAATTCCTGATTTAGAAACTAATACACGGAGCAAAGTGACAAGGAGCTCCATTTTGTTTATACACTGTCTTATTTTTCAAGTTTAATTGTTCAGGCTCATTTTTTACAGATTATTTCTATCATAATTTTTTTTATAATCATATCGCCCCAAGCGAAGCATTTTACTGCCACTGTTTTACAGGGGGTTACATAGAAGGAAAGTTATGAGTAAGAGTGAGAGGTTATCGGGCGTGTCAGGAAGTGGGTAAGAGGAGAATGAGAATACTGATGAGAGTGGAGTGGACGGAGAAAGGAGCATAAAAGAGTGGATGCAAGTAAGTGAGATGGGAGTACATACACAAATTTTATATCTAGTATATGTTGTGACCACCTTAAATTAACTTCAAAATCAGATCTTCAAAGATCTCATGATATGCGAGTATATATTCGTATAGAAGAGACGATGGGTCAATTGTTCCCATTTTATTATTTAATTTTGCACATACGCGTTTCTTGTTTTTTTTTATTTCATGCACAGTATAGTAAGAACAGTTGGGCAATTTCTTCAAAGCATTTGATCGGGTCTCGCACGCTGGTCTTCTGCGCAAGCTACAGAGCTATGGTATCACTGGACGTTTGCTTGATTTGATCCAATCGTTCTTATCAAACCGCAGAATGTAGGCTGTCTTGAACCGGCATGATCCTATCACACAAACGCGGGATTCCTCGAGGGCTCTATCCTAGGTCTGACGCTCTTTCTGATCTTCATCAATGACCTCCCTGAGGCATTCACGCTACCGACCTCACCATTTACTCTCACCTCAGTAAGAAGTCTAATAACATTGCTGCTGACCTGGAGAATGATCATTTCTTAGCAAAGTCCACTGTCTTGAAATTTGGTAAGAAATGGCTCGTAAACTTTAAAGCTTTCAAAAAGAAGATGCTATTCGTCAGCCAACATAGACATCCCTCCTGTAACTCTCATAAACATCGATCAAGCTAGTTTCCCCAAAAGAAATACGCTGCACCTCCTCAGCCTCATCTTCTCAGCCGGCCTCGTGTGGAACGACTTCATTGTATCATTAGGTAAACCTACTGCTAGGAAGGTTGGGTAGCTGTGTTGGGTCAGGAATTTTTTCTCGCCTGAATCCATCTTACACATGTACAAATCAACCATACTCCCATGCACTGAATACCGTTGTCATATCTGGTCAGTGCTCCTGTTATTCATCCTGGGGTTCTCGACAGGATCCAGAGGAGAATCTGCAACGTAATCGATCCCAACCTGGCAGCTCGACTCTTGCTACTTTCTCACCGAGATGATGTGGCTTCCATCTGTCTCTTCTACAAATATTTTAATAACTTCTACTGTGACGAGCTTCGCACCCTGGAGCCCCCTCTACAAGAATTTAATCGAGCAACCAGACTAGCAACAAGATTTACAGTCAAAACAACCCAATGCAGCCGCTAGTTCTACTCTACAGCTTCTTTTCTCTCACTTCCTGCTGGTGGATCTCAATTCCGTATTTTTGTTTCCCCCTCATTAAATCTTCAAGAGTTTAAATCCAAAGTCAAATACGATCTCTTATTCCCTTGAATCACATCCTTTTCTCATCCTTTCCCGAACACCCTTTTATCTTGTTCTTCTCCCATTTGACTCCACTCTCACGGAACTCTCTTCACACAAGTATTCCCATCATTCTCTTACCAATTCTCTGACATCCACTGTAACTGGTTCCTCTTCAATTCCACTTTCTCTTCATCCTCCTCCTATTTAAAAATTCAGTCTCTTAAGTAACCCCTTGCGCAACAGAGGCAGTAATGCCTTGTTTAGGGTGAAACCATAAAAAAATAAATAAAAATATAAATCACCCCGCCAGAAATTTGGAAAAGGCATGCCGGATATCTTTTGATTTTTCAGAATTCGGCGCAGTTGAGCGAGAAAATAACGAAACGTCTTGAAACACAAAAGATGAATTGAAGGCTAGGATTTTTAGCGGCATTCACCGACTTAAACAAGGAGACCGTCCAGAAGTGTTGCAGGAAATTCTGAAATCGTCTAGATGCCGTGATTAAAGCCAAAGGCAATTTTATTCAATAAATTTACTTAATTTAATTAATTTATTTAATAAATTTAGATATTTTTGTGTAATATTTATAAATATATCTGCTAAAATGTAATGTTAATGTCATTTTAATTTTTGCGTAATTTAGACCATCCATCGCACCCTATATATATATATATATATATATATAGTCTAAACTAATTGGAGTAGATAGTCTAAACTATCGCCCGGTTCACACTCCACCCACGTCTATTGAACAGGTGAAGAGTCTCATCCCTTGTTTCCTGTTTACGATGTGTTTTCCGGCTTTCTCTTTTCCAGTCTTTTCACTCTTACGTAGCCCCCTGCACATCAGTGGCGTTACTGCCTTGCTCGGGGTGATATGATTAAAAATATATATATATATATAGAGAGAGAGAGAGAGAGTGCGATGGATGGTCGAAACTACATAAAAAAAAGTTTAGGAAGGAGAATGAAGAAAAAGTAGAACAAGTTACAGGTGGTGTCAGAGAAAGGGCAAGAGAAGGATAGGAACAGGTGTGAAGACAGTTGCGATGGTAAAATAAAGGAAAGAACAAGATATACGGGATGATGTAGAATATTTATATCTACTCAAATATGAGTATCTGTTAAAAATAATGTTCAAACAAATAAATTCAAATTGTTAATTCATTTCGTAAATCTCCGGAATTTTCCGTAATGTATATATAATGGAAAGATAAACTGATAGCCACAAGATAAAAAAACGGCAATTATATATTTCATTGTACCTGTGTTTAGAAGCTAAAATGTTAAGATATGAATAAAATGCTTAACCAAATCGTCAAATATTGCGTCAAAGCAAATCCCGTTTTCCCTTTAAATAAATTGTTGGTTAAGATGGGTGATGTCGATGATGCCACAATTGAAAACCTTTAAGAGACAGTAAGTTCTAAAAAGCAGAATCCATTAACGAGATTATTATCGTTTATTTAGTGCCTACAGCCATATTGTTTATTGAGTAATAATCGATATCGGAGACATATATGGTGATCGGAAGCAACTGGGGAAAAAAAATAAAGTAACCGTGTTTAAAATTACAGAACAAATGGTCACCTGACCTTGGGTCGTTAACATGTTTTATACGTCCATTATGTCTCCCACATTTAAAAATAAGCTCTTCAGAATTGTTGCCGTCAAATATATTGTTTGAAGAATGAAGTATCAGTGTTCATTGATAATGTTCTCGACATCTTCCGCTCTTTTTGTCTGTGTCGTCAAATAAGTAATGTTTGCTGGATAAATCTATTATCAACAACAATGAAAAATCAATTAATAAAGATAAAAGGAAAACTAATAAAAAAAGTTTTATTCGTATAAGCACATTGTGACAATAAGTGCAAGATTTTAAATCTGCGTTTCTTTGTATTTTACATACCTACTGCGTATTTTCGAACTGAATTAACATTTGTGTACGAAATCTATCGCTGAATACACGGGCCCAAAGCAAGTCAATGAAGATCAAACCAAAAGCCGATTAGTAGACATCCTGACCAAATTTAGTCTGCGCATAGTCCAACACAAATCGAGACAGTTCAAATCTGGTTCATAATCTGGTCGGTTTATATACAAACACCAAACTAAAAAAATTCAGAACCAATGTTGGTTAATAATCATCTGGACCCAGAACTTGTTAAAGGTCATCCTGATACAAAACTGGTCGGTAGAAATCGCAACTAATATTTTGTCAATGAATATCCGGAAAAAAATATGAAAAAATTACAGCAAGAATCAACGTTAATCAGTGGAAATCCGGACCCAAAATTGGTCAGTGAATATCGGGATACTAAACTAAAACATTAACATATGTTAACAAATTTGGTTAATGTAAATCCTGACCTGAATCTGAATCAAGAACCACGCCTAAAACTGTTAAATCATCATTCCAAAATGAAGCTGTTGAACTGTGTTCCGAATCTAAAACGGTCGGTATCTGTTCCTTCAGCTGACCAATTAAGATCCGGCTGCAAAACATCCGAAATAAAGGGGGTCAATAAAAGCTCAGACCCCCTTAAAACATCATCTTCACGAATATTAGTATTTAAGGATATGTTTTCCAGTGTCACATAGACAGCCCAAAATACGAGTTGGAAATTCACCATCAACTGACTTACATCATTATTTTAAACGCACTCCAAAGCACCGAAACGCGGAATATATATATATATATATATATATATATATATATATATATATATATATATGCGTTAAAAGTTCGACTGTATGTTTTCAATGGAAAAAGGTTTCGGCAAGAATTATTAAAATTACTCAAAAGAAATCGATTGCCGGCTTCAAAGTGTAAAATGGAGAACTATAAACTTTCGATTGTTGACAATTTTTGACAAAGGGTATCTATCTATCTATCTATCTATCTATCTATCTATCTATCTATCTATCTATCTATCTCAGTCTGTTCATATCTATCTATCTATCTATCTATCTATCTATCTATCTATCTATCTATCTATCTATCTAGATTGTTTCTATCTATCTATCTATCTATCTATCTATTTATCTATCTATCTATCTATCTATCTCAGATTGTTTCTATCTATCTATCTATCTATCTATCTATCTATCTATTTATCTATCTATCTCAGATTGTTTCTATCTATCTATCTATCTATCTATCTATCTCAGATTGTTTCTATCTATCTATCTATTTATCTATCTATTTATCTATCTATCTCAGATTGTTTCTATCTATCTATCTATTTATCTATCTATCTATCTATCTATCTATCTATCTATCTATCTATCTATCTCAGATTGTTTCTATCTATCTATCTATCTATCTATCTATCTCAGATTGTTTCTATCTATCTATCTATCTATCTATCTATCTATCTATCTATCTATCTAAATTTATATTTGTTCACATATCAATTGATCTATCTAATCTATCTTGTTAAAATTATTTCTGTTCACATATCTCTCAATCTATGTGTCTAATTAAATTAGACTCTTTCGTCTACCTCTCTAGTTAAATTAGACTCTTCTATCTATCTATCTATCTATCTATCTATCTATCTATCTATCTATCTATCTATCTATCTATTCATCAGATTTTAATTATCAAGACAATGTTTTCCCAAATAAATAATTATTTATGTCACTATAGAAACTTATATTATTATTATTATTTTTTTTATAAGCGTTTCACCCCGAGCAAGGCATGTCACTGCCACTACTGCGCAGGGGACTACGTAGTGTGGAGAATGGCTGATTAAATATAGGAAATGTGATAGACGGGTGATAGACGGGTAAGGATACCGAGAATGAGGGTTGGGTAGATGAGAGTGTTCTGAGAATAGTTGGGAGTTAGTGTGATAGGAGGTGTCTATTGACATTAAACACCTGGAGAGTGTAACTGTCGGGAAAGCAGACTTGTGGAAGGGAGTTCAAAAGGCGGGAAGCGCGAGAAAAGAAGCTGTTGGAGTAGAATTTACGGTTACATCTTATTTGTTTAACTGTAAAAGGGTGGGACCTAGTTGCTAATCTAGTATCTCGTGTAAATTCGTGCTTAGGCGGCACCAGTGATCTAAGCTCATCGGAGCAGAAGCCATGAAAGTACTTGTAGAAGAGGCACAGGGAAGCCACATCACGCCGGTGATAGAGCGGCTGCAGCCGATCTGCCAAGTCAGTATCAACCACGTTACAGATCCTCCTTTGTATTTTGTCAAGAAGCCCAAGGAGAGCAGCAGGGTCACCCGACCAGATATGGCAGCAATATGCAATACACGGGCGGATGGTAGATTTGTATACATGCAGAATAGATTCAGGTGGGAAAATTTTCCGGGCCCTGCACAGGGAGCCGACTTTCATAGCAGCAGATTTGGCAATGGATTCAATATAGTCATTCCATTTGAGGTCCGCCGAGAGTGTAAGGCCAAGGAGGCGTAGTATTTTACTCTCTGGGTGGCTAGCCTGTCCCATGCTAATGGGAGGTAGATGCGATTGTCTATGGTGGTTAGTTGATAACAGCTTTGTTTTAGAGGCATTGAAATTTACCAACCATTTCCTACCCCAGGCCACTACGGATTGGAGGTCCCTTTCAAGTACGGCAGCGAGGTTCACTTTGTCGTCCAGACCGGGTTTCTGATCGATGCGAGAGTAGATTGTTGTGTCGTCGGCATACATGCCAACTTGGGATCTAATGGTGTCGGGGAGATCATTAATGTAGATCAGAAAGAGCGTGGGACCTAGGATAGAACCTTGAGGGACGCCCGCGTTCGTATGGTAGTTTTGGGAGGCATGCCCATTTAATACCACCTTCAATGTGCGGTTAGAGAGGAAAGACTGGATGAGGTCAAACAGATGTCCAGTTATCCTATAGCTCCGCAGTTTGCACAGGAGGCCAGCATGCCAGACCCTGTCGAATGCTTTGGAGATATCCAAGGCAACGGTTCGGGCTTCACCATTCTTGTCGGGTGCCTGGTATATGTACTCGGTAATGGTCGTTAGCATATCAGCAGTAGACCTGGTGAAGCGAAACCCGTACTGTTTGTCAGAGAGAAGCCCGTTGGCTATAAGATGCTGAATCACCTCGGCGTTGATAATGGCTTCGAAAACTTTGCCAAAGATTGGAAGGAGACTAATAGGACGGTAATTGGTGGGGTCTGAGGGTTCGCCAGAATTCTTAAATATAGGAACTACACAGGAGGACATCCAACAGGTAGGAAAGCAGGAAGCAGATAGGCAGAGGTTATAGAGTTTAGAGAGGACAGAGGAGAGTTCTGGGGCACATTTCTTCAGTACTATGACTGGGATTCCGTCACCGCAGCTCGCTTTGTGTGGGTCAAGTTGTGCAATTATCTTGGCGACCAGCGAGGGTTTAATGTGGACGTTATTTAGTTGAGCCTTAGTTCTGGGTGGGAAGTCTGGTGTAGGTATTCCTAACGAGTCCAGTGTCGAATTGGTTGAGAATCTACGGGCAAAGCATTCAGCCTTGTCGGCTGGGGAGGTGAGAACTTCACATTCATTGATTAGTGGGGGTATTGAAGTCTTGTTCCTGCTGAGCACGCTTTTGCAGAGACGCCAGTAATCTTTGGAGTCAAATTTAGAGGATGCTATGCGTTGCCTAATTCTGGTAGCAAACGCCCTGTTGGCTTTGTTCAGTACTTTTTTACACTTGTTCCGTGCTGAGGTGAAAAGGCGCCTGTTTTGGTTCGACGAGCAGCTTCGATAGAGCCGGAAGAAATGGTTCCGGTGGGCAATGGCGGCCGAGCAAGCGGGTGAGAACCAGGGGGACGAATTTGGTTTTAGTTGGAATTTCCTGGCCGGGATAAAAGCGTCGATGCCAACCTTAACCCAAGAGTCTTCGACAGGAAGATCGAAGACGTTGTTCCAGGGGACGTCGCAGAGGAAGTCCCTGAACGAGTCCCAGTCGGCTCTTTGGTAGCAGTATGATATTCTGCTGGTCTGGTTTTCTTGGGTAGAGTTAGTGCGGATTGATATGTTTACGGAGACTACGGCGTGGTCAGAGTTTCCGAAGGGGCAGAGTTGCCCGGTAGTGCAGGAGTCTGGGATGGAGGTAAAGCAAAGGTCGAGTAAAGAGTCACTTCCGTTAGGGTTTTTAGAGAAACGCGTGGGGAAGTCCACCACTTGCGTTAGAGCTTGGGCTATTGAAAAGTGCATGGTGCGGATCCCAGCAAGGTCGGTGGCTGAGTTTTCAAGCCACTTGGTGTGGTGGGCGTTAAAATCGCCAAACACAAATATATGGGCAGATGGGTGAGAAGAAATGGCCCTGTCGATATTAGTAGAGATGCAATCAAGTACCGTACAGTCAGAGGAGGAGGGGGAGCGGTAGAGGAAGAAGAGATAGCTAACCGAGCTTAGAAGTGAGAGACGGAAGCACACGAAGGAATGATCAAGGGATTCAAGAGATGTGACCCTGGCTAGGGGGAGTTGTTCGCTGACATATACACCAAGCCCATGCATATGGACATTGGAGTCCTTCCTGAAGAGAGGAAGGTAACCAGGAACGAACAGCTCTGAAGAGGGGATAGAAGGGTCAAGGTTAGTCTCACATATAGTTAAGATATCGGGTGAGTTAGTTAGAAGGAAAGATTCTGCACTATTAAAGTTACTGCGAATACCTCGTATATTTGTGAAGGTAACGCAGATAGGTTTGGGCGATTTACGACTAGCTGGTTTAGGCTTGCTATTTTGTTTGTTTAATTTCATGCTGGTTATAGTTGTGGATAGAGAGAGGTCTATAGTTGGGTCATATGGTCGTTAATTGCAGCAGGTGAAGGATGGTGAATGGCGCCGCCTGCAGCCTAATGTGGCCTCGGGGTTGCCCATCGGAAATTCATGCAGGGACGCCCGTCCATGCGCGAAATGGCACGACAGGAACCCCGATATTATTCAACTGTTGATCAGAGCAGCCTCTCAAGACGCTACGCAAGAGTTCGGGCTCCTAACTATCAGTCGGAAGCAGCAACCAGGAAACTGCCAACCCGGTACCCTCAGAATGAAGAGACATTGCCACCATACTCACCAACTGCAAAAAGCTTCCAGCCGAACCGACATAAAGATCGAAAAAGAGAGAGATCAACCGGGAACCCCTTCCTAAACAAGAAACAAGGCGATCACCTCTACTCCTGTCCAAAAGAAGTGGGTGGAGTGTGAGACCGGGCGATAGAAGGTACTATCTACTCCAATTAAAAAAAAGAAAGAATAAATGTGTGACTGAAGTTAAGTAAGTTTTAACTTAGTATAAATCAAACCTAAATTTGATAATTAAGAACAATTTACACAAAAATTAGGCAGAAAAGATAAGAACCGAAAAAAAATTAAATTAAATTAAAATACAAATAAAAATAAATAAATAAATAATTCAAAAAATAAGATCACACTGGCTAAACTCACCAAGTTGCAGGCTGGCTGACAGAAAAAAGTTAAGAAAATTTCAAAAATTATCTTCATTTTGTTTCTTCTATACAGTTCTGGAAAGTTTAAGTTACCTTAAGTAAGCAGTAACAGACAGTAGTGTGATGGGGGGGGGGGGATCACCTCAGAGCCATGTGTCCAGTTAGCAAGGGAGAGAGAGAGAGAGAACAATAAAAAAAAAAACAAAAAAAAAAACAAACATGGCCGGTCTTAGAATTCCTACATATAACCAAAACCCTAATATACCAAACCTAAATTTGATTTATATGGAAAATATATTCTATGAAAATAATAAATAGAAAATAATATCTATCTTTATTAAAATATGGATATTCGCTTTTTTGCTGGATGTCATGTATTAAATATTATTAAATATTCTAATGACATAAATATAATAAATGAATATAAAAATATAAAAAACTTAACTATAGCACCTTGTCTGTCAGTTGTAACGAAATTTGCATATAGTAACAAGAATATATGTACATATTTGTCATCCAGGGCACCGCGTGGTGGTGTAATGGTTAGCAAGCTTGTCTCGCTAGTATTATTACAACTGAGTAGTGAGTTCGATCCTCACTGGGTGTCCCTTACTTTCGACCTTGTGCCACATTTAAGCTACACTTAGAAAATCTCCATATTTGTCATCCACAAACATGTCTGTTTCGCTTTATCTCAGCTGATCTACGTGGCTAGACATCTACTTGCTTCTGGTCGGGATCGATACTCGAACCAATCTGGTCTCAGTCGAAGTCTCTACTCCCCTAAGCCGTATGCGCATAGAAAAAAAGAGAGGAAGTTTTAGCGTGTTATATAGAAGCGCTGTATACACACGCCAGTCACCAGAAGAACTCAATTACAGCGTTGTTGTGCACAGTGGATATCGACTCGGAACGACAAATCGGGGAGCCAAGTTCGAATTCCAGTTGAATTTCTTGCTTTCACTTACGCACAAATACTCTTGGGAATAGTATTAATTCAGCTATCCCTCTAGTTATGGATTAGATAATAGGACAGATTGGGTTCTATAGCCTTGGTTGGCAACCAGTCGACTGCAGAAAGCAATGGCAACCGACTGCGGGATAATCTTCTGCCAAGTCAGTCATGTCTCTTTGTATCACGTATGGCACCTAACTGACTGACACACACACACACACACACACACACACACACACACACATATATATATATATATATATATATATATATATATATATACCTTAACTGGCAATATGGATATAAATAAGGATGATATGGATATAAGTAAGAATAAAACTGGGACACGACAGCAGTTTGAAAAAATTCCATGACTCAACTATAAACTGAAACTATAACTCTTTCATGACTCATTTATACACCGCACTTCTAAATTTTGGTTCAACTCTAAACGGGACCTATCACTCTCTACTGAATAAAAGTATAAAGCAGGCATATGACTACCTTTTTCTCTCAACTATAACTAGCACGTATGTCTAACTTTTCGACTCAAGTGTAAATGGAACTTATATCAACCTTTTCAGAACATCAATATTGAGGTTTTAATCAATTAACACCAAACAATGCCACTAAGGTGCAATGGACTAATGGGAGTGAAAACAAAAATGAAAAAGTACAGGAAATTCAATCCTAAACAGAAAACAAAGTACAAATCTTTACTTCTGTTCAAAAAAAAAAAAAAAGAAAAGAAAAATCTTGGCACTAAACTTCATCACAACTCAACATTATATATATATATATATACACACATATATTGTCATCCGCAGACAGATCTGTTTCGCCGTATCACAGCTCATCAGTACGGTTAGATTGTTTTCTTTTAACTAGGATTGAAATCCGATCGAAATGGCGCCAGTCGGCTACTCTACCCCTGGGCTATAGGCGTTCGGTGGAAGTCGGTACGGTACACTTTTTAGCGCATATCATTATACGCACCCAATATATATATATATATATTTAGCGCATATCATTATACGCACCCAATATATATATATATATATATATATATATATATATATATATATATATATATAAACAGTGTTTTTTTTTAACGCTCACTTGCTAGGGAATTTTTGAACACACAATTTTTAAAATTACAAGAAATTATAACTTTTCCTCCATAGTTGTATGAACCTAAGAGGTATTTTTTAGGTTCATCCAATCATGGATAAAATATTAGAATTTCTTGTAATTTTAAAAATTGCGCATTCAAAAATTCCCTGCCACGTCACCGTTAAAGAAAAACACCGTTACGTAGGCGCTTAAAAAAGACAGTAAACGGTAAAATCAGTTATTAAAAATCGCATGAAGATACCACTCATGTTAGAAACTTAGGTCGCGCAATAACTCGTTTACAAATGGAATATATATATATATATATATATATATATATATATATATATATATATATATATATATATGTGCTTACTTTTATTGATTAATCCAAAATTGATACGTAACATTAGATATTTGTCTATTCAAACAATTTAACTAATAACTTTGTGTGTTTGTATGTTCTATGTCTCTGTGGGGGTCATGCCAGATACGACACATATTATTTCTTAAATTTCACTAAGATGTTTAATGTTTTGCCAAATTTGGTCTATTTCTGTTGGACATACACAAATTGTGCGTGTTTCCAGGATATAAAATGTAGCAAATACTTACTTAATTTCAGTAAAAGGTTCCCCAAATGAAAACAATGAAGTTCTGTATTCTATACCCAAATTAAGATAAAAGCAAAAGAGAATGAAGGTCATTTGAAACGGGTATGATTTCAGATTCTTTCATACGAACGAGGGTGACCCCCAAGGCCTTATCCTACGTTCCACGCCTTTATGATATTCTTGATGTAATCACTTCTCAAGAGTGTATCTACGCAGATGGCACTACAATTCACTCCTATATCAGTAAGAAATCTGCCAAGGCTGACAAAGTTAATCTTTTTGCTGCTCTTGGAAAGGAACTCCAAATTGTGTTATGTTCGGGTAAGAAATGATTCGTAAAATTTAATATTTTCAAAACGAAGCTGCTCTCCATTTTTTAAAATCATTTTCCTTCAAACAAGGTGGTACTGCCACTGATGTGTAGGGGGCTACATCAGAGAGTTAAGGTTTTAGACAGGAGGAGAGTAAAGAGAAAGACAAACTGGCTACAGCGTGTGAAAGAGAAAGGGCAAGAGAAGAATGTGAACATAGGAGGTAAAGACAGTTGCGAAGGTAGTGAGAAAGGAAAAGAACAAGATGGCAATGTGCAAAGGGCTGGAGTCAAGACGATAAGAGATGGGAATTGACTTTGCATTTCAATTTTTGGAGGTTGTAGCTGTCAGGAGAGTACGTATATTGAAGGAAGTTCCACAGGCCGGAAACGTGAGACAAAAGCTGATAGAGTAGAATTGTCGCCTTCATTTGGTTGATGGGAATGTAAAAGGGTGGGACCTTGTTGCTAATCTGGGTGGCCGAGTAAAAGGGGGTACAAGTGACCTAAGTTCGTCAGAGCAGAAGCCATGAAAATATTTGTAAAAAATATTTGTAGATGGAAGCCACATCCAGCAGATGAGAAAGTGGCTGGAGTTGAGCTGCTAGATCGGGACCAATCCCATTACAGTTTCTCCTTTGGAACCTGTCGAGAACGCCGAGGCAAACAGCAGGGGCGCCTAACCAGATATGACAACAGTATTCCATTCACATTCGGATGTTTGATTTGTATATGTGCATTAACCAACATAGATAAACTTTCCTGTCTTCCAACTATATGGATGACGCTAGTCTCCCAGAAAGCCACATATTGCGCCTTCTTGGCCTCACTCTCTCAACCGACCTCAAGTGGAACGATTACGTCTAATCAATAGCTACATCAACCGCTAAGAAGGTCGGGTTACAGTGTCGAACCAGAACGTTTTTTCTCATCAGAATCCCTCTTGCTCATTTATAAATCTACCATTTAATCCGTGCCTCGAATACTATTACCGTGTTTGCCGTTCATCTAAGGATTCTCGACAAAATCCAAAAGAGGATCTGCAACGTAATCGATTTAGATTAAGCAGCTCGGCTTCAATCCCTTTCTCATCGTCGGAATGTGGCTTGTCTCTGTTTTTTCTACAAATATTTTCATGGCTTCTGCTCTGAAGAGCATCATTCCTTGGTGCCTTGACCACATGTATTTACTTGTGCTACTAGATTGACTTCTTGTACTATCAAAACTGTCAAAAGTAACCGCCACTTCTACTCTAGTAGCTTCTTTTCTCACACTTCCCGCCTGTGGAACTCTCTTCCCTATACTAGCTTCCCTGATAGCTACAATCTTCAAAAGTTTAAATGCAACGTCAACTACCATCTTCTAGAGCTTCGATTCCCACCTTTCTTCGAGATTTCCTGTACCTTTTTCTTTCATCTCACTTTAACACCCAGTGGTGGTCCTGCCTGCCTTGGGGTGAAGCAATTAAAAAAAAAAAAAGCTAAAATTCTCGCACATCCCGCTTGTGGAACTCCTTTCCATATTCTTGTTATCCTGATAGCTACAATCTCCAAGAGTTTAAATGCAACATCAACTGCCATCTCTTATCTCCTCGATTCTCATCTTCTCGCTTTACACTCTGCTCTCGCACAGCTCTCTTCATACCAATGTACATTCTTTCACTTACCCATTCTCCAACACCTACTGTGATCTGTTCTTCTCTCTCGTCACTCTCCTATTATGTAAGCCCCTGCGCACCAGTGGCAGTACTGCCTTACTTGGGGTGAGATGATTATAAAAACCAAAAAGTAAAAATAAAAATAATTACATTTCTAAAATATATTTTGGGGTTCTAAATTCAGCTGCCTATCATTGTACAGTTAAAGCAGGAGCGTCATCCCCTAATCTAGCAACCATTCCAACATCGATGTCCTTGGGGGTTAAACATTTTTTTCATATAAGGATAACATCACGATGTCAAATTTTGTCCATTTTTAAGAGAAGTCTTCCTTGAACAATCAGATGTCATTTTACCTGGAAAGAAACAAGGCAGTTATTATCAAGAAGAACTGAAATTAATGCAAGCCTTCATAGCTCCAGCATCACCCTTCATACTCAGTCAATGAACTTCTTAGCACCCCCCCCCCCAACACTTCGTAATTCTATTATATTTCATCTTTGCTAAATTTGTGCGATTTTCTTTCTGTAAAAAAAAAAAGAAAAAAAGAAAAAGCAACTTAAGGAATTAAGAAAAAAGAAAAAAAAAAGAATGACAAAATAGTTGCATTTCTAAAATAGGCGTGGGAGTTTTTATTGATATCTTTTGAACATAGATAGTAGGAAGGTGTGCTGATTCAGTTTTTTATTGATATCTTTTGAACATAGATAGTAGGAAGCTGTGCTGATTCAGTTTCAAGAATATGATGAAGTTAATAACTATCTGGATTTAGGAAGAAATATTCTTTCGGTTATTCGAATAACTTTCAGTAACTCATCCTTATGTATGATACATTTTACCATCAGCAGGTGTAATGGAAGCTTTCTGTTCTCGATATGGAGGACGTACAATCGACTCGGGACGACAAATCGGAGAGCCGAGTTCGAATTCCAGTTGAATTCCTTGCATTCAATTACGCACAACTACCTTTGGGAAAAGTATTAGACCGTCTCTTCCCCTCAGTTATGGGTTAATAAATAACAGGACACATTGGGTTCTATAGCCTTGAATGGCAACCAGTCTACCGCAGAAAGCAATGGCAACCTACTACTAATAATATTCTCTCCAGTCAGTTATGTCTCTTTCGAGACATGATCACCCAAGCGTGTATCACGTATGGCGCTTAACTGACTGACTTTTTCTATCTTTGGCCTACTATTTTACCTGTAGCTGAGATGGTTTCATGCTTTTTCTAAGCATGTAAAGAAAAGTAACGAACTCGACTAGAATTCGAACTTAACTTTCCGCTTCTTTAATCCTAACAGCTAACCATTGATCTCCCGTATCTTTAGTTGAAATAAAAAGTTTTCTTGTGACGACACAAGTCCCGTTATTTAACCCGAAGTTAGAATTAATTGATGTCATTTTTTTTTTCATTTTCTAACCTGCAGCTATGCATATTTGGGACAGCCTGCACATTATTTTACAAAACAATTTCAGTCACAATTATCAGTAGGACCAGTACGTTTAATAAATTTTTGTATAATTTCACTGGGTAACATTCTTTTAAACATATGGTTTTTTTTCCCTTCAGTTTTGCGCCGCCGTTGTGGTCCCTACTCACCTCTATCTCACAACTGTAATTCTTGCCGCATTCAAAGAAGAATATTGCAAAGGCTTGTTGGGGGCTTTTTTTTTTGCACAGGCTGATGTCACCCCATTTCTCTTCTCTGAAGTGAATTTGTTTTTAAAGTTACCTTCTAGCTTTTGCTTAAAAAGACAAGATCTACAAGACAGAAGGTAGTTTAAATTCAGAGTTTCCTTCCCGTAGAATGGTTGCCAATCAAGACTATAGGTCTCAGCGTGTCCCGGTATTTTACCCATAGCTTATTCTATACGCTAAAAAAATTTCCACCGGCACGATTAACCCAGAGGGCAATTGTATTTAATAGAAAAAATCACACTGGTATGTCTATTTCATTGATACTACTATTAGGCAAGAAATTGTTTATCCAGAGGTCCTTGTCTCCAAACCTCTATTAATCCAGAGGTCCTTGTCTCCAAATCTCTATTAATCCAGAGGTCCTTGTCTCAAAATCTCTGTTTCTTAAAGAAAGGTTTTGGCCTTCCATCCATATGCTAACTTGCAGGAGAGCAGCTCATTACGCCTTCTTGGTATCACGTTTTCTACTAAAATAAATCGGAAGGATTGCATTGACTCAACGGCTAAGTCCACTTCTGTTCCCTATGTTGCGCTAAGCGATTTTTCTTTCCAGAGTCTGTCGGGCACATTTGTAAGTTTAAAATTCGTCCGTGTATCGAATATTGTTTCCACATCTAGTCTGGTGATTCTGCTATATATTTAGTGATTCTCGACAAAAAAAAAAAAAAAAAAAAAAAAGAAAAAAGGAATCTGCAGCGTTATTGGTCCTGACTTTACATCCTGGCTTCTGTCATTTTCTCCACTGCCGTAACGTAGTTTAACCGTGCCTTCTTTTCTAAATAAATAGTTTCATTGTCACTCTTCTGATAAGTTTTTTTTCTCTTTGGTATCCCAACTTCACGAATTCAAGCGAAATACTAGATTGGCAGTTAAATCTCACAATTTTACCATTAAAATTTCTAGTTGTAATCACAAGCTCTCTACTAGGTTTCTTTTCCCCCACTTCGCATGTAGAACTCATTTTCTGTCAACTGCGATCTTCGAAAAATTTAATGCAATGTCAATCGTCATCTTCTACCTCTTTGAATAATTTCTTATTGTTTTCATTGTTTCTTTCACTGTCAGCCTCCTCTTGCATCTTAGTGGTTTTATACACTTGCTTGGGTGAAATGATTAGAAAAAATCTGAGTGATAGCGCCATTTACGTCGTAAAAACATTTGTTATATATCGCCGTACGACGACAAAACAACAAACACGCATATATAAAAATATAAGGTTATATTTTTATTAATGACGACGAACCGTGTGGAATAGAGAACAGGAGAGTGAGAGCGCACATAGAATGGGTTGACGGGAGTGTAGTCTTGCCTGTGGTGTTTCTCTGCTTCCACTGGCCGTTCTCTGCTGGCGAATCCGTGTGTCGAGGTCTTTATATAGTCTTCTAGAACTGGGACTTTCCTTCCGGTTTTGCCTCGCCCACGCAACGCCCACGTAATTCCCAGAGACACCTGTTCTGTTTGCCTCCGCAGTCATTTCCGCCGCTGTCGGAAATAAGGTCAAACGACATCCGCTCCGGCCTCGACAGGATGTATTTCACAAACACCTGCCCCGCCGCTCGCCGACTCCCCCACCGACGGGAAACACCATCGCTTGCATCACTTCCTCGGGTGGGGCCAGATTGTTATATTACACATTGTTAGTATCGAGTAATTAATAATGTGTAAATAATGCAAATAATCATTTGTTTTTTTGCTATGTTAAAAAGAACTGTTTTAAATGTAATATTTTTCTTGCATTTATATAAGTGATTTTTCGCTGTGTAACGTGGGTGTCCCTGCTAGTAATAAATATAATTCGTTTTACAAGAGGAAAACTCTTTTCTCGTCTTTCATATATTTGTAATCAGAAGACATACTGCATTACCTTCTCGTATGGATTCAACATTATTTTAAAATAACGGATATAGCTGAGCATTAATTCAGAAAAAAAATCAGTGCGCCCGATCTTAAATCGAGACATGTACTGCAAAAAGATTCATTCAAAATTCAACATCATAATTTTAGAAACGATGTATATTAAGTCCTTCCAGCCTACCTTCCGTAAGTAGGAGCAGTTTTCTAAGACTGAATGTTAACGGACTTTGATGATTATATATAACTTTATATCTTTTGATCTATTCTAAAAATATTTTTCATGGTAACTGTTATGATCAGCTTTTCTTTGTACTGCCTTGACTTTATTCGCAGTACTAGATTGGCAGGTTGGTCTCATCAGTTTACAGTTGAAATAAATAGATGCAATCGTAAATTCTATGCCAACAATTTTTTCTCGCACATCTCGCTTGTGTAAATCTCTTCTGGCTTCTTGCTTTCCAGTCAACTTTGTTTAAAAAAAAATAAATTCAATATCAATCGCTACTTTCTGTTTTTTTTTTAAATTCATGTTCTTTTATTTTTTTCTCTAATTAATATTGTTTTGTTTTGCTTATATCCTTTCACACTCAATTCATCTTAGTGGCTTTATTGCATTGCTTGGGGTGAAATGATTAAAAAATATTATTCGCTATGCAAAATTTTTCAGTCTACGACAGAGATCGGACAAAGAGAGAATGAAAGCCAATTGAGATTTTTTCATTTTTTATTTTTTTCAACAAAAAATTGGTGATACAATATTTTTTATTTTTCCTTCTCTGTCATTGTAACCCCCTGCATACCAGTGGCGGCTCCGCCTTGCTTGGGATGAAATGATTATAAAAAAAAGAAAGAAAAAGAAATGTAAGAGTCTATTTGTGAAACAGTTAATAAGAACCAGATACAATAAATACCTGGATGAAGGACGGAAAACAAACAGATCGACGTTGTGGTAAAAACGAACATGGTGAAGATATTTGAATAATCCAAATCATAAATATGACTCGATGAAAAGACATTTGCTAGCATAAAAGTCATATATTTTGACACTTTTTAAAAACGTAACACTCAAAATATGATTTGTACGAAAATTTATTAAGAACTTGGCGCCGGATGTATGTTTTACTCGGAGCAGGTGGAATGTGAGAATAAAAAATAAAAATGGTTTCGTTCTGGGCATCGTTGGCTTTGTGGCAAAAATTGTTAATTCTATTATAGGCGTATGACATTTAATGGCGACTATAACGGTTTGTTTTATTTTTAGTTAAAGATAAAAAAAAAGTTTTAGAAAAAAGTGCTTATCTCATAGAAATTTTATTTCATTTTGAACAAGCAATTGTATCTGGAGATGCGTGGGCCAAGTTTCTTTCCTTGCATTGAGCCTCGGCGATATACAATCACTTCCTATTTGTCTGAGTATTTTCTGAGATGAGATAAACAGTATTTACATTATTCGTACTATTGTCCTCATCTTTGTTGCCATTTGTACGACGTTTCGGTGGTTGAACGCTCCGGCCTTCTTCAGGTGCTAGGAATTTTGAACCAAACCCTTTATTAAGGACACATAGCCAGTGGATATAGACTTTGGTTAGTTCCTGACTTGACTCTTAAAGTTGTGAGTTCAATAACAGGCTACAGCAGTGGTGAACAAGTAACTTGCTGGGTTAGAGGGAGATAACCCATGATTTCTAAACGTGGAATTACTACTTCGCTAAGAATGAAAATGATATACCCCAGTGATTGTAATAAAGGGTTCGGTTCGAAATTCCTTGCACCTGAAGAAGGCCGGAGAGTACAACGGCCCAAACGTTGTACAAATGGCAACAAAGACGAGGACAATAGTCTGAATAATGTAAATACTGTACAATCATTTCCTTTTTTTAAACATTGAAAGGGTTTTAACGAGACTTCTTAATTGAAGAGTTCGATAAGTTTAAAACATTTTCAAAATCACTTCGAATAAAAACGTAATCATCAGGGATACATTTTTTACAATAACATGTTTGCATTTTCTTTATATATTAGCGCGTTGAGAAAGTAATTACGTATAACCAGAAAGGATATAGAAACAAATGTCTTTTAAATACTAGGTTGTTAGGAAAGTAATGAAGCTTTACCAGAAAGTATATAATAGCACTTCCTATTTTTTTAAAATTAATAGGGCGTTGGGAGTCAAGTGACCACTTGGCTAGAAGTGGTCGCAGTTTTACTGTAAATAAACGACTCACAACGTTTATTGTTGATTCTTTTTGGGCCACGTTGTCTCTGCTTGCATTACATTTGGACATCATCCGATCTGTCAATGCTTGCCCTTATATCTTGACTGCAGCTGGCCAATCCTCTTTTCAGCCTTGAGAGTGTTCGAAAGCGTTTAAGTTGAATTGCCTCCTACTCTAACCCCATCTCTCTCTCTCTCTCTCTCTCTCTCTCTATATATATATATATATATATATATATATATATATATATATATATATAGGTATTTCTACTAAATCACCGAAAAAACTGCATAGTTACTTTTAAACTGAATTTTTAAAAATATTTTCTTGAAACTTTTATTTTAGTTTTAATTGAAAGTTAAATGATTCAAATTACTATTTCCAGTAAATAAAATAGTCTGGTGTTTTTCAAACAGAAATTATATTGATTGGAATATAAAAGTTTGAGATTTTTTTCAGTTTTTTAATTTTGCCGCCATTTTTGAGCGATCGATACATTTGTAAACAAAAGTTAATTCTCGGTTTTAAAAATTTTGCAAAAATAAAATATACATCTGTGACACATTATTTTTGGAAAATTAGCACATTTTATGTTAAATTAATCTGATTTACACAAGTATTACTCATTTATAGCGTGAAATTTAGGACAAAACTCTTTATATAATCACAGATTTGAACTTTTTGACCCGTCCGCGCCGTAAATAAAGAACTTGTTGACAGGTTCTTGATTATAGATAAAATGTATGGCATTTATAAGTTACAAAATTCTACAAATTCTTTTTCGGGTAAGGGAGAAAACTCTGACCTTTAATTCTTAACTAAAAAAATCTAACAGCAACAGTTCTTTGGAGATTTTAAAAAAATATTTTTGAAACTTCATAAATTATTATGATTAAAAAAAATGAAACAATTCTTATAAAATTTCATTAGTAATCGAATTTTTTCTTTCTCCGGGCTATAAAGATTATCAAATAATATCAGAGTTTCATTGCATTTTTTATTTTACTCTTCGGAGCAGATTTTCGGATACAGAGGCAAATTTAAAAAACGTATCGGATGATTCCTAATCCTAATCCCAATGAGTCCTGCGTTAACTAATAAAATTACAGACCGCAACACTTCAAAATTTATTAAAATTTCATGGCTGTACGTATATGGGAAGGGGTAACAGAAGTAAAAAAAATTACCAAGATTTTTAAAAAAAGAAAGAGACATGATCGCCCAAGCGTGTATCACGTATGGCACTTAACTGAGTGTCCAATTAAATGAAAATCTGCTCTAAATGGAAAAAATAATAAATCCAATAAAACTATGACAGTACTTAATTAGAAAAGCTTTTAATTACTTTTGTAAATAAATAATATTAAGGACATTATTATCTGAAGAAATAAAATTTTGTGGATGAATAATGAATTTTTACAAGAATATTTTAAAAGTATTTCTACATTTTAATTATAATAATTTAATCGTTTAAAATGTTGTAAAACTCTGTATTTGTTTGTTCCCTGAAGGTTATATAATAATTAAGTGGAAAGAAAATTTACGAGTCCAAAATTACAAAGATTATTAAACCTAGAGGTGCCGAACTATTTTTTAAATAATTTTTATTTACTTAATACGTTCCTTATTTTCATGTATGTTTGACTAAAACTGCCATTATTATGAAAATATTACGTAATTTAAGAGTTTTGTCCATTCTCTTAGATTTATGAAAATTGCTTTTGTGTTCATGCGTAGAAAGCTGTCATCGCCTCGTCATTTAACAGTCCGTCAAAGTTCGATCAGATGAACACGACCAAATGTTAATAATTGGTTGTATATTACTTTTTTATGCTACAAGTAACATTTCTTTAATATCAGATTAATTTAACTTTCAATTTTCTAATTTTACTAAAATAAAGTGTCAGAAATCTTTTAAAATATTTTTTAAAATCGATGAATTTTTGTTTGTTTACAAATTCCTTAAAATTAAGAAAATGGCCGCTTTTAAGAAAATTTTAAGCAATCAAAATTAAACGCGACCTTCCAATCTATGTAATTTCTATCTGAAATACACGAGAATTTTTTACTTAATGGAAATAATAAATTTAATCATTAAGCTTTTAATTAAATCTGGAATGAAAACTTCAAGAATGTTTTTTTCATTTTAAAAATTTCATTTTAAACTTAACTATCGAAAATTCATGCCGAAAAAGTGGAAGTACCTCGTTTTAATACACTTGACACGTATTAATACGCATACATGCATGTAAACAGACAAGCGTTTATATACATACACATAGAAAGTATTCCATGCACAGATATACATTTACAAATAATTATTTATTGCTTTAATACACGTAACAAATATCTGACCAATAAGAATTAACCACAAATCACAACATACAAGTATACTGTCTCTTTGTAAATTTTTCATTTTTACCTTGATCTCTGAAGAACCTTTAATGGAAGTAAAACATGTCAAGTTGAAATACGTTTCCTACTTTGTTCTTTTGTTATATTCTATCACTGTAGGATTCCGATCCTTATATTTAGTTTACACACACACACACACACACACACACACACACACACACACACACACATATATATATATATATAGTCATCCTTACACAATGTAGTTTCGCTGTATAACAGCTCATCAGTACGGCTAGACATCCGATGGGATTGAAACTCGACCTATTTTATATCAGTCTGAGATTCTACCTCAAAGCTATCGGCAGACGAAGACAGAACCTAGCGTGCGTGTTATGTATACAATGTAGACAAACGCCAGAAGCCGAGAGTATTCAATTCATTGTTTAAGAACGTTGCATAAATAGCGGTGGGTAGCTACTGTTTTATAAATTTACCATTTTCCCAGCGCGCTCAATCGACGGTTATATATATATATATATATATATACAAAGAATCTCAAGCTAGCCAAAACCTACCGCGGTTTCACACTACGGCTCTCTCTCTCTCTCTCTCTCTATATATATATATATATAGAGAGAGAGAGAGACGTAAATCAATAAATATACAATTCAGGGTGTACATATGTATAGTATTATTATTCAGGTGTTAATAAAACAGTGCTCAATGAATGAACAGAGCTGTATGATATATATATTAATAAATCTACTTATGATATATATATATATATATATATATAATCTTTAAACAACAATTAATACAGCAAAAGTACTGTTTATCAATAACTAGCAGTATAGCCCGGCGTTGCTCGAGTGTAATGAAAGCTTTAAAACTAATCCATGGTCCCTAAGTCTAAAGAATATTTGTGTGAAGTTTGGTGAGAATCGGATAAAAATTGTGGATTTGTATAAAGTACATACAGACAGATAAACAGACACACACACACACACACAAACATCTGGGCGGAAGATTAACCCACACTAGGTTGCCATTGGTTTCTGCGGTAGACTGGTTGTCAGCCAAGGCTATAAAACCCAATCTGTCCTATTATTTAACCCATAACTGGAGGGAAGAGACGGATTAATATCTTTCCCAATGGTATTTGTGCATAAGTGAATACAAGGAATTCAACTGGAATTCGAACTCAGCTCCCCTATAGAAGGACTGATATTAAATAACGTTTCAGTTTTTTTGTTTGTGTTGTTTCGAGTGTCTTCCTCATCTTTAAGGAGATTGTCCACCATTCACTGTCATATGGAATGACTGATATTTTCGTAACAGTTCAGCACTCTTAGCTTCTTTTTTAACGAAATTTTTTCTTAATACTTTGCTTAGTTTATAAATTGGAAATAGAAAATACGAATCGAAAGATAAATGTCAAAAGCAATAATTTATGAATGATTTTGAACCGGATCTCTACTGAAAACTGATTATAAAAGCAGCTGAAATTTGACTGCCTCTAACAGAACACATAAAATATAACACTGGTTAGCGCGAATTTTGGTGCCAATAACCAAAACCTGTTTTTTTAGCTAAATTGATGGAGGCTGATTCCGAAAATGACCTCAGATTTTCATTGTTAGACACCGTTTTTGTTATACTGAAATTGCTCATTTTTTGAAAAAAGACTTACACATGATCTTGGCTGATCGCAACATTTAGTTAATAAAGGTCGTAGAAACATATCAATTTTCAGGTAAGCCGAGCAATTTATGTCATACACCTGAAATAACCTATTTTCATAAGAAAAGGAGTCTTTCTTAGTTAAAAATTTTAAAACAGAAGAATTTTCCCAATTTATCACTAAAATTCAAAATAATACATCTTATCAGTAATACGCTTAAATGAGTATTAAGATTAATTTTTACATAGTCATCTGGATAAATTTCCAGATAATTGTAGCGAAGTGAGTGATGAGTAAAGAGAACAATTTCATCAGGATATCAGAACAATGGAAGAGTGCGACCAGGTACGGTGGGACAAACGAATGATGGCTGACTATTGCTGGATCATCAAAAGAGACTTAAATAACATCGAACAAGACATATAATCAAGAAAGGGAAATTTTTACCATATTTTT
This sequence comes from Ascarosepion bandense, assembly GCA_037127315.1. Lineage (NCBI taxonomy): Eukaryota > Metazoa > Mollusca > Cephalopoda > Sepiida > Sepiidae > Ascarosepion > Ascarosepion bandense. The sequence goes on along the minus strand of JBBBDQ010001018.1, from coordinate 3,996,149 downwards.
TATTTTCACGAAGGTTTTATTTCTGTTTTTAGTTAATTTGATGTAATCAAAATACTTGTTGGTGTGAGTATATTTAATCGTGTTATTTTTGAAGACTTGGGGTCTGATTGCTATTAAAAACGGTATTTCTTAATAAGTTGACCAATAGTTTTTATTTAAATGCGAATTAAGAAATTTCTACGATTTTACTTTGTCAAAATATTGCTCTCGGTCAATATTATATATATATATATATATATTAATCATTTCACCCCGAGCAAGGCGGAAACGCCACTGATATGCAGGGGGCTACATAAATGTAAAAAGATTAATTAGAAAAGAGTGAGGAGTACAAACTAGTTAGAAAATAACAATAGAAAGCTGAGAAAGCAGGTGCGATGACAGATACATAGGTGGAGAGAAAGGGAAGGTTATACAGGGGTGGGGAGAGAGCTAGAGTCCAGTGGTTAGTAGATGAGTATTGACTTTGCATTTAAATTTCTGGAGGTTGTAGCCGTCAGGAAAGCAAGAACACGGGAGCGAGTTCCACAGGCGGGAAGTGCAAGAGAAGAAGCTGCAGGAATAGAATTGTCGTCTGCATTTGGCTAACCTGACCGTGAATGGGTGGGACCCAGTTGCCAGTCTGGTTGCACGAGTAAACACCTGTTGAGGAAGCATCAGTGACTTAAGTTCGTCTGAGCAGAAGACATGAAAGTATAGAACAGACAAAGGGAGGCCACATTTCGACGATGGGGAAGTTGCTGCAGTCGAGCCGCCAGATCAGTACCTATCACATTACAGAAAACAAATGAAAATATTTACTTTTTCTTAAAAAATGAGGAATATCTATGCAGCAAAAACGGTAGCTAACAAAGAAAAACAAGGTCATTTTCTGATTCAGCATCCTCAAATTAGCTGAAAATGATGTTTGGTGTATCGATACCATTTCAATCTTTTTTTTTTATTTTGTTTTGTTGACCAGTGTAATTTATGAAATGTTTTGAACTGGACTAAAAATGACGCATTTAATAATGGAGCATTTTTAGATGATAATACCAGCAGTATAGCCCGGCATTGCTCGGGTGTAATGAAAACTTTTATATATATACACTCCCGATCAAAAATTTAAGACCACTTAAAAATCTTTAAAAAGAATTTTTTTTTACAGATAGATTTTAAACTCCTCCCACTTAAGGTTACCAATACTACAATGTAAAAGGTTATGGAAACAAAAAGCTACATTCCAAACATTTTATTTAGAAATTGACATTTATATATAAAAAAAAAATATTTTTAAAGATTTTTAAGTGGTCTTAAATTTTTGATCAGGAGTGTATTATCGATTTTCTGCACTACTGTAAGAACTGCAAACTTGAAACTTCTGAATGTCGTTTCTTATGTCTTTGTCTGTGAGTGTAACAAATTTGATTAAAATCGGACCATTCCTTCTATAAACCGATTTTTTCGATTATCGATTTCCGATATCTATCGGGGGTACCTCCACACAAAACCTAGCTAAGAACACTCGCAGACGCTTATAGAACAACTGTGTAATTTTTTATTTTTCAAGAAAATCGCTTCAGCCATTTCGAAGTCTATAGGTAACGGATACACACACACACACAAAACACACACACACACACACACACACACACACACACACACACACACACACACAAAGTTCCATTTATAAATAAGATTAGATTTAGTGTTTCCAAAAATAAACTTACACTGGTATGCGTGGAAATTTTTATTTTTAAATCAAGATTATTTAAATGTATCATGCGTAATACGAAAACAAAAATAAAAAATGATGATATATAGAACTGTATGCAAATATATTTAAACTCATTTGTTTTAAAAAGGGCGTTCACTTATAAAAATGACCGACATAAATTATGACAGTCGTAAATGTTGACTTTTTCTGAGATATCAACTGACAGCAATATTTTTAGCAATATTCTAGAACCCTTCTCGTAGCTGCTTTTAGTAACGCTGTCATCTACATATTTTCTATTGTTCCATGGATTTACAGATTTTTTCCAACATTTTTCAAACCTTCCCAAGCGCGGCAATAACTAATATAGGCTCAAGTGTTGCTGTCATGTTCAGCAATCTTTTAACAACATCAGGATATCTGTCCCTCTCACTGTTTTCCTTTGTGACCGGCTGGAGAAACAACATACTTAATCTGGCAAACATTTTCCTGTTGAATTTCTAGCTGGAGTTTTGGATTTGATTGGGTGATCCGATTAAATGATATAAACTAGAAAGAGTAGATTGAATCAATTGTTAAGTCTGCAGCTAAGAATGTCAGTTCATTGTGTCGAACTAGAATCTTATATAGTCATAAGACTACCATTCGTCCTTGCTTTGAATATTGTTGCCACATCTGGTCTGGTGCTTCTGCTCTACATTTAGAGATTTTTGATAAAATTCAAAGAAGAATCTGCAATTGTTATGTCGCCAAGTATAAATGAATAACTCAACAACAGAATCAGAATATAAGTTGTATTCCGCGGAAAGACGGTTAGTATGTACAGAAGTGATTAGTAATATTTACAATAGAAAGATACAAGTGTCCAATTCGTCGTAAGACGTGTGTATACGTGATTACTTCCGGTACGCCACCGGAAGTGTGACTAACTCTTCACTGACTCGCACTGACTCTTCAGTAACTCATTAGAGACTCTCAAGTGACTCTGTACGACTCATTATTTAGTCGTCCCTCCCAGTAAGAGCAACATATGACACATGGTCAGTTTATATCTGGGATTTCCGGGCTATATGGCCCGGCCAAAAAATGTCTGTCTATTTTTGCCCAGTCGTGCTTCTACCCTTCGGCGGAACCACGACTGGGTTATTGCTCTCTGCTCGGAAGCAGAGAGCGCCCTCTACCCGAAGGCAGAGGGCTGACAGTGTCGTAGAGTCGTCAGTGACTCTGTACGACATTATTTAGCTGTCCTTCCCAGTAAGGGAAACATATGACACATGGTCAGTTTATACCTGGGCTTTCCGGGCTATATGGCCCGGCCAAAAATGTCTGTCTATTATTCCCCAGTCGTGCCTCTACCCTTCGGCGGAACCACGACTGGGTTATTGCTCTCTGCTCGGAAACAGAGAGCGCCCTCTGCCCGAAGGCAGAGAGCTGACAGTGTCGTAGAGTCGTCAGTCTAGTGACTCTGTACGACTGTATTTACTAGCCTTCCCACGTAGGCTGGATGTGACACATGGTCATTTTATAGTGGGTATTCCCGGCCATATAGCCGGGTAAAAAAATGTCTGTCTATTTTTGCCCAGTCGTGCTTCTACCCTTCGGCGGAACCACGACTGGGTTATTGCTCTCTGCTCGGAAGCAGAGAGCGCCCTCTACCCGAAGGCAGAGTGCTGACAGTGTCGTAGAGTCGTCAGTCTAGTGACTCTCTTTGACTCTCTTGTAGAGAATCCACCATTGCTATATATAGCAATGGGAACTGTCCATTTGTAGTCAAATAGGAGCGGTGCCCTAACAGCAATGTAATTGGTCCAGACTTGACATTTTTACTTCGGTTCCAGACAAAGAGAAGTTGCTGACTGAAGATTTTTTTCCTAGGTTAAGACGACAGAACAAAGCACTATGACCAGTAATGCGAAAAGACACAGAGAGAGGATACGGGTCTCGGAGAACGCCGGACAGAGAAGACACCCGTTAGACTGTTCACCCTCCACTTCACTTACACTTCATATCAATTTGCTAACTTATAGCAGTAAGTTACGACCCAAGAATAAAATCTGGTTTTCTAATAAAAATTGTTTTAATTCTCACTTGTGGATAACAATCTGTCTGAAGAGTAATTCTTAAGCTACAAGCGTTTGTCTGGAAGAAGCTGCACCCTATCAACAAATGTGGTGCTTGGTATAAGCTGCAATTCTTCTGATATTCACTCACACTCAGTAACCTCTCTTGTGTCTTAGTGATTTATATAGTTACCAAGACGTGAGGGGGTGAAATGATTAAACAATCTAAAACGTTGCAGTATTTTGTGCTTTGTATTTCCTCATACATATTTTGGTTTATGCATATACGATCGGTTTGCATGGTGAAATCATATTTATTTGCACAGTTTCCAGTAGACAGCCATTCCACACAAACCATTTTTTACACCATCCGTAACGGATCAACCCACTAATGCAAAATAGGTGCACACTACAGTTTATGAGGGATTATGGTTAATTGGTGGGGTTACTTAATTTAACGTTGCTTTTTAGCCGTCTGTGCTCGCGTTAGTTTTGTGTAAATTTAACAGAGTTTTATTATTATTATTACAACCCTTAAAAAGAGCGCGATTTAATAAAAGAAAAAGAAAAACAACATAGTGTTTGACCATGTTTCGACAGTGTGTCTACCTTCTTCAAGTTATGTTTAAAAATTCTATGTACGGATAAAAACAGAAAAAAGTCTATAACAAATAAAAATAAATAGTCTTTATAACAAATAAAAATAAATAGTCTTTGTAAAAACGTCGCTTATTATGAGAAAACGGCTGTACTGGTAATCAACGCGTCAAAATGAATGAAACGCAGCCAACTAGAAGGACATGTAACTGAAACGTGCGTATTATGAAGGTGACCTTTGCTCATCTTGGAATTTTCCGTTAGTTGCTTAGTTACTAAGAGGAATTAGTCAAACAGTTTAGTGTAAATCCTACAGAACTCTCCTTTCGTTCGGTTTATCCTTCCAAGGCAGAAGTTAGTAGTTTGCATACGTAACTGTCCTGCTCATATTGCTGATGCAAACGGCCTATGAGTACTATAGCAGGTTCCACGAAGTCTGGTGCAAATATTTTAAGGGTTACAAGGTCGGTAGATTCTGGATATTTTATTTCAGAATGTGCGTCTCAAGATGTTCGTCGAAATTGAAGTTGTTTGTAATAAAATGTTTTGCAAACTTCGTTAATATCGTATTGTTGTATCTAAAATAACACCTACGGCCATTAAGTCTTTTCCCATTACCATATTTATTATTCATTCAAATATTTTCTGTATGACAATATTACGGAAATACTTTGTAAAAAGGACACTGGCTTCGAGGAAATAAAATCATTTTTACCATTCAAGATGTCCTTCGATTTCTGATTGGATAAGAATTACTGCATTTATAGAAAAATAAATCTAATGGTCGCATGCTTGGCGAACGTGTTTGTTTTCTATTCTAACTCTATTATTGTTATCTGGTTGAAACAAAAAGCGAGGACGTTCGTTCAGGTAAGTCGATTTGACAACCTATCAAACGTTACTTGGCAATCTAATATCGAAATCAGTATATTGGAAAATATATATATTTATTGGTTTCTATGAACATTACATTCGTTTAAGTATACTTGAATATTTATCTAAACTTATTTATAAATGGAACTTTGTCTGTGTGTGTATTTGTGTGTGTGTGTGTGTGCGCGCACGCGCGTTACCTATAGACTCCGAAACGGCTGAACCGATTTTCTTGAAAATTTACACAGTTGTACTATAAGCGTCTGCGAGTGTTCTTAGCTAGGTTTTGTGTCGAGGTATCCCCGATAAATATCGAAAATCGATAATCGAAAAAATCGGGTTATAGAAGGAGTGGTCCGAGTTTAATCAAATTTGATACTCTCATAGACAAAGACATAAGAAACGATATTCAGAAGTTTCAAGTTTGCAGTTCTTACAATAGTGCAGAAAATCGATAATATATATATATATATATATATATATATATATATATATATATAAAAAGCAAGATGTTTGTGTGTATGTCTGTTTATCTGTCTGTATGTTCTTTATACAAATCCACAATTTTTATCTGATTCTCACCAAACTTCACACAAATATTCTTTAGGCTTAGTCTGAGCTCCAGGACCTTGGATTGGTTTTAAAGCTTTCATTACACCCGAGCAACATCGGACTATACTGCTACTTAGTTAATATTTGAATCAGGAAGCTTTTACATTAGTCTGGAATAGCTAGATATTTTAAACTAAAGCATTTTTAATCATTTCATCCACAAGCAAGACAATAAAGTCACTAAGACGCAAGGGGATTCCTGAGAATATGATAAAAACACTATTAACCCTGGAATACTTATCATCAATACTTACCACTACTAACCATGTGTATATCATACCCGATTTTGAAAATATCAAAAAATTATTAAATATAAATATTTATTTGAAATATTTTACATGCAGGCACTTCAAAATTTGTACTTTTAGTTAACATTAATTGGAACTAAAAATATATTATTTAGGTAAGAAAATCCGGTACTGATAACTTAATTAAATTGTAATTAAAATGGAATCATTTGCTCTGGGTATCGACTCGGAAGGACAAATCGAGTTGCCGAGTTCGAATTCCAGTTGAATTCCTCGAGATTACTTACGCACAAATAACCTTGGGTAAGGTATAAATCCGTCTCTTCCCTCCAGTTATGGGTTAAATAACAGGATAGATTGGGTTCTATAGCCGTGGCTGGCAACCAGTCTACCGCAGAAAGCAATGGCAACCTAGTGCGGGATAATCTTCTGCCCAGTCAGTCATGTCTCTTTCGAGACATGATCGCCCAAAAGCGTGTATCATGTATGGCGCTTAACTGATTTATCTAGATATGCGTTGTGGTGTAATGGATATCGGTTCGGAATGAGAAATCAGTGAGACGTGTTTCTTCAGAAAGGTTTCTTGAATCCTGTCGTTTTTTTATTATTATTTCTCTTCACTACAGTTTTCTGATTCCCATTCATTGTCAGCAACTAATGGTGTCTTAGTGGCATTATCGCCATGCTTGGGGTGAATGATTAAAAATATCCAATATGTAGTTATCGACTAATGCATGTTTTGGTTGATTGGTTGATTTTGTTTTGCTTCATGTCAACACCTTTTCTGGGTTACGGAATGCCGAAATCTAAATATTCTGAACGCAATTTTATGCCTTCAACTACAGAATTTTATCCTTTTTTTTTTAATCATTTCACCCCAAGCAAGGCATTTCACTGCCATTATTGAGCAGGGGGTTACATAGGGGAAAGTGATGAGAAAGAGTGGTTAGGGGGTTACATAGGGGAAAGTGATGAAAAAGAGTGGTTAGGGGGTTACATAGGGGAAAGTGATGAGAAAGAGTGGTTAGGGGGTTACATGCTGGAAAGTGATGAGAAAGAGTGGTTAGGGGGTTACATGCTTGAAAGTGATGAGAAAGAGTGGTTAGGGGGTTACATAGGGGAAAGTGATGAGAAGGAGTGGTTAGGGGGTTACATGCTGGAAAGTGATGAGAAGGAGTGGTTAGGGGGTTACATGCTGGAAAGTAATGAGAAAGAGTAGTTAGAGGGTTACATGCTTGAAAGTGATGAGAAAGAGTGGTTAGGGGGTTACATGCTGGAAAGTGATGAGAAAGAGTGGTTAGGGGGTTACATAGGGGAAAGTGATGAGAAAGAGTGGTTAGAGGGTTACATGCTGGAAAGTGATGAGAAAGAGTGGTTAGAGGATTACATGCTTGAAAGTGATGAGAAAGAGTGGTTAGAGGGTTACATGCGGGAAAGTGATGAGAAAGAGTGGTTAGGGTGTTACATGCTTGAAAGTGATGAGAAAGAGTGGTTAGGGGGTTACATGCGGGAAAGTGATGAGAAAGAGTGGTTAGGGTGTTACATGCTTGAAAGTGATGAGAAAGAGTGGTTAGGGGGTTACATGCTGGAAAGTGATGAGAAGGAGTGGTTAGGGGGTTACATGCTGGAAAGTGATGAGAAAGAGTGGTTAGGGGGTTACATGCTTGAAAGTGATGAGAAAGAGTGGTTAGGGGGTTACATGCTGGAAAGTGATGAGAAAGAGTGGTTAGAGGGTTACATGGTTGAAAGTGATGAGAAAGAGTGGTTAGGGGGTTACATAGGGGAAAGTGATGAGAAGGAGTGGTTAGGGGGTTACATGCTGGAAAGTGATGAGAAGGAGTGGTTAGGGGGTTACATGCTGGAAAATGATGAGAAGGAGTGGTTAGGGGGTTACATGCTGGAAAGTGATGAGAAAGAGTGGTTAGGGGGTTACATAGGGGAAAGTGATGAGAAAGAGTGGTTAGGGGGTTACATGCTGGAAAGTGATGAGAAAGAGTGGTTAAGGGGTTACATAGGGGAAAGTGATGAGAAAGAGTGGTTAGGGGGTTACATAGGGGAAAGTGATGAGAAAGAGTGGTTAGAGGATTACATGCTTGAAAGTGATGAGAAAGAGTGGTTAGAGGGTTACATGCTTGAAAGTGATGAGAAAGAGTGGTTAGGGGGTTACATGCTGGAAAGTGATGAGAAAGAGTGGTTAGAGGGTTACATGCTTGAAAGTGATGAGAAAGAGTGGTTAGGGGGTTACATGCTGGAAAGTGATGAGAAAGAGTGGTTAGAGGGTTACATGCTTGAAAGTGATGAGAAAGAGTGGTTAGGGGGTTACATGCTGGAAAGTGATGAGAAAGAGTGGTTAGAGGGTTACATGCTTGAAAGTGATGAGAAAGAGTGGTTAGGGGGTTACATAGGGGAAAGTGATGAGAAAGAGTGGTTAGGGGGTTACATGCTGGAAAGTGATGAGAAGGAGTGGTTAGGAGGTTACATGCTGGAAAGTGATGAGAAGGAGTGGTTAGAGGGTTACATGCTGGAAAGTGATGAGAAAGAGTGGTTAGAGGGTTTCATGCTTGAAAGTGATGAGAAAGAGTGGTTAGGGGGTTACATAGGGGAAAGTGATGAGAAGGAGTGGTTAGGGGGTTACATGCTGGAAAGTGATGAGAAGGAGTGGTTAGGGGGTTACATGCTGGAAAGTGATGAGAAAGAGTGGTTAGGGGGTTACATGCGGGAAAGTGATGAGAAAGAGTGGTTAGGGGGTTACATGCTGGAAAGTGATGAGAAAGAGTGGTTAGAGGGTTACATGCTTGAAAGTGATGAGAAAGAGTGGTTAGGGGGTTACATGCTGGAAAGTGAAGAGAAAGAGTGGTTAGGGGGTTACATAGGGGAAAGTGATGAGAAAGAGTGGTTAGGGGGTTACATGCTGGAAAGTGATGAGAAGGAGTGGTTAGGGGTTACATGCTGGAAAGTGATGAGAAAGAGTGGTTAGGGGTTACATGCTTGAAAGTGATGAGAAAGAGTGGTTAGGGGGTTACATGCTGGAAAGTGATGAGAAAGAGTGGTTAGGGGGTTACATAGGGGAAAGTGATGAGAAAGAGTGGTTAGGGGGTTACATAGGGGAAAGTGATGAGAAAGAGTGGTTAGAGGGTTACATGCTTGAAAGTGATGAGAAAGAGTGGTTAGAGGGTTACATGCTTGAAAGTGATGAGAAAGAGTGGTTAGAGGGTTACATGCTTGAAAGTGATGAGAAAGAGTGGTTAGGGGGTTACATGCTTGAAAGTGATGAGAAAGAGTGGTTAGGGGGTTACATGCTGGAAAGTGATGAGAAAGAGTGGTTAGAGGGTTACATGCTTGAAAGTGATGAGAAAGAGTGGTTAGAGGGTTACATGCTTGAAAGTGATGAGAAAGAGTGGTTAGAGGGTTACATGCTTGAAAGTGATGAGAAAGAGTGGTTAGGGGGTTACATGCTGGAAAGTGATGAGAAAGAGTGGTTAGAGGGTTACATGCTTGAAAGTGATGAGAAAGAGTGGTTAGGGGTTACATGCTGGAAAGTGATGAGAAAGAGTGGTTAGAGGGTTACATGCTTGAAAGTGATGAGAAAGAGTGGTTAGGGGGTTACATGCTGGAAAGTGATGAGAAAGAGTGGTTAGGGGGTTACATGCTTGAAAGTAATGAGAAAGAGTGGTTAGGGGGTTACATGCTGGAAAGATGAGAAAGAGTGGTTAGGGGGTTAGCATGCTTGAAAGTGATGAGAAAGAGTGGTTAGGGGGTTACATGCTTGAAAGTGATGAGAAAGAGTGGTTAGGGGGTTACATGCTTGAAAGTGATGAGGAAAGAGTGGTTAGGGGGTTACATGCTTGAAAGTGATGAGAAAGAGTGGTTAGGGGTTAAGTATTTGAAAGTGATGGAGAAAGAGTGGTTAGGGGGTTACATGCTTGAAAGTGATGAGAAAGAGTGGTTAGGGGTTATGAACATGCTGAAAAGTGATGAGAAAGAGTGGTTAGAGGGTTACATGCTTGAAAGTGATGAGAAAGAGTGGTTAGAGGGTTACATGCTTGAAAGTGATGAGAAAGAGTGGTTAGAGGGTTACATGCTTGAAAGTGATGAGAAAGAGTGGTTAGGGGGTTACATGCTGGAAAGTGATGAGAAAGAGTGGTTAGAGGGTTACATGCTTGAAAGTGATGAGAAAGAGTGGTTAGGGGTTACATGCTTGAAAGTGATGAGAAAGAGGGTTAGGGGGGTTACATGCTGGAAAGTGATGAGAAAGAGTGGTTAGAGGGTTACATGCTTGAAAGTGATGAGAAAGAGTGGTTAGAGGGTTACATGCTTGAAAGTGATGAGAAAGAGTGGTTAGCTCTCTCTCTCTCTCTCTCTCTCTCTCTCTTTTTTTTTTTGTTGAAAGTGATGAGAAAGAGTGGTTAGGGGGTTACATGGAAAGTGATGAGAAAGAGTGGTTAGAGGGTTACATGCTTGAAAGTGATGAGAAAGAGTGTTTAGGGTTACATGCTTGAAAGTGATGAGAAAGAGTGGTTAGGGGGTTACATGCTGGAAAGTGATGAGAATGAGTGGTTAGAGGGTTACATGCTTGAAAGTGATGAGAAAGAGTGGTTAGAGGGTTACATGCTGGAAAGTGATGAGAAAGAGTGGTTAGAGGGTTACATGCTTGAAAGTGATGAGAAAGAGTGGTTAGGGGGTTACATGCTTGAAAGTGATGAGAAAGAGTGTTGTGGGGGTTACATGCTTGAAAGTGATGAGAAAGAGTGGTTAGGGGGTTACATGCAGGAAAGTGATGAGAATGAGTGGTTAGAGGGTTACATGCTTGAAAGTGATGAGAAAGAGTGTGGTTAGGGGGTTACATGCTGGAAAGTGATGAGAAAGAGTGGTTAGAGGGTTACATGCTTGAAAGGATGAGAAAGAGTGGTTAGAGGGTTACATGCTTGAAAGTGATGAGAAAGAGTGGTTAGGGTTACATGCTTGAAAGTGATGAGAAAGAGGGTTAGGGGTTACATGCTGGAAAGTGATGAGAAAGAGTGGTTGAGGGTTACATGCTTGAAAGTGATGAGAAAAGAGTGGTTAGAGGTTACATGCTGGAAAGTGATGAGAAAGAGTGGTTAGAGGGTTACATGCTTGAAAGGATGAGAAAGAGTGGTTAGGGGGTTACATGCTTGAAAGTGATGAGAAAGAGTGGTTAGGGGGTTACATGCTGGAAAGTGATGAGAAAGAGTGGTTAGAGTGGGTTACATGCTTGAAAGTGATGAGAAAGAGTGGTTAGAGGGTTACATGCTGGAAAGTGATGAGAAAGAGTGGTTAGAGGGTTACATGCTTGAAAGTGATGAGAAAGAGTGGTTAGGAGGTTACATGCTTGAAATTGATGAGAAAGAGTGGTTAGGGGGTTACATGCTGGAAAGTGATGAGAAAGAGTGGTTAGAGGGTTACATGCTTGAAAGTGATGAGAAAGAGTGGTTAGAGGGTTACATGCTTGAAAGTGATGAGAAAGAGTGGTTAGGGGGTTACATGCTTGAAAGTGGATGAGAAAGAGTGGTTAGGGGGTTAAGTATGCTGAAAGTGATGAGAAAGAGTGGTTAGAGGGGTTACATGCTTGAAAGTGAGAAAGAGTGGTTAGTTACATGCTGGAAAGTGATGAGAAAGAGTGGTTAGAGGGTTACATGCTTGAAAGTGATGAGAAAGTGAGTGGTTAGGGCTACATGCTTGAAAGTGATGAGAAAGAGTGGTTAGGGTTACATGCTGGAAAGTGATGAGAAAGAGTGGTTAGAGGGTAACATGCTTGAAAGTGATGAGAAAGAGTGGTTAGAGGGTTACATGCTGGAAAGTGATGAGAAAGAGTGGTTAGAGGGTTACATGCTTGAAAGTGATGAGAAAGAGTGGTTAGGGGTTACATGCTTGAAAGTGATGAGAAAGAGTGGTTAGGGGGTTACATGCTGGAAAGTGATGAGAAAGAGTGGTTAGAGGGTTACATGCTTGAAAGTGATGAGAAAGAGTGGTTAGGGGGTTACATGCTGGAAAGTGATGAGAAAGAGTGGTTAGAGGGTTACATGCTTGAAAGTGATGAGCAAGAGTGGTTAGGGGTGTTACATGCTTGAAAGTGATGAGAAAGAGTGGTTAGGGGTACATGCTGGAAAGTGATGAGAAGGTGGTTGCAGAGGGTTACATGCTTGAAAGTGATGAAAAAGTGGTTAGAGGGTTACATGCTGGAAAGTGATGAGAAAAGAGTGGTTAAGAAGGTTACATGCTTGAAAGTGATGAAAAGAGTGGTTAGGGGGTTACATGCTTAAGTGATGAAAAGTGGTTAAGGGGGTTACATGCTGGAAAGTGATGAAAAAGTGGTTAGAGGGTTGCATGCTTGAAAGTGATGAGAAAGAGTGGTTAGAGGGTTACATGCTGGAAAGTGATGAGAAAGAAGTGGTTAGAGGGTTACATGCTTGAAAGTGATGAGAAAGAGTGGTTAGGGGGTTACATGCTTGAAAGTGATGAAAAAGTGGTTAGGGGTTGTGCTGGAAAGTGATGAGAAAGAGTGGTTAGAGGGTTACATGCTTGAAAGTGATGAGAAGAGTGGTTGAGGGTTACATGCTTAGAAAGTGATGAGAAAGAGTGGTTAGGGGGTTGCATGCTGGAAAGTGATGAGAAAGAGTGGTTAGAGGTTATGCTTGAGAGTGATGAGAAAGAGTGGTTAGGGGGTTACATGCTTGAGAGAGTGATGAGAAAGAGTGGTTAGGGGGTTGCATGCTGGAAAGTGATGAAGAAAATTAGTTAGGGGTTACATGCTTGAAAGTGATAAGAAAAAGTGGTTAGGGAGTTACATGCTTGAAAGTGATGCCAGAAAAGAGTGGTTGAGAGTTCACATGCTGGAAAGTGATGAGAATGAGTGGTTAGAGGGTTACATGCTTAGTGATGAGAAAAAGTGGTTAGGGGGTTACATGCTTGAAAGTGATGAGAAAAAGAGTGGTTAGGGGGTTACATGCTGGAAAGTGATGAGAAAGAGTAGTTAGAGGGTTACATGCTTGAAAGTGATGAGAAAGAGTGGTTAAGGGGTTACATGCTTGAAAGTGATGAGAAAGAGTGGATTGGGGGTTGCATGCTGAAGTGATGAGAATGAGTGGTTAGAGGGTTACATGCTTGAAAGTGATGAGAGAAGAGTGGTTAGGGGGTTACATGCTTGAAAGTGATGAGGAAAAGGAAGTGGTTAGGGGGTTACATGCTTGAGAGTGATGCAGAAAGAGTGGTTAGGGGTTACATGCTGGAAAGTGATGAGAAAGAGTGGTTAAGAGGTTACATGCTTGAAAGTGATGAGAGAAGAGTGGTTAAGGGGTTACATGCTTGAAAGTGATGAAAAGTGGTTAGGGGGTTGCATGCTGGAAAGTGATGAGAAAGAGTGGTTAGGGGGTTACATGCTTGAAAGTGATGAAAAAGTGGTTAGGGAGTTACATGCTTGAAAGTGATGAGAAAGAGTGGTTAGGGGGTTACATGCTGGAAAGTGATGAGAAGAGTGGTTAAGGGGTTACATGCTTGAAAGTGATGAGAAAGAGTGGTTAGGGGTTACATGCTTGAAAGTGATGAGAAAGAGTGGTTAGGGGACACCGCATGCTGGAAAGTGATGAAGAGTGGTTGAGGGGGGTTATGCTTGAAAGTGATGAGAAAGAGTGGTTAGGGGGTTACATGCTTGAAAGTGATGAGGAAAGAGTGGTTGAAGTTACATGCTGGAAAGTGATGAGAAAGAGTGGTTAGGGTTACATGCTTGAAAGTGATGAAGATTCAGTTAGAGGGTTACATGCTTGAAAGTGATGAGAAAGAGTGGTTAGAGGTTATGCTGGAAAGTGATGAGAAAGAGTGGTTAGAGGGTTACATGCTTGAAGACGATGAGAAAGAGTGGTTGAGGGTTACATGCTTGAAAATGATGAGAAAAGAGTGAATTAGAAGGAGTTGCATGCTGGAAAGTGATATGAGAAAAGTGGTTAGAGGGTTACATGCTTGAAAGTGATGAGAAAAGAGTGGTTAGGGGTTACATGCTTGAAAGTGATGAGAAAGAGTGGTTGGGGGGTTACATGCTGGAAAGTGATGAGAATGAGTGGTTGGGGGTTACATGCTTGAAAGTGATGAGAAAAAGTGGATTGGGGTTACATGCTTGAGAAGTGATGAGAAGAAGTGGTTAGGGAGTTACATGAGGAAAGTGATGAGAAAGAGTGGTTAGGGGGTTACATACTGGAAAGTGATGAGAAAGAGTGGTTAGGGTTACATGCTTGAAAGTGATGAGAAAGAGTGGTTGGGGTTACATGCTGGAAAGTGATGAGAAAGAGTGGTTAGGGTTACATGCAGAGAAGTGATGAGAAGGAGTGGTTAAAGGGGGTTACATGCGGGAAAGTGATGAAAAAGTGGTTAGAGGGTTACATGCTTGAAAGTGATGAGAAAGAGTGGTTAAGGGGTTACATGCCCGGGAAAGTGATGAAAGAGTGGTTAGAGGGTTACATGCTGAAAGTGATGAGAAAGAGTGGTTAGGGTTACATACTGGAAAGTGATGAGAAAGAGTGGTTAGAGGGTTACATGCTTGAAAGTGATGAGAAAAGTGGTTAGGAGGTTACATGCTGGAAAGTGATGAGAAGAGTGGTTAGAGGGTTACATGCTTGAAAGTGATGAGAAAGAGTGGTTAGAGGGTTACATGCTTGAAAGTGATGAAAAGAGTGGTTGGGGTTACATGCTTGAAAGTGATAGAAAAAGAGTGGTTAAGGGGTTACATGCTGGAAAGTGATGAGAATGAGTGGTTAGAGGGTTACATGCTTGAAAGTGATGAGAAAGAGTGGTTAAGGGTTACATGCTGGAAAGTGATGAGAAAAGTGGTTAGAGGGTTACATGCTTGAAAGTGATGAAGAGTGGTTAGAGGGTTACATGCTTGAAAGTGATGAAGAGTGGTTAGGGGGTTACATGCTTGAAAGTGATGAGAAAGAGTGGTTAGGGGGTTACATGCTGGAAAGTGATGAAGAGTGGTTAGAGGGTTACATGCTTGAGAGAGTGATGAGAAAGAGTGGTTAGAGGGTTACATGCTTGAGAGTGATGAGAAAGAGTGGTTAGGGGGTTACATGCTTGAGGAAGTGATGAGAAAGAGTGGTTGGGGGGTTACATGCTGGAAAGTGATGAGAAAGAGTGGTTAGAGGGTTACATGCTTGAAAGTGATGAGGAAAAGGCAGTTGGGGGTTACATGCTTGAGGTGATGAAAAAGAGTGGTTAGGGGGTTACATGCTGGAAAGTGATGAGAATGAGTGGTTAGAGGGTTACATGCTTGAAAGTGATGAGAAAGAGTGGTTAAGGGGTTACATGCTGGAAAGTGATGAAGAGTGGTTAGAGGGTTACATGCTGGAAAGTGATGAGAAAGAGTGGTTAGAGGGTTACATGCTTGAAAGTGATGAGAAAGAGTGGTTAGGGGGTTACGTGGCAGTGATGAGAAAGAGTGGTTGGGGGTTGCATGCTGGAAAAGAGAGTGATGAGAAAGAGTGGTTAGAGGGTTACATGCTTGAAAGTGATGAGAAAAAGTGGTTAGAGGTTACATGCTTGAAAGTGATGAAAAAGTGGTTAAGAGGTTACATGCTTGAAAGTGATGAGAAAGAGTGGTTAAGGGGGTTATGCTGGAAAGTGATGAGAAAGAGTGGTTAGAGGTTACATGTGAAAGTGATGAGAAAGAGTGGTTAGAGGGTTACATGCTTGAAAGTGATGAAAAAGAGTGGTTAGGGGGTTACATGCTTGAAAGTGATGAAAAAGAGTGGTTAGGGGGTTACATGCTGGAAAGTGATGAGAAAGAAGTGGTTAGAGGGTTACATGCTTGAAAGTGATGAAAAAGAGAGTGGTTAGAGGTTACATGCTTGAGAAGTGATGAGAAAGAGTGGTTAGAGGGTTACATGCTTGAAAGTGATGAGAAAGAGTGGTTAAGGGGTTACATGCTGGAAAGTGATGAGAAAGAGAGTGGTTAAGAGGTTACATGCTTGAAAGTGATGAAAGAGTAGGGGGTTACATGCTTGAAAGTGATGAAGAGTGGTTAGGGGGTTACATGCTGGAAAGTGATGAGAAAAAGTGGTTAGAGGGTTACATGCTTGAAAGTGATGAAAAGTGGTTAGAGGGTTACATGCTTGAAAGTGATGAGAAAGAGTGGTTAGAGGGTTACATGCTTGAAAGTGATGAAGAAAAGGAGAGTGGTTAGGGGGTTACATGCTGGAAAGTGATGAGAAAGAGTGGTTAGAGGTTACATGCTTAGAGAGTGATGAAAAAGAGTGGTTAGGGGGTTACATGCTGGAAAGTGATGAGAAAAGTGGTTAAGAGGTTATGCTTGAAGGTGATGAGAAAGAGTGGTTAGGGGGTTACATGCTGGAAATTGATGAAAAGTGGTTAAAGAGGGTTACATGCTTAGAAAGTGATGAAAAAGAGTGGTTAGGGGGTTACATAGGGGAAAGTGATGAGAAACAGTGGTTAGGGGGTTACATGCTGGAAAGTGATGAGAAGGAGTGGTTAGGAGGTTACATGCTGGAAAGTGAGAAGGAGTAGTTAGAGGGTTACATGCTGGAAAGTGATGAAGAAGAGTGGTTAAGGGGTTACATGCTTGAGGAAGTGATGAAAAAGAGTGGTTAGGGGGTTACACATGGGGAAAGTGATGAGAAGGAGTGGTTAGGGGTTGTGCTGGAAAGTGATGAGGAGTGGTTGGGGTTACATGCTGGAAAGTGATGAGAAAGAGTGGTTAAGGGGTTACATGCGGGAAAGTGATGAAAAAGTGGTTAGGGTTACAATGCTGGAAAGTGATGAGAAAAAGTGGTTAGGGGTTACATGCTTGAAAGTGATGAGAAAGAGTGGTTAAGGGGTTACACATGCTGGAAAGTGATGAAAAGAGTGGTTAGGGGGTTACATAGGGAAAGTGATGAAAAGAGTGGTTAGAGAGTTTTATGCTGGAAAGTGATGAGAAGGAGTGGTTAGGGTGTTACATGCTGGAAAGTGATGAGAAAGAGTGGTTAGGGGGTTACATGAGGGAAAGTGATGAGAAAGAGTGGATAGGGGGTTACATTGGGGAAAGTGATGAGAAAGAGTGGTTAGAGGGTTACATGCTTAAGAAGAAGATGAGAAAGAGTGGTTAGAGGGTTACATGCTTGAAAGTGATGAGAAAGAGTGGTTAGGGGGTTACATGCTTGAAAGTGATGAAAAGTGGTTAGGGGGTTACATGCTGAAAGTGATGAAAGAAGAGTGGTTAGAGGGTTACATGCTTGAGAGTGATGAAGAAAGAGTGGTTAGGGGTTACATGCTGGAAAGTGATGAGAAAGAGTGGTTAGAGGGTTATGCTTGAAAGTGGTGAGAAAGAAGTGGTTGGGGGCTACATAGGGAAAGTGATGAAGAGTGGTTAGGGTGTTACATGCTGGAAAGTGATGAGAAGGAGTGGTTAGAGGGTTACATGGGGAAAGTGATGAGAAGGAGTGGGTGGGGGTTACAGCAGAGGTGATGAGAAAGAGTGGTTGGGGTTACATAGGGGAAAGTGATGAGAAAGAGTGGATAAGGGGTTACATGAGGAAAGTGATGAAAAGTGGTTAGGGGTTACATGCTTGAAGATGATGAGAAAGAGTGGTTAGAGGGTTACATGCCCAGAGAGTGATGAGAAAGAGTGGTTAGAGGGTTACATGCTTGGTGATGAAAAGAGTGGTTGAGGGTTACATGCAGGAAAGTGATGAGGAAGAGTGGTTAGAGGGTTACACGCTAGAGGAAATTGATGAGAAAGAGTGGTTAGAGGGTTACATGCTTGAAAGTGATGAGAAAGAGTGGTTAGGGGTTACACACTGGAAAGTGATGAAGAAGTGGTTAGGGGGCTACATGCTGGAAAGTGATGAGAAGGTGGTTGAAGGGGGTTACATGCTTGAAAGTGATGAGAAAGAGTGAGTTGGGGGGTTGCATGCTGGAAAGTGATGAGAAAAGAGTGGTTAGAGGAATTTACATGCTTGAAAGTGATGAGAAAAGTGGATTAGAGGGTTACATGGCAGAGAGTGATGAGAAAGAGTGGTTAAGAGGTTACATGCTTGAAATTGATGAGAAAGAGTGGTTAGGGAGTTTGTGCTGGAAAGTGATGAGAAAGAGTGGTTAGAGGGTTACATGCTTAGAGAGTGATGAGAAAAGAGTGGTTAGAGGGTTACATGCTTGAAAGTGATGAGAAAGAGTGGTTAGGGGGTTACATGCTTGAAAGTGATGAGAAAGAGTGGTTAGGGGGTTACATGCTGGAAAGTGATGAAAAGTGGTTAGAGGGTTACATGCTTGAAAGTGATGAGAAAAGAGTGGTTAAGAGGGGTTACATGCTTGAGGAAGTGATGAGAAAGAGTGGTTAGAGGTTACATGAAAGTGATGAGAAAGAGTGGTTAGGGGGTTACATGCTGGAAAGTGATGAGAAAGAGTGGTTAGAGGGTTACATGCTTGAAAGTGATGAGAAAGAGTGGTTAGGGGGTTACATGCTTAGAGAGTGATAGAAAGAGTGGTTAGGGGGTTACATGCTGGAGAGTGATGAGAAAGAGTGGTTAGAGGGTTACATGCTTGAAAGTGATGAGAAAGAGTGGTTAAGAGGTTACATGCTTGAAAGTGATGAGAAAGAGTGGTTAGAGGTTACATGGCAGAAGTGATGAGAAAGAGTGGTTAAGGAGGTTACATGCTGGAAAGTGATGAGAAAGAGTGGTTAGAGGGTTACATGCTTGAAAGTGATGAAGAGTGGTTAGGGATTTACATGCTGGAAAGTGAAAAAGAGTGGTTAGAGGGTTACATGCTTGAAAGTGATGAAGAGTGGTTAGGGGTTACATGCTGGAAATTGATGAGAAAGAGTGGTTGAGGGTTACATGCTTGAAAGTGATGAAGAAGAGTGGTTGAGGGGTTACATAGGGGAAAAGTGATGAGAAACAGTGGTTAGGGGGTTACATGCTGGAAAGTGATGAGAAGGAGTGGTTAGGAGGTTACATGCTGGAAAGTGATGAAGGAGTGGTTAGAGGGTTACATGCTGAAGAGTGATGAGAAAGAGTGGTTAGAGGTTACATGCTTGAAGAGGTGATGAGAAAGAGTGGTTAGGGGGTTGCATAGGGGAAAGTGATGAAAGGAGTGGTTAGGGGGTTACATGCTGGAAAGTGATGAGAAGGAGTGGTTAGGGGGTTACATGCTGGAAAGTGATGAGAAAGAGTGGTTAGGGGGTTACATGCAGGAAAAGTGATGAAGAGTGGTTAGGGGGTTACATGCTGGGAAAGTGATGAGAAAGAGTGGTTAGAGGGTTACATGCTTGAAAGTGATGAGAAAAGAGTGGTTAGGGGGTTACATGCTGAAAGTGATGAAGAGTGGTTAGGGGGTTACATAGGGGAAAGTGATGAAGAGTGGTTGAGGGGTTACATGCTAGAAAGTGATGAGAAGGAGTGGTTAGGGTGTTACATGCTGGAAAGTGATAGAGAAAAGTGTGGTTAGGGGGTTACATAGGGAAAGTGATGAGAAAGAGTGGATAGGGGGTTACATTGGGGAAAGTGATGAGAAAGAGTGGTTAGAGGGTTACATGCTTGAAAGGAGGAAGTGAAGAGTGGTTAGAGGGTTATGCTTAGAAGTGATGAGAAAGAGTGGTTAGGGGGTTACATGCTTGAAAGTGATGAGAAAGAGTGGTTAGGGGTTACATGCTGGAAAGTGATGAGAAAGAGTGGTTAGAGGGGTTACATGCTTGAAAGTGATGAGAAAAGAGTGGTTAGGGGGTTACATGCTGGAAAGTGATGAAGAGTGGTTAGAGGGTTACATGCTTGAAAGTGGTGAAGAGTGGTTGGGGGCTACATAGGGGAAAGTGATGAGAAAGAGTGGTTAGGGTGTTACATGCTGGAAAGTGATGAGAAGGAGTGGTTAGAGGGTTACATGGGGAAAGTGATGAGAAGGAGTGGTCAGGGGGTTACATGCAGGAAAGTGATGAGAAAGAGTGGTTGAGGGGTTACATAGGGGAAAGTGATGAGAAAAGTGGATAGGGGGTTACATAGGGGAAAGTGATGAGAAAGAGTGGTTAGGGGGTTACATGCTTGAAAGTGATGAAAAAGAGTGGTTAGAGGGTTACATGCTTGAAAGTGATGAGAAAGAGTGGTTAAGAGGTTGTGCTTGAAAGTGATGAAAGAGTGGTTAGGGGGTTACATGCAGGAAAGTGATGAGAAAAGTGGTTAGAGGGTTACACGCTGGAAAGTGATGAGAAAGAGTGGTTAGAGGGTTACATGCTTGAAAGTGATGAGAAAGAAGTGGTTGGGGAGTTACACACTGGAAGAGTGATGAGAAAGAGTGGTTAGGGGGGCTACATGCTGGAAAGTGATGAGAAGGAGTGGTTAGGGGGTTACATGCTTGAGAAAGTGATGAGAAAGAGTGGTTAGGGGGTTGCATGCTGGAAAGTGATGAGAAAGAGTGGTTAGAGGGTTACATGCTTAGAAGGTGATGAGAAGAGTGGTTAGAGGGTTACATGCTTGAGAGTGATGAAAGAGTGGTTAGGGGGTTACATGCTTGAAAGTGATGAAAAGTGGTTAGGGGTTACATGCTGGAAAGTGATGAGAAAGAGTGGTTAGAGGAGTTACATGCTTGAAAGTGATGAAGAGTGGTTAGAGGGTTACATGCTTAGAGGAGTGATGAGAAAAGAGTGGTTAGGGGGTTACATGCTTGAAAGTGATGAAAGAGAAGTGGTTGAGGGGGTTACATGCTGGAAAGTGATGAGAAAAGAGTGGTTAGAGGTTACATGCTTGAAAGTGATGAAGAGTGGTTAGAGGGTTACATGCTTGAAAGTGATGAGAAAGGTAGTTGAGGGTTACATGCTTGAAAGTGATGAAGAGTGGTTAAGGGGGTTACATGCTGGAAAGTGATGAGAAAGAGTGGTTAGAGGGTTACATGCTTGAAAGTGATGAGAAAGAGTGGTTAGGGAGTTACATGCTTGAGAGTGATGAGAAAGAGTGGTTAGGGGGTTACATGCTGGAAAGTGATGAAAAAGAGTGGTTAGAGGGTTACATGCTTGAAAGTGATGAGAAAGAGTGGTTAGAGGGTTACATGCTTGAAAGTGATGAGAAAGAGTGGTTAGAGGGTTACATGCTTGAAAGTGATGAGAAAGAGTGGTTAGGGGGTTACATGCTGGAAAGTGATGAAAAGTGGTTAAGAGGTTACATGCTTGAGAGAGTGATGAGAAAAGAGTGGTTAGGGGGTTACATGCTGGAAAGTGATGAGAAAGAGTGGTTAGAGGGTTACATGCTTGAAAGTGATGAGAAAGAGTGGTTAGAGGGTTACATGCTGGAAATTGATGAGAAAGAGAGTGGTTAGAGGGTTACATGCTTGAAAGTGATGAGAAAGAGTGGTTAGAGAGTTACATGGGGAAAGTGATGAGAAACAGTGGTTAAGGGGTTACATGCTGGAAAGTGATGAGAAGGAGTGGTTAGGAGGTTACATGCTGGAAAGTGATGAGAAGGAGTGGTTAGAGGGTTACATGCTGGAAAGTGATGAAAGAGTGGTTAGAGGGTTACATGCTTGAAAGTGATGAGAAAGAGTGGTTAGGGGGTTACATAGGGGAAAGTGATGAGAAGGAGTGGTTAGGGTTACATGCTGGGAAAGTGATGAGAAGGAGTGGTTGGGGGGTTACATGCTGGAAAGTGATGAAAAAGTGGTTAGGGGGTTACATGCAGGAAAGTGATGAGAAAGAGTGGTTAGGGTTACATGCTGGAAAGTGATGAAAGAGTGGTTAGAGGGTTACATGCTTGAAAGTGATGAGAAAGAGTGGTTAGGGGGTTACATGCTGGAAAGTGATGAAAGAGTGGTTAAGGGGTTACATGAGGGGAAAGTGATGAGAAAAGTGGTTAAGGGAGTTACATACAGAGGAAGTGATGAGAAGGAGTGGTTAGGGTGTTACATGCTGGAAAGTGATGAGAAAGAGTGGTTAGGGGGTTACATAGGGGAAAGTGATGAAAGAGTGGATAGGGGGTTACATTGGGGAAAGTGATGAGAAAGAGTGGTTAGAGGGTTACATGCTTGAAGAGATGAGAAGAAGTGGTTAGAGGTTACATGCTTGAAAGTGATGAGAAAGAGTGGTTAGGGGGTTACATGCTTGAAGGTGATGAGAAAGAGTGGTTAGGGGTTACATGCTGGAAAGTGATGAAAAAGTGGTTAGAGTTATGCTTGGAAAGTGATGAGAAAGAGTGGTTAGGGGGTTACATGCTGGAAAGTGATGAGAAAGAGTGGTTAGGGGGAGGGTTACATGCTTACATAAAGGGGAAAGTGGATGAGAAAGAGTGGTTGGGGGCTACATGGGAAAGTGATTAGAAAGAGTGGTTAGGGTGTTACATGCTGGAAAGTGATGAGAAGGAGTGGTTAGAGGGTTACATGGGGAAAGTGATGAGAAGGAGTGGTCAGGGGGTTACATGCGGGAAAGTGATGAGAAAGAGTGGTTAGGGGGTTACATAGGGGAAAGTGATGAGAAAGAGTGGATAGGGGGTTACATAGGGGAAAGTGATGAGAAAGAGTGGTTAGGGGGTTACATGCTTGAAAGTGATGAGAAAGAGTGGTTAGAGGGTTACATGCTTGAAAGTGATGAGAAAGAGTGGTTAGAGGGTTACATGCTTGAAAGTGATGAGAAAGAGTGGTTAGGGGGTTACATGCGGGAAAGTGATGAGAAAGAGTGGTTAGAGGGTTACACGCTGGAAAGTGATGAGAAAGAGTGGTTAGAGGGTTACATGCTTGAAAGTGATGAGAAAGAGTGGTTAGGGGGTTACACACTGGAAAGTGATGAGAAAGAGTGGTTAGGGGCTACATGCTGGAAAGTGATGAGAAGGAGTGGTTAGGGGGTTACATGCTGGAAAGTGATGAGAAAGAGTGGTTAGGGGGTTACATAGGGGAAAGTGATGAGAAAGAGTGGTTAGGGGGTTACATGCTGGAAAGTGATGAGAAGGAGTGGTTAGGGGGTTACATGCTGGAAAGTGACGAGAAAGAGTGGTTAGGGGGTTACATAGGGGAAAGTGATGAGAAAGAGTGGTTAGGGGGTTACATGCTGGAAAGTGATGAGAAAGTGTGGTTAGAGGGTTACATGCTTGAAAGTGATGAGAAAGAGTGGTTAGGGGGTTACATGCTGGAAAGTGATGAGAAAGAGTGGTTAGAGGGTTACATGCTTGGGGGAAAGTGGGGATGAGAAAGAGTGGTTAGGGGGTTACATGCTGGAAAGTGATGAGAAGGAGTGGTTAGGAGGTTACATGCTGGAAAGTGATGAGAAGGAGTGGTTAGAGGGTTACATGCTTGAAAGTGATGAGAAAGAGTGGTTAGAGGGTTACATGCTGGAAAGTGATGAGAAAGAGTGGTTAGGGGGTTACATGCGGGAAAGTGATGAGAAAGAGTGGTGAGAGGGCTACATGCTTGAAAGTGATGAGAAAGAGTGGTTAGGGGGTTACATGCGGGAAAGTGATGAGAAAGAGTGGTTAGAGGGTTACATGCTTGAAAGTGATGAGAAAGAGTGGTTAGGGGGTTACATACTGGAAAGTGATGAGAAAGAGTGGTTAGGGGGTTGCATGCTTGAAAGTGATGAGAAAGAGTGGTTAGGGGGTTACATACTGGAAAGTGATGAGAAAGAGTGGTGAGAGGGCTACATGCTTGAAAGTGATGAGAAAGAGTGGTTAGGGGGTTACATGCGGGAAAGTGATGAGAAAGAGTGGTTAGAGGGTTACATGCTTGAAAGTGATGAGAAAGAGTGGTTAGGGGGTTACATACTGGAAAGTGATGAGAAAGAGTGGTTAGGGGGTTACATGCTGGAAAGTGATGAGAAAGAGTGGTTAGGGGGTTACATAGGGGAAAGTGATGAGAAAGAGTGGTTAGGGGGTTACATGCTGGAAAGTGATGAGAAGGAGTGGTTAGGGGGTTACATGCTGGAAAGTGACGAGAAAGAGTGGTTAGGGGGTTACATAGGGGAAAGTGATGAGAAAGAGTGGTTAGGGGGTTACATGCTGGAAAGTGATGAGAAAGAGTGGTTAGAGGGTTACATGCTTGAAAGTGATGAGAAAGAGTGGTTAGGGGGTTACATGCTGGAAAGTGATGAGAAAGAGTGGTTAGAGGGTTACATGCTTGAAAGTGATGAGAAAGAGTGGTTAGGGGGTTACATAGGGGAAAGTGATGAGAAAGAGTGGTTAGGGGGTTACATGCTGGAAAGTGATGAGAAGGAGTGGTTAGGAGGTTACATGCTGGAAAGTGATGAGAAGGAGTGGTTAGAGGGTTACATGCTTGAAAGTGATGAGAAAGAGTGGTTAGAGGGTTACATGCTGGAAAGTGATGAGAAAGAGTGGTTAGGGGGTTACATGCGGGAAAGTGATGAGAAAGAATGGTGAGAGGGCTACATGATTGAAAGTGATGAGAAAGAGTGGTTAGGGGGTTACATGCGGGAAAGTGATGAGAAAGAGTGGTGAGAGTGCTACATGCTTGAAAGTGATGAGAAAGAGTGGTTAGGGGGTTACATGCGGGAAAGTGATGAGAAAGAGTGGTTAGAGGGTTACATGCTTGAAAGTGATGAGAAAGAGTGGTTAGAGGGTTACATACTGGAAAGTGATGAGAAAGAGGTGGTTAGGGGGTTACATGCGGGAAAGTGATGAGAAGGAGTGGTTAGAGGGTTACATGCTTGAAAGTGATGAGAAAGAGTGGTTAGGGGGTTACATGCGGGAAAGTGATGAGAAAGAGTGGTTAGAGGGTTACATGCTTGAAAGTGATGAGAAAGAGTGGTTAGAGGGTTACATACTGGAAAGTGATGAGAAAGAGTGGTTAGGGGGTTACATGCGGGAAAGTGATGAGAAGGAGTGGTTAGAGGGTTACATGCTTGAAAGTGATGAGAAAGAGTGGTTAGAGGGTTACATGCTGGAAAGTGATGAGAAAGAGTGGTTAGAGGGTTATATGTAGGAAAGTGATGAGAAAGAGTGGTTAGGGGGTTACATGCGGGAAAGTCATGAGAAGGAGTGGTTAGGGGGTTACATGCTGGAAAGTGATGAGAAAGAGTGGTTAGGGGGTTACATGCTGGAAAGTGATGAGAAAGAGTGGTTAGGGGGTTACATGCTGGAAAGTGATGAGAAAGAGTGGTTAGAGGGTTACATGCTGGAAAGTGATGAGAAAGAGTGGTTAGGGGGTTACATGCTGGAAAGTGATGAGAAAGAGTGGTTAGAGGGTTACATGCTTGAAAGTGATGAGAAAGAGTGGTTAGGGGGTTACATGCTGGAAAGTGATGAGAAAGAGTGGTTAGAGGGTTACATGCTTGAAAGTGATGAGAAAGAGTGGTTAGGGGGTTACATAGGGGAAAGTGATGAGAAAGAGTGGTTAGGGGGTTACATGCTGGAAAATGATGAGAAGGAGTGGTTAGGAGGTTACATGCTGGAAAGTGATGAGAAGGAGTGGTTAGAGGGTTACATGCTGGAAAGTGATGAGAAAGAGTGGTTAGATGGTTATATGCTTGAAAGTGATGAGAAAGAGTGGTTAGGGGGTTACATAGGGGAAAGTGATGAGAAGGAGTGGTTAGGGGGTTACATGCTGGAAAGTGATGAGAAGGAGTGGTTAGGGGGTTACATGCTGGAAAGTGATGAGAAAGAGTGGTTAGGGGATTACATGCAGTGATGAAAAAGTGGTTAAAGGGAGTTACATGCTGGAAAGTGATGAAAGAGCAGTTAAAGAAGTTACACACTGATGATGAGAAAGAGTGGAGAGAGTTTCTGGGGAAAGTGGTGAAAGAGTGGTTAGAGGGTTACATGTGGTGACGAAAAAGTGAACGAAGGGTTACATGAAAGTGATGAAAGGTAGTTAGAGGGTTACATGCTTGAAAGTGATGAAGAGTGGTTGGGAAGTTGTGCTGGAAAGTGAGAAAGAGTGGACTGAGGGTTACATGCTTGAAGAGGTGATGAAAAGTGGTTAAGAGATTCTTTGAAGAAAGTGATGAAAAAGGAAGTGGTTAGAGAGTTTGTGTAGAAAGTGGTGAGAAAAAGTGGTTCAGGGGTTACATATTCTAGAGCTGATGAGAAAAGAGTGGTTGGGGGTTGTAGGAAAAGTGATGAAAAAGTGGTTGGGGGGGGGGGGGGGGGGGGGGGGGGGGGGGGGGGGGGGGGTGATTGAAGTTGTACACGTGATGAGAAAATTAGTTGAAGTTTTGGAAAGTGATGGTATGGTTAGAGGATTCATGTATGAAAGTGATGAAAAATGATTCAAATTCTACATGGAAAAGTGATAGAAAAGTGGGTGAAGGTTACCTTGAGGAAGATGATGAGAAAAGTGAATTGAGATTCACAGAAAGTGATGAGAAAAAGAGTGGTTGGGGAGTTTATACTGGAAAGTGAGCGTGAAAAAGAAGAAGTGGATTGAAGGTTATGTAGTGATGAAAAAGGTAGATTTGAAGATTTTATATGGGGGAAAATGAAGAAAAGTGAATTCAGAGATTCATACTGAAAGTGATGAAAGAGTGATTGAAGATTGTATGAAAAGTAAATGAAAGAAGTGGATTAAGAGTTGTGAAAGAAAGCCACAGTAAGAAAAAGGTAGTTAGGGGAGTTACACAGGAGAAATGGTAGAAAGGTGGATTGAGGTTGTGCAGGAAAGCAGTGAGAAAAAGTGGGTTAGAGATTTTGTAGCAGGAAGTGATGAGAAAAAGTGGTTAGGGGGTTACATGTGCAGGAAAGTGATAGAAAGAGTGGTTAGAGGTTACATGCTTGAAAGTGATGAAAAGTGGTTAGAGGGTTACATGCACAAATGATGAAAAAGAGTGGTTGAGGGTTACATGTGAGAAAGTGATGAGAAAAAAGAGTGGTTTAAGGGGTTACATAGGGAAAAGTGATGAGAAAGAGTGGTTAAAGGGTTACATACTGGAAAGTGATGAGAAAAGAGTCTAGTTGAGGTTACATGCTTGAAAGTGATGAGAAAGAGTGGTTAGGGGGTTACATGCTGGAAAGTGATGAGAAAGAATGGTTCCAGGGTTACGTAGGAAGATGATGAGAAGGAGTGGTTAAGGGAGTTCTGCATGCGGGAAAGTGATGAGAAAGAGTGGTTAGAGGGTTACATGCTTGAAAGTGATGAGAAAGAGTGGTTGAGGTGTTACATGCGGGAAAGTGATGAGAAAGAATGAATTTAGAGGGTTACATGCTTAGTGATGAGAAAGAGTGGTTAGGGGGTTACATAGGGGAAGGAAGTGATGAGAAAGAGTGGTTAGGGTTACATGCTGGAAAGTGATGAGAAAGTGGTTAGAGAGTTACATGCTGGAAAGTGATGAGAAAAGAGTGGTTAGGGGGTTACATGCGGGAAAGTGATGAGAAAAGTGGTTGGGAATTTACGTGGCAGAGAGTGATGAAGAGTGAGTTAAGAGATTTACATGCAGGAAAGTGAGAAAGAGTGGTTGAGAGGGTTACATACTGGAAAGTGATGAGAAAGAGTGGTTAGGGTTACATGCTTGAAAGTGATGAAAAAGTGGTTAGGGGGTTACATAGGGGAAAGTGATGAAAAAGAGTGGTTAAAGGGTTACATACTGAAGTGATGAGAAAGAGTGGTTAAGAGGTTACATGCTTGAGGAGAAGTGATGAAAAAGAGTGGTTAGGGAGTTCATGCTGGAAAGTGATGAGAAAAGGTGGTTAGGGGGTTACATGCAGGAAAGTGATGAGAAGGAGTGGTTAGGGGGTTACATGCAGGAAAGTGATGAGAAAGAACAGTTAGGGTTACATGCTTGAAAGTATGAGAAAGAGTGGTTAGGGTGTTACATGCAGGAAAAGTGATGAGAAGAAATGGTTAGAGGATTTATGCTTGGTGATGAGAAAGAGTGGTTAGGGGGTTACATGCTGGAAAGTGATGAGAAAGAGTGGTTAGAGGGTTACATGCTGGAAGGTAGAAGAGTGGTTAGAGGTTACATGCTGGAAAGTGATGAGAAAGAGTGGTTAGGGGGTTACATGGGAAGTGATGAGAAGGAAAGAGTGGTTAGAGGGTTACATGCTTGAAAGTGATGAAAGAGTGGTTAGGGGGTTACATGCGGGAAAGTGATGAGAAGAGTGGTTAAGAGGTTACATGCTTGAAAGTGATGAGAAAGAGTGGTTAGAGGGTTACATACTGGAAAGTGATGAGAAAGAGTGGTTAGAGGGTTACATGGCAAGAGGTGATGAAAGAGTGGTTAGAGGGTTACATGCTGGAAAGTGATGAGAAAGAGTGGTTAGAGGGTTACATGCTGGAAAGTGATGAGAAAGAGTGGTTAGGGGGTTACATGCGGGAAAGTGATGAAGAAGTGGTTAGATGGTTACATGCTGGAAAGTGATGAGGAAAAGAGAGTGGTTAGGGGGTTACATGCTGAAAGTGATGAGAAGGAGTGGTTAGGGGGTTACATGCGGGAAAGTGATGAAAGAGAATGATTTAGGATTCCATGCTTGAAAGTGATGGCGAAGAGTGGTTAGGGGGTTACATGCGGGAAAGTGATGAGAAAGAGTGGTTAGATGGTTACATGCTGGAAAGTGATGAGAAAGAGTGGTTAGGGGGTTACATAGGGGAAAGTGATGAGAAAGAAGAGTGGTTAAGAGTTTACATGCTCGAAAGTGATGAGAAGGAGTGGTTAGGGGTACATGCTGGAAAGTGATGAGGAGGAGTGGTTAGGGGGGGTTACATGCTGGAAAGTGATGAGAAAGAGTGGTTAGGGAGTTACATGCTGGAAAGTGATGAGAAAGAGTGGTTAGGGGGTTACATGCTTGAACGTGATGAGAAAGAATGGTTAGGGGGTTACATAGGGGAAAGTGATGAGTAGGAGTGGTTAGGGGGTTACATGCTGGAAAGTGATGAGAAGGAGTGGTTAGGGGGTTACATGCTGGAAAGTGATGAGAAAGAGTGGTTAGAGGGTTACATGCTGGAAAGTGATGAGAAAGAGTGGTTAGGGAGTTACATGCTGGAAAGTGATGAGAAAGAGTTGTTAGGGTGTTACATGCTTGAAAGTGATGAGAAAGAGTGGTTAGGGGGTTACATGCTGGAAAGTGATGAGAAGGAGTGGTTAGGGGGTTACATGCTTGAAAGTGATGAGAAAGAGTGGTTAGGGAGTTACATGCTGGAAAGTGATGCGAAAGAGTGGTTAGGGGGCATGCTGAAAGTGACGAGAAAGAGTGGTTAGGGGGTTACATGCTGGAAAGTGATGAGAAAGATGGTTAGAGGGTTACATGCTTGAAAGTGATGAGAAAGAGTGGTTAGGGGTTACATAGGGGAAAGTGATGAGAAAGAGTGGTTAGGGGGTTACATGCTGGAAAATGATGAGAAGGAGTGGTTAGAGTTTACATGCTGGAAAGTGATGAGAAGGAGTGGGTTAGAGGGTTACATGCTGGAAAGTGATGAGAAAGAGTGGTTAGATGGTTATATGCTTGAAAGTGATGAGAAAGAGTGGTTAGGGGTTACATAGGGAAAGTGATGAGAAGGAGTGGTTAGGGGTTACATGTTGGAAAGTGATGAGAAGGAGTGGTTAGGGGGTTACATGCTGGAAAGTGATGAGAAAGAGTGGTTAGGGGTTACATGCGGGAAAGTGATGAGAAAGAGTGGTTAGGGGGTTACATGCTGAAAGTGATGAGAAAGAGTGGTTAGAGGGTTACATGCTTGAAAGTGATGAGAAAGAGTATGGTTAGGGGGGTTACATGCTGGAAAGTGATGAGAAAGAGCGGTTAAGGGGTTACATAGGGGAAAGGATGAGAAAGAGTGGATAGGGGTTACATAGGGGAAAGTGATGAGAAAGAGTGGTTAGAGGGTTACATGCTTGAAAAGTGATCAGAAAGAGTGGTTAGAGGGTTACATGCTTGAAAGTGATGAGAAAGAGTGGTTAGAGGGTTACATGCTTGAAAGTGATGAGAAAGAGTGGTTGGGGGGGTTACATGCTGGAAAGTGATGAGAAAGATGTTAGAGGGTTACATGCTTGAAGTGATGAGAAGAGGGTTAGGGGTTACATGCTGGAAAGTGATGAGAAAGAGTGGTTAGAGGGTTACATGCTTGAAAGTGGTGAGAAAGAGTGGTTAGGGGGTTACATAGAGAAAGTGATGAGAAAGAGTGGTTAGGGGGTTAAGAAGGGTGGGAAAGTGATGAGAAAGAGTGGTTGGGGGTTACATGCTGGAAAGTGATGAGAAAGAGTGGTTAGAGGGTTACATGCTGGAAAGTGATGAGAAAGAGTGGTTAGGGGGTTACATGCGGGAAAGTGATGAGAAAGAGTGGTTAGAGGGTTACATGCTTGAAAGTGAGAGAAAGAGTGGTTAGGGTGTTACATGCGGGAAAGTGATGAGAAAGAGTGGTTAGAGGGTTACATGCTTGAAAGTGATGAGAAAGAGTGGTTAGAGGGTTACATGCTGGAAAGTGATGAGAAAGAGTGGTTAGGGGGTTACATGCTGGAAAGTGATGAGAAAGAGTGGTTAGTGGGTTACATGCTTGAAAGTGATGAGAAAGAGTGGTTAGGGGGTTACATAGGGGAAAGTGATGAGAAAGAGTGGTTAGGGTTAAGTATACTGGAAAGTGATGAGAAAGAGTGGTTAGAGGGTTACATGCTTGAAAGTGATGAGAAAGAGTGGTTAGGGGGTTACATGCTGGAAAGTGATGAGAAAGAGTGGTTAGGGGGTTAAGTATGCGGGAAAGGCGATGAGAAGATAAGGCTAGGGGTTACATGGGAAAGTGATGAGAAAGAGTGGTTAGAGGGTTACATGCTTGAAAGTGATGAGAAAGAGTGGTTAGGGGGTTACATGCGGGAAAGTGATGAGAAAGAGTGGTTAGAGGGTTACATGCTTGAAAGTGATGAGAAAGAGTGGTTAGAGGGTTACATACTGGAAAGTGATGAAAGAGTGGTTAGAGGGTTAAGTATGCTTGAAAGTGATGAGAAAGAGTGGTTAGAGGGTTACATGCTTGAAAGTGATGAGAAAGAGTGGTTAGAGGGTTACATGCTTGAAAGTGATGAGAAAGAGTGGTTAGGGGGTTACATGCTGGAAAGAATGAGAAAGAGTGGTTAGAGGGTTACATGCTTGAAAGTGATGAGAAAGAGTGGTTAGGGGTTATATGCTGGAAAGTGAGTGAGAAGGTGAGTGGTTAGAGGGTTACATGCTTGAAAGTGGTGAGAAAGAGTGGTTAGGGGTTACATAGGGGAAAGTGATGAGAAAGAGTGGTTAGGGGGTTACATGCGGGAAAGTGATGAGAAAGAGGTTAGGTTACATGCTGGAAAGTGATGAGAAAGAGTGGTTAGAGGGTTACATGCTGGAAAGTGATGAGAAAGAGTGGTTAGGGGTTACATGCGGGAAAGTGATGAGAAAGAGTGGTTAGAGGGTTACATGCTTGAAAGTGATGAGAAAGAGTGGTTAGGGTGTTACATGCGGGAAAGTGATGAGAAAGAGTGGTTAGAGGGTTACATGCTTGAAAGTGATGAGAAAGAGTGGTTAGAGGGTTACATGCTGGAAAGTGATGAGAAAGAGTGGTTAGGTTACATGCTGGAAAGTGATGAGAAAGAGTGGTTAGAGGGTTACATGCTTGAAAGTGATGAGAAAGAGTGGTTAGGGGGTTACATAGGGGAAAGTGATGAGAAAGAGTGGTTAGGGGGTTACATATTGGAAAGTGATGAGAAAGAGTGGTTAGAGGGTTACATGCTTGAAAGTGATGAGAAAGAGTGGTTAGGGGGTTACATGCTGGAAAGTGATGAGAAAGAGTGGTTAGGGGGTTACATGCGGGAAAGTGATGAGAAGGAGTGGTTAGGGGGTTACATGCGGGAAAGTGATGAGAAAGAGGAAACAGAGGGTTACATGCTTGAAAGTGATGAGAAAGAGTGGTTAGGGGTTAAGTATGCGGGAAAGTGATGAGAAAGAGTGGCGAGAGGGTTACATGCTTGAAAGTGATGAGAAAGAGTGGTTAGAGGGTTACATACTGGAAAGTGATGAGAAAGAGTGGTTAGAGGGTTACATGCTTGAAAGTGATGAGAAAGAGTGGTTAGGGGGTTACATAGGGGAAAGTGATGAGAAAGAGTGGTTAAAGGGTTACATACTGGAAAGTGATGAGAAAGAGGTTAGAGGGTTACATGCTTGAAAGTGATGAGAAAGAGTGGTTAGGGGGTTACATGCTGGAAAGTGATGAGAAAGAGTGGTTAGGGTGGGGGTTACATGCGGGAAAGTGATGAGAAGGAGTGGTTAGGGGTTACACGGGAAAGGGATGAGAAAGAGTGGTTAGAGGGTTACATGCTTGAAAGTGATGAGAAAGAGTGGTTAGGGTGTTACATGCGGGAACGTGATGAGAAAGAATGGTTAGAGGGTTACATGCTTGAAAGTGATGAGAAAGAGTGGTTAGGGGGTTACATAGGGGAAAGTGATGAGAAAGAGTGGTTAAAGGGTTACATGCTGGAAAGTGATGAGAAAGAGTGGTTAGAGGGTTACATGCTGGAAAGTGATGAGAAAGAGTGGTTAGGGGGTTACATGCGGGAAAGTGATGAGAAAGAGTGGTTAGAGGGTTACATGCTTGAAAGTGATGAGAAAGAGTGGTTAGAGGGTTACATGCGGGAAAGTGATGAGAAAGAGTGGTTAGAGGGTTACATAGGGGAAAGTGATGAGAAAGAGTGGTTAGAGGGTTACATGCTTGAAAGTGATGAGAAAGAGTGGTTAGGGGGTTACATAGGGGAAAGTGATGAGAAAGAGTGGTTAAAGGGTTACATACTGGAAAGTGATGAGAAAGAGTGGTTAGAGGGTTACATGCTTGAAAGTGATGAGAAAGAGTGGTTAGGGGGTTACATGCTGGAAAGTGATGAGAAAGAGTGGTTAGGGGGTTACATGCGGGAAAGTGATGAGAAGGAGTGGTTAGGGGGTTACATGCGGGAAAGTGATGAGAAAGAGTGGTTAGAGGGTTACATGCTTGAAAGTGATGAGAAAGAGTGGTTAGGGTGTTACATGCGGGAAAGTGATGAGAAAGAATGGTTAGAGGGTTACATGCTTGAAAGTGATGAGAAAGAGTGGTTAGGGGGTTACATGCTGGAAAGTGATGAGAAAGAGTGGTTAGAGGGTTACATGCTGGAAAGTGATGAGAAAGAGTGGTTAGGGGGTTACATAGGGGAAAGTGATGAGAAAGAGTGGTTAAAGGGTTACATACTGGAAAGTGATGAGAAAGAGTGGTTAGAGGGTTACATGCTTGAAAGTGATGAGAAAGAGTGGTTAGGGGGTTACATGCGGGAAAGTGATGAGAAAGAGTGGTTAGAGGGTTACATGCTTGAAAGTGATGAGAAAGAGTGGTTAGAGGGTTACATACTGGAACGTGATGAGAAAGAGTGGTTAGAGGGTTACATGCTTGAAAGTGATGAGAAAGAGTGGTTAGAGGGTTACATGCTGGAAAGTGATGAGAAAGAGTGGTTAGAGGGTTACATGCTGGAAAGTGATGAGAAAGAGTGGTTAGGGGGTTACATGCGGGAAAGTGATGAGAAAGAGTGGTTAGATGGTTACATGCTGGAAAGTGATGAGAAAGAGTGGTTAGGGGGTTACATGCTGGAAAGTGATGAGAAGGAGTGGTTAGGGGGTTACATGCTGGAAAGTGATGAGAAGGAGTGGTTAGGGGGTTACATGCTGGAAAGTGATGAGAAAGAGTGGTTAGGGAGTTACATGCTGGAAAGTGATGAGAAAGAGTGGTTAGGGGGTTACATGCTTGAACGTGATGAGAAAGAATGGTTAGGGGGTTACATAGGGGAAAGTGATGAGTAGGAGTGGTTAGGGGGTTACATGCTGGAAAGTGATGAGAAGGAGTGGTTAGGGGGTTACATGCTGGAAAGTGATGAGAAAGAGTGGTTAGAGGGTTACATGCTGGAAAGTGATGAGAAAGAGTGGTTAGGGAGTTACATGCTGGAAAGTGATGAGAAAGAGTTGTTAGGGTGTTACATGCTTGAAAGTGATGAGAAAGAGTGGTTAGGGGGTTACATGCTGGAAAGTGATGAGAAGGAGTGGTTAGGGGGTTACATGCTTGAAAGTGATGAGAAAGAGTGGTTAGGGAGTTACATGCTGGAAAGTGATGCGAAAGAGTGGTTAGGGTGTTACATGCTGGAAAGTGACGAGAAAGAGTGGTTAGGGTGTTACATGCTGGAAAGTGATGAGAAAGAGTGGTTAGGGGGTTACATAGGGGAAAGTGATGAGAAGGAGTGGTTAGGGGGTTACATGCTGGAAAGTGATGAGAAAGAGTGGTTAGGAGGTTACATGCTGGAAAGTGATGAGAAAGAGTGGTTAGGGGGTTACATAGGAGTAAGTGATGAGAAGGAGTGGTTAGGGGGTTACATGCTGGAAAGTGATGAGAAACGTCATGTCTCCCCAAAAAATCCTCTTTTTGTGAATTGCATGATTTTTAAGGAAAAGCAGTGGAGTGGTTTCCAGCTGCCATGTCCACGGTTCTGATTTCAAAGTAGACTTTCACTTAGACTAGCTACCACTCAAGGTCATAGAACACAATCTATTCTTCAATTTAACACATGATTTCTTCGAATAATATCGTTCATCCAATCCAATGCCTCTGTTGTTAGAACCAAGAAATATAGCTCATCTGAAAATAAACTTTGAAAATAGAGCGAGAGAATATTGATGTTTTTTTCTGTGGGAAAGGGTGCAAAATAACCATCCACAGGGCAATGTAAGAGTTTTTGATCACTATCAAGTCTGGAAAGTAAGGATTGGGTAGTTTCAGTTCACATAATTGCTCGGCTGGGAAAAGAAGAGACGGAGTAATGCCTACTCCAAGAAAATTTGTGCGAAATGGAGCGCTACGGACTAGGACGGAATTTGAATGCTCGCTGATTCCTCTCCCCACACCAATAACCGTTATGCTCTTCGCACAAACATAATGTATGTTCCTACGTCTTTAATAATAGCTAGCATCATAGCCCGGCGTTGCCCGTGCAACTCAGAATATTTTAGTAGTAGGAGAAAAAATCTATTTTCTTTTGTTTTGCGTAAAACGTAATTTGATGTTTTGTGTAACGCTGCAAACAACATTGCGTTTGTTTTTGCTTCAAAATTACTGGGGAAAATATTTACATTTTTTGTTGACTAAATGAATTTAACATAGAAACAAAAATTATTTATTTTGTTTTACCGAAATTAGAATTATAAAAACTATTACACTCTCAGTTCAGAAATTATCGAAGAATATTTAAAAATGTTGACATTTACTTTTAGAAGAAACAGTGACATTAATGCCACTCGAATTAAAGACGATTTTTTAACCTTTTGCTTTTTACATATTTTGTTTTTGTTTGAAAAAACAGTTTTTTTGTTTTTAAATATTTCTTTTGTTTCAAAATTACGGGGAAAAATACATTTTTTGTTGATTAAATTAATTTTTTAAACGTCGGAATAAAAATTAAATATAAAGGCTCATTTTTTTTTAAATAAAAAACATTTTAATCGCGTTTGACACGTGTGATTTGATTTCTGTGACATAATTCAGCAATCATCTTAGATCTTAGATGTTTTACGGAAGTAAAACGTTGGAATCTAAATTATATATAAAGGCTCATTTTTTTTTTAAATAAAAGAATATTTTAATCGCGTTTGACACGTGTGATTTGATTTCTGTCATGTATCTAGCAACCATTTTAGATCTTAGATCTTTTACGGAGCAAACGTAAACAATCGGTTTCATTGGTCAAAAAGTGCGAAAGGGAAAATTGCTGAACTTAAACTCAAAAAGTATGTGTCGATCTGGCTTCCCTGTAGATATGTGTCGCTAGAAAGTTTGAATGGCGTAGCTTAAAAAATGTAGGCGTGCATAGGGAACAGTCACCCACAGACTTACAGATTGCCTTTTATATATATAGATAAACTCAAAAAGTATGTGTCGATCTGGCTTCCCTGTAGATATGTGTCGCTAGAAAGTTTGAATGGCGTAGCTTAAAAAATGTAGGCGTGCATAGGGAACAGTCACCCACAGACTTACAGATTGCCTTTTATATATATAGATAAACTCAAAAAGTATGTGTCGATTTGGCTTCCCTGTAGATATGTGTCGCTAGAAAGTTTGAATGGCGTAGCTTAAAAAATGTAGGCGTGCATAGGGAACAGTCACCCACAGACTTACAGATTGCCTTTTATATATATAGATAAACTCAAAAAGTATGTGTCGATCTGGCTTCCCTGTAGATATGTGTCGCTAGAAAGTTTGAATGTAAAAAATGTAGGCGTGCATAGCTTAGAGTCACAAACAGACTCACAGATTGCCTTATATATATATATATATATATATATATATATATATATATATATATATATACAGATATATATATATATCTATATAGATAACAATAAAAATAATAATAAAGGAAGTCAACAAATTTAAAAGGGAATTTCAAGTGGGCGAATAATTGCAAATAAGCCATAAAACAACGACTGCAGCGGCAAAGAACCTAAAAAGTAAGGCAAAAGAAAATGCAATGTACCAAATGCAGTAACGATGAAAAGATGAGCCTCTTCATAGACAATACTCTGCCCGTAACAAACAAGCTGATGTAAATAAACCCCGTGCCCATCAATGGTTATGTAGTGCAAGGCTAAAAGCCAAAAACGATGCTCGTATTTCTGCTGCACAAGACCAATGCTTGATAATTAGAAATTAGCAAGTACGCATGAAAACCACAACAATCATTCTTCAAAGATACCTGAAAACGACAGAAGAATGGATGATGTTCTGTGTCAAAGAATATGAAAGAAATAAGAAACTTTATTCAGTAAAAAAGAAGGCCACAATTTCAAAAGACAATTTCAAGTAGGCGAAGAAGTGGAAATAAACCATAATACACTTCCAAAAAATCTATTCGAATAATAATAATAATAATAATAATAATAATAATAATAATAATAATAATTTTCTTACAAAACCACAACAATCATTCTTCAAAGATACCTGAAAACAACAGAAGACTGGATGATGTTCCGTGTCAAAGAATATGAAAGAAATAAGAAACTTTATTCAGTAAAAAAGAGCGCCACAATTTCAAAAGACAATTTCAAGTAGGCGAAGAAGTGTAAATAATAATAATAATATTAATAATAATAATAATTTTCTTACAAAACCACAACAATCATTCTTCAAAGATACCCGAAAACGACAGAAGAATGGATGATGTTATGTGTCAAAGAATATGAAAGAAATAAGAAACTTTATTCAGTAAAAAAGAAGGCCACAAATTACTTACGGTCATATTACGTTGAATACATCGCTTCTCTGTTCGATCACTGAACTTAAGCAACGTTGAGCCTGGTCAGTACTTAGATGGGTGACAGCTTGGGAATACCAGGTGCTGTAAACGTTTATTGACGGGTGTGCGTTGTGGTGCAGTGGATGTCGGCTCGGAAAGAGAAATCGGTGAGCCGATTTCGAATTCCAGTTGAATGTCTTACATTCACTTACGCGCTAGTATCCTTGGGAAAGGTATTAATCCGTTCCTTCCCCCCAGTTATGGGTTAAATGACAGGGTAGGACTTGGGACCCTGCCCTTAAACAAATCCCAATAAAACTTTCTTTGTCGGGGAGGAAGCTGGCCCAACCCACCTAGGGTGCACGCGGCTTGAACACACAAGGCCACAAATTCAAAAGACAATTTCATGTAGGTGAAGAAGTGTAAATAAACCATAATGCACTTGATGCAGCGGCAAAGAACCTATAAAAAGAAAGCAAAAGTAAATTGAATGAACCAAATGCAGAAACAATGGCAAGATAAGACTCTTCATCGTCAATACTTTGTCCGTAACCAACAAGCTGATATAGACAAACACCGTGCACATCTGTGGTTATGTTGTACAGGGTTAAAAGCTGAAACCAAGGATTTTATTCTTGCTGCACAGGACCGATGCTTGCTAACTAGAAATTACCATGTATATATACTGATAAACTGTGTTAACCAGAAATGTAGATTTTGTGATCAGTACCTAGGAGCATCTTGTATTATATTGCACGGTATTAACACCAACTGAATATTAAAGTCATGATACGGTAGGTCAATATCCGCACTGAAAAATATGCAATTTTTACAGGAAAAAAAACTGCAAGAAACAAGTATGAACATCTCTTACACCCGGTTACAGAGATAGGATCTCTAACAATTTTATGGTATGTTAAAATACACACAGACAGAACACTCAAAGTTTGTCGCCCAAATATCGAGATCAAAGACCACAAAAACAGAATGTGCTTTTCTACTGACATGGCAGTTCCTGCGGATTGTAATGTATATTTGGAGAACTATCAACATACAAAGTTCTCGAAACGGAAATCTAAAAAGTGTGGCACATGAGGACATTAATAATTCCAGTTGTAAATGAAGCTCTAGGATTGATTGGAAAACGTTCTGATAGATTCATTGAAGGGATTCCTGGTAGCCCATGATTTAAAGAAATACCAAAAATTGTATTCACAAGTACAGCTCACATCACGAAGAGATTTAATTATGTGAAATTGTATAAAAAATGATCACGAGAAAATGTCATGAAGCTAATGAAGCTTTGATCAAAAGGGAATATAGTAAGTTTCTAAGCGCAACGTAGATGTGGCACAAGGCCGAAAGTATGGAGCAGCCAGAGAGGATCGAATTCGCTACACGGTTGTAACATGTTCTAGTGAGACAAGCTTGGCTTGCTAAACATTACACCACGCCGAGGTGCCCAGATCAAAAGCGAATATGTATGCAATAGAAAACCAAGGAGATAATAATAATAATAATAATAATAATAATAATAATAATAATAATAATAAGTTTATTTTGGCATACGAGATATTTCTTTTAAAGCGCTTGGGAATAACACCAAATCATTCATCAGCTTCGAAGCAATATATTTCAATAAAAACAAAATAAAAGAAAAAGATTAGAAAAAAATAAAAAATAAAAAAAGACAAAAATCCCTAAAAAACAAAAACCGGACAAACGAATCATCTGCCAAAATAAAACCTGATTCCCTTTGCACACGACGGCTTCTGAAAACGTACGAAGGTGAACTTATCTTGGACGAATACAAAAAAAAAAAAAAAATGCGGAAGTGACGTCAAACCCGAAGAATTTATAGAATAACAGAAACAGAAAAGAATTGCACTTGCTAACCTTGCAAGGAAGCAAGAAATAAGATGCTTACACGAGGAAAAAGAAAAAGAAAACATCCGAATAAGCTGAGTTTCCTTATAAGGAAACATTCGACATTCAATGAACAAGCAGCCAATGCTACCTGTGTTACGCTATTCTTCACCCCCTGTTCATCGGGCTTCGACCATATTGCTACATTTGTAATGCTAAAGACAATATTATCCAGATTGTTCATATCTATCTATCTATCTATCTATCTATCTATCTATCTATCTATCTATCTATCTATCTATCTATCTCTTCATGGTCAATACTCAGTCCGTAACAAACAAGCTGATGTAAAAAAAACAAAAAACAAAAAAAAAAAAACTGTGCCAATCAGTTGTTAAGTAGTGCAAGGTGAAAAGCTGAAAATCTATCTATCTATCTATCTATCTATCTATCTATCTATCTATCTATCTATCTATCTATCTATCTCAGTCTGCTCATATCTATCTATCTATCTATCTATCTATCTATCTATCTATCTATCTATCTATCTATCTATCTATCTATCTATCTATCTAAACCTGATCATTATCTATCTATCTATCTATCTATCTATCTAAACCTGATCATTATCTATCTATCTATCTATCTATCTATCTATCTATCTATCTATCTATCTATCTATCTATCTAAACCTGATCATTATCTATCTATCTATCTATCTATCTATCTATCTATCTATCTATCTATCTATCTAAACCTGATCATTATCTATCTATCTATCTATCTATCTTCTATCTATCTATCTATCTAGTTTGTTCATATCTATCTATCTATCTATCTATCTATCTATCTATCTATCTATCTATCTAAACCTGATCTATCTATCTATCTATCTATCTATCTATCTATCTATCTATCTATCTATCTATCTATCTATCTATCTAGGATTTGTTCATATCTATCTATCTATCTATCTATCTATCTATCTATCTATCTATCTATCTATCTAAACCTGATCATTATCTATCTATCTATCTATCTATCTATCTATCTATCTATCTATCTATCTATCTATCTATCTATCTACTAATCTATCTAAACCTGATCATTATCTATCTATCTATCTATCTATCTATCTATCTATCTATCTATCTATCTATCTATCTAAACCTGATCATTATCTATCTATCTATCTATCTATCTATCTATCTATCTATCTATCTATCTATCTATCTATCTATCTAAATACAGTCATTATCTATCTATCTATCTATCTATCTATCTATCTATCTATCTATCTATCTATCTATCTATCTATCTAAACCTGATCATTATCTATCTATCTATCTATCTATCTATCTATCTATCTATCAAGCCTGATCATTATCTATCTATCTATCTATCTATCTATCTATCTATCTATCTATCTATCTATCTATCTAAGTTAGTTCATATCTATCTATCTATCTATCTATCTATCTATCTATCTATCTATCTATCTATCTATCTAAACCTGATCACTATCTATCTATCTATCTATCTATCTATCTATCTATCTATCTATCTATCTATCTATCTATCTATCTAAGTTTGTTCATATCTATCTATCTATCTATCTATCTATCTATCTATCTATCTATCTATCTATCTATCTATCTATCTAAACCTGATCATTATCTATCTATCTATCTATCTATCTATCTATCTATCTATCTATCTATCTATCTATCTAAACTACCAGTCATTATCTATCTATCTATCTATCTATCTATCTATCTATCTATCTATCTATCTATCTATCTAAACCTGATCTATCTATCTATCTATCTATCTATCTATCTATCTATCTATCTATCTATCTATCTATCTAGCTATCTATCTATCTATCTATCTATCTATCTATCTATCTATCTATCTATCTATCTATCTATCTATCTATCTAAGTTTGTTCATATCTATCTATCTATCTATCTATCTATCTATCTATCTAAACCCTAGAATCACTATCTATCTATCTATCTATCTATCTATCTATCTATCTATCTATCTAAGTTTGTTCATATCTATCTATCTATCTATCTATCTATCTATCTATCTATCTATCTATCTATCTATCTATCTATCTATCTATCTATCTATCTATCTA
The DNA here is from genome assembly GCA_037127315.1 of Ascarosepion bandense. Taxonomy (NCBI): domain Eukaryota; kingdom Metazoa; phylum Mollusca; class Cephalopoda; order Sepiida; family Sepiidae; genus Ascarosepion; species Ascarosepion bandense. Next base: position 3,954,892 of record JBBBDQ010001018.1, on the reverse strand, counting down.
TCTATCTATCTATCTATCTATCTATCTATCTATCTATCTATCTATCTATCATTATCTATATATCTATCTATCTATCTATCTATCTATCTATCTATCTATCTATCTATCTATCTAAACCTGATCATTATCTATCTATCTATCTATCTATCTATCTATCTATCTATCTATCTATCTATCTATACAAACCACTGATCTATCTATCTATCTATCTATCTATCTATCTATCTATCTATCTATCTATTCTCTATCTATTTTAATCATTTCATCCGAAGGAAGACAATATAAACGCAAGTTACAGAATGAGAAAATAAATAATAAGGAGAGAGAACAATAACAGAACAGGAATTTAGAAAAAAAATAACGGCTGACCTTGCGATTAAACTTATAAAAATCGATGTTGACTAGAATGAAATAAAACAAAAGAGAGAAGTTCAAGGGAAGGAGCTTTCAGCATAGAAATTACGGTTACATCTAGCAATTTCGGTTTTTAACTTTTTACTAATCTAGACAGTTTGTTAATTGCCATATATGGGCGATCATACCTCGAAGGGGACATAACTGACGAGTCAGGAGATTTTCCAGCAATAGATTGCCATTACTTTCTGCAGAACACCGGTTTCTAACTATGGCTATAGGCCCTAATTTGTCCTGTTATTTAATCTATAGCTGGAGGGAGAAGAGACGGATTAATACTTTTCCCATGGGTATTTGCGCGTAAGTGAATGCAAAGAAATTAACTGGAATTTAAACTCAGAAGGGCAAGAGAAGAAACTTTTAACAAAGAACTTACGGTTATGTCTAGCCATTTGAACTGTAATATAATGAGACCAATCAAGTAATTTGCTTAAATTCCCAAAGTCTAAGGCTAAAATAGGAAAGCCGAGCAGAACAATTTCTATTGAAGTATTTATCGAAAAGAAAACATCAGTAAAATGTTAGATTTTCAAAATTTCTAAAATTTAAGAAACGCTCATATTCACCAGGTTAACTGAAAGACCCGATAAGTTATGGAGGCTGTTAACTGACAGAATTTAATGTCTAATAAACAAAATGAATATAAGAAGATGTCTAATAAACAAAATGAATATAAGAAGATGTCTAATAAACAAAATGAATATAAGAAGGTGTCTAATAAACAAAATGAATATAAGAAGGTGTCTAATAAACAAAATGAATAGATATGAAGGTGTCTAATAAACAAAACGAATATAAGAAGATGTCTAATAAACAAAATGAATATAAGAAAGTGTCTAATAAACAAAACGAATATAAGAAGGTGTCTAATAAACAAAATGAATATAAGAAGGTGTCTAATAAACAAAATGAATATATGAAGGTGTCTAATAAGCAAAACGAATATAAGAAGATGTCTAATAAACAAAACGAATATAAGAAGATGTCTAATAAACAAAACGAATATATGAAGGTGTCTAATAAACAAAACGAATATAAGAAGGTGTCTAATAAACAAAATGAATATAAGAAGGTGTCTAATAAACAAAATGAATATATAAAGGTGTCTAATAAACAAAACGAATATAAGAAGATGTCTAATAAACAAAATGAATATAAGAAGGTGTCTAATAAACAAAATGAAAATAAGAAGGTGTCTAATAAACAAAGTAGATATATGAAAAGACATCTAATAAACAAAACGAATATAAGAAGATGTCTAATAAACAAAATGAATATAAGAGAAAGGTGTCTAATAAACAAAATGAATATATGAAGGTGTCTAATAAACAAAACGAATATAAGAAAGTGTCTAATAAACAAAATGAATATATGAAAGTGTCTAATAAACAAAACGAATACAAAGTGTCTAATAAACAAAATGAATATAAGAAGATGTCTAATAAACAAAATGAATATAAGAAAGTGTCTAATAAACAAAATGAATATAAGAAGGTGTCTAATAAACAAAATGATATAAGAAGAGGTGTCTAATAAACAAAATGAATATAAAGAGAGGTGTCTAATAAACAAAATGAATATATGAAGGTGTCTAATAATAAAAACGAATATAAGAAGATGTCTAATAAACAAAACGAATATGAGAAGATGTCTAATAAACAAAACGAATATAAGAAGGTGTCTAATAAACAAAACGAATATGAAGATGTCTAATAAACAAAATGAATATAAGAAAGTGTCTAATAAACAAAACGAATATAAGAAGGTGTCTAATAAACAAAATGAATATAAGAAGGTGTCTAATAAACAAAATGAATATGTGGTGTCTAATAAACAAAACGAATATAGAAAGGTGTCTAATAAACAAAATGAATATAAAGAAGGTGTCTAATAAACAAAATGAATATATGAAGGTGTCTAATAAACAAAACGAATATAAGAAAGTGTCTAATAAACAAAATGAATATATGAAGGTGTCTAATAAACAAAACGAATATAAGAAGGTGTCTAATAGAAAACAAAATGAATATGAAGGTGTCTAATAAACAAAATGAATATATGAAGGTGTCTAATAAGCAAAACGAATATAAGAAGATGTCTAATAAACAAAACGAATATGAAGATGTCTAATAAACAAAACGAATATAGAAGAGTGTCTAATAAACAAAACGAATATAAGAAGATGTCTAATAAACAAAGTGAATATATGAAAGTGTCTAATAAACAAAACGAATATGAAGGGTCTAATAACCAAAATGAATATAAGAAGGTGTCTAATAAACAAAATGAATATATGAAGGTGTCTAATAAACAAAACGAATATAGAAGAGCGTCTAATAAACAAAATGAATATAAGAAGGTGTCTAATAAACAAAACAAATATAAAAAGATGTCTAATAAACAAAATGAATATAAGAAAGTGTCTAATAAACAAAAGGAATATAAGAAGGTGTCTAATAAACAAAATGAATATAAAGAGGTGTCTAATAAACAAAATGAATATGTGAAGGTGTCTAATAAACAAAACGAATATAAGAAGGTGTCTAATAAACAAAATGAATATAAGAAGTGTCTAATAAACAAAATGAATATATGAAGGTGTCTAATAAACAAAACGAATATAAGAAAGTGTCTAATAAACAAAATGAATATGGAAAGGTGTCTAATAAACAAAATGAATATAAGAAGGTGTCTAATAAACAAAATGAATATAAGAAAGGAGTGTCTAATAAACAAAATGAATATATGGAGGTGTCTAATAAACAAAACGAATATAAGAAGATGTCTAATAAACAAAACGAATATAAGAAGGTGTGTCTAATAAACAAAACGAATATAAGAAGATGTCTAATAAACAAAATGAATATAAGAAAGTGTCTAATAAACAGTGAATATAAGAAGGTGTCTAATAAACAAAATGAATATAAGAAGGTGTCTAATAAACAAAATGAATATGTGAAGGTGTTTAATAAACAAAACGAATATGAAGGTGTCTAATAAACAAAATGAATATGAAGAGGTGTCTAATAAACAAAATGAATATATGAAGGTGTCTAATAAACAAAACAAATATAAGAAGGTGTCTAATAAACAGAACGAATATATGAAGGTGTCTAATAAACAAAATGAATATATGAAGGTGTCTAATAAACAAAATGAATATATGAAGGTGTCTAATAAACCAATGAATATAAGAAGATGTCTAAGAAACAAAACGAATATAAGAAGGTGTCTAATAAACAAAATGAATATAAGAAGATGTCTAATAAACAAAACGAATATAAGAATATGTCTAATAAACAAAATGAATATAAGAAGGTGTCTAATAAACAAAATGAATATAAAAAGGTGTCTAATAAACAAAATGAATATGAGAAGGTGTCTATTAAACAAAACGAATATAAGAAGATGTCTAATAAACAAAACGAATATAAGAAGATGTCTAATAAACAAAACGAATATAAGAATATTTCTAATAAACAAAACGAATATAAGAAGGTGTGTGTCTAATAAACAAAACGAATATAAGAAGGTGTCTAATAAACAAAATGAATATAAGACGGTGTCTAATAAACAAAACGAATGTAAGAAGATATCTAATAAACAAAACGAATATAAGAAGGTGTGTGTCTAATAAACAAAACGAATAAAAGAAGGTGTCTAATAAACAAAATGAATATAAGAAGGTGTCTAATAAACAAAACGAATATAAGAAGGTGTGTGTCTAATAAACAAAACGAATATAAGAAGGTGTCTAATAAACAAAATGAATATAAGAAGGTGTCTAATAAACAAAACGAATACAAGAAGGTGTCTAATAACCAAAATGAATATAAGAAGGTGTCGAATAAAGAAAACGAATATAAGAAGTTGTCTAATAAACAAAACGAATATAAGAAGGTGTGTGTCTAATAAACAAAACGAATATAAGAAGGTGTCTAATAAACAAAATGAACATAAGAAGGTGTCTAATAAACAAAACGAATATAAGAAGATGTCTAATAAACAAAACGAATATACGAATATGTCTAATAAACAAAACGAATATAAGAAGGTGTCTAATAAACAAAATGAATATAAGACGGTGTCTAATAAACAAAAAGAATGTAAGAAGATATCTAATAAACAAAACGAATATAAGAATATGTGTAATAAACAAAACGAATATAAGAAGATGTCTAATAAACAAAACGAATATATGAAGGTGTCTAATAAACAAAACGAATATAAGAAGGTGTCTAATAAACAAAATGAATATAAGAAGGTGTCTAATAAACAAAATGAATATATGAAGGTGTCTAATAAACAAAACGAATATAAGAAGATGTCTAATAAACAAAATGAATATAAGAAGGTGTCTAATAAACAAAATGAATATAAGAAGGTGTCTAATAAACAAAATGAATATATGAAGGTGTCTAATAAACAAAACGAATATAAGAAGGTGTCTAATAAACAAAATGAATATGAGAAGTTGTCTAATAAACAAAATGAATATATGAAGGTGTCTAATAAACAAAACGAATATAAGAAAGTGTCTAATAAACAAAATGAATATATGAAGGTGTCTAATAAACAAAACGAATATAAGAAGGTGTCTAATAAACAAAATGAATATAAGAAGATGTCTAATAAACAAAATGAATATAAGAAAGTGTCTAATAAACAAAATGAATATAAGAAGGTGTCTAATAAACAAAATGAATATAAGAAGGTGTCTAATAAACAAAATGAATATAAGAAGGTGTCTAATAAACAAAATGAACATATGAAGGTGTCTAATAAGCAAAACGAATATAAGAAGATGTCTAATAAACAAAACGAATATAAGAAGATCTCTAATAAACAAAACGAATATAAGAAGGTGTCTAATAAACAAAACGAATATAAGAAGATGTCTAATAAACAAAATGAATATAAGAAAGTGTCTAATAAACAAAACGAATATAAGAAGGTGTCTAATAAACAAAATGAATATAAGAAGGTGTCTAATAAACAAAATGAATATATGAAGGTGTCTAATAAACAAAACGAATATAAGAAGGTGTCTAATAAACAAAATGAATATAAGAAGGTGTCTAATAAACAAAATGAATATATAAAGGTGTCTAATAAACAAAACGAATATAAGAAGATGTCTAATAAACAAAACGAATATAAGAAGATGTCTAATAAACAAAACGAATATAAGAAGGTGTCTAATAAACAAAATGAATATAAGACGGTGTCTAATAAACAAAACGAATGTAAGAAGATATCTAATAAACAAAACGAATATAAGAATATGTGTAATAAACAAAACGAATATAAGAAGGTGTGTGTCTAATAAACAAAACGAATATAAGAATATGTCTAATAAACAAAACGAATATAAGAAGGTGTGTGTCTAATAAACAAAACGAATATAAGAAGGTGTGTGTCTAATAAACAAAACGAATATAAGAAGGTGTCTAATAAAGAAAATGAATATAAGAAGATGTCTAATAAACAAAACGAATATAAGAAGATGTCTAATAAACAAAACGAATATAAGAAGATGTCTAATAAACAAAACGAATATAAGAAGATGTCTAAGAAACAAAACGAATATAAGAAGGTGTGTGTCTAATAAACAAAACGAATATAAGAAGGTGTGTAATAAACAAAATGAATATAAGACGGTGTCTAATAAACAAAACGAATATAAGAAGATATCAAATAAACAAAACGAATATAAGAAGGTGTGTGTCTAATAAACAAAACGAATATAAGAAGGTGTCTAATAAACAAAATGAATATAAGAAGGTGTCTAATAAACAAAACGAATATAAGAAGGTGTGTGTCTAATAAACAAAACGAATATAAGAAGGTGTCTAATAAACAAAATGAATATAAGAAGGTGTCGAATAAACAAAACGAATATAAGAAGATGTCTAATAAACAAAACGAATATAAGAAGGTGTGTGTCTAATAATCAAAACGAATATAAGAAGGTGTCTAATAAACAAAATGAATATAAGAAGGTGTCGAATAAACAAAACGAATATAAGAAGATGTCTAATAAACAAAACGAATATAAGAAGGTGTGTGTCTAATAAACAAAACGAATATAAGAAGGTGTCTAATAAACAAAATGAATATAAGAAGGTGTCTAATAAACAAAACGAATATAAGAAGGTGTGTGTCTAATAAACAAAACGAATATAAGAAGGTGCCTAATAAACAAAATGAATATAAGAAGGTGTCTAATAAACAAAACGAATACAAGAAGGTGTCGAATAAACAAAATGAATATAAGAAGGTGTCGAATAAACAAAACGAATATGAGAAGATGTCTAATAAACAAAACGAATATAAGAAGGTGTGTGTCTAATAAACAAAACGAATATAAGAAGGTGTCTAATAAACAAAATGAACATAAGAAGGTGTCTAATAAACAAAACGAATATAAGAAGATGTCTAATAGACAAAACGAATATAAGAATATGTCTAATAAACAAAACGAATATAAGAAGGTGTGTGTCTAATAAACAAAACGAATACAAGAAGGTGTCTAATAAACAAAATGAATATAAGAAGATATCTAATAAACAAAACGAATATAAGAATATGTGTAATAAACAAAACGAATATAAGAATATGTCTAATAAACAAAACGAATATAAGAAGGTGTGTGTCTAATAAACAAAACGAATATAAGAATATGTCTAATAAACAATACGAATATAAGTATATGTCTAATAAACAAAACGAATATAAGAAGATGTCTAATAAACAAAACGAATATAAGAAGATGTCTAATATACAAAACGAATATAAGAAGATGTCTAATAAACAAAACGAATATAAGAATATGTCTAATAAACAAAACGAATATAAGAAGGTGTGTGTCTAATAAACAAAACGAATATAAGAAGGTGTCTAATAAACAAAATGAATATAAGAAGGTGTCTAATAAACAAAATGAATATAAGAAGGTGTCTAATAAACAAAACGAATATAAGAAGATGTCTAATAAACAAAACGAATATAAGAAGATGTCTAATAAACAAAACGAATATAAGAATATGTCTAATAAACAAAACGAATATAAGAAGATGTCTAATAAACAAAATGAATATAAGAAGGTGTCTAATAAACAAAATGAATATAAGAAGGTGTCTAATAAACAAAATGAATATAAGAAGATGTCTAATAAACAAAACGAATAAAAGAATATGTCTAATAAACAAAATGAATGTAAGAAGGTGTCTAATAAACAAAATGAATATAAAAAGGTGTCTAATAAACAAAATGAATATAAGAAGGTGTCTATTAAACAAAACGAATATAAGAAGATGTCTAATAAACAAAACGAATATAAGAAGATTTCTAATAAACAAAACGAATATAAGAATATTTCTAATAAACAATACGAATATAAGAAGGTGTGTCTCTAATAAACAAAACGAATATAAGAAGGTGTCTAATAAACAAAATGAATATAAGACGGTGTCTAATAAACAAAACGAATATAAGAAGATATCTAATAAACAAAACGAATATAAGAAGGTGTGTGTCTAATAAACAAAACGAATATAAGAAGGTGTCTAATGAACAAAATGAAGGCAATAATGTCTAATAAACAAAACGAATATAAGAAGGTGTGTCAATAAACACAAACGAATATAAGAAGGTGTCTAATAAACAAAATGAATATAAAAAGGTGTCGAATAAAACAAAATGAATATAAGAACATGTCTAATAAACAAAACGAATATAAGAAGGTGTCTAATAAACAAAACGAATATAAGAAGGTGTCTAATAAAACAATGAACATAAGAAGGTGTCTAACAAACAAAACGAATATAAGAAGATGTCTAATAAAACAAACGAACATATGAATATGTCTAATAAACAAAACGAATACAAGAAGGTGTGTCTAATAAACAAAACTATTACAAGAAGTTGTCTAATAAACAAAATGAATATAAGATGTCTAATACTTAAACAAAACGAATATAAGAATATGTTCAACAAACAAAACGAATATAAGAATATGTCTAATAAACAAACGAATATAAGAAGGTAAGTTCAATAAACAAAACGAATATAAGAAGATGTCTAATAAACAAACGGAATATAAGAAGGTGTGTGTCTAATAATCAAATGTGAATATAAGAAGGTGTCTAATAAACAAAATGAATATGAAGGAGTCGAATAAACAAAACGAATATAAGAAGATGTCTAATAAACAAAACGAATATATGTATTATGTGTGTCTAATAAAGAAAACGAATATAAGAAGTTGTCTAATAAACAAAATGAATATATGAAGGTGTCTAATAAACAAAACGAATAGTACATAAAGTCTAATAAAACAAAACGAATATAAGAAGGTGTCTAATAAACAAAATGAATATAAAGAAGGTGTCTAATAAACAAAACGAATACAAGAAGGTGTCTAATAAACAAAATGAATATAGAGAAGGTGTCGAATAAACAAAACGAATATAAGAAGATGTCTAATAAACAAAACGAATATAAGAAGGTGTGTCTAATAAAAACGAATATAAGAAGGTGTCTAATAAACAAAATGAACATAAGAAGGTGTCTAATAAACAAACAAATATAAGAAGATCAACAACAAAACGAATATAAGAATATGTCTAATAAACAAAACGAATATAAGAAGGTGTGCGTCTAATAAACAAACGAATACAAGTAAGGTGTCTAATAAACAACAAAATGAATATAAGAAGATAATTAATAACACAAAAACGAATATAAGAATATGTGTAATAAACAAACGAATATAAGAATATGTCTAATAAACAAAACGGAATATAAGAAGGTCTTTGTGTCTAATAAACAAAACGAATATAAGAATATGTCTAATAAACAAAACGAATATAAAGAATATGTCTAATAAACAAAACGAATATAATAAGATGTCTAATAAACAAAACGAATATAAGAAGATGTCTAATATACAAAACGAATATAAGAAGATGTTCAATAAACAAAACGAATATAAGAATAATATGTCTAATAAACAAAACGAATATAAGAAGGCGGTGTCTAATAAATGAAAATATGAATATAAAGAAGGTATCTAATAAACAAAATGAACAAGAAGGTATCTAATAAACAAAACGCAATATAAGAAGATGTCTAATAAACAAAACGAATATAAGAATATGTCTAATAAACAAAACGAATATAAGAAGGTGTGTGTCTAATAAACAAAACGAATATAAGAAGTTGTCTAATAAACAAAATAATATAAGATGTCTAATAAACAAATGAATAACATAAGAATATGTCTAATACAACAAAAATGAATATAAGAATATGTCTAATAAAACAAATGAATATAAGAAGGTGTGTGTCTAATAAACAAAACGAATATAAGAAGATGTCTAATAAAACAAAACGTATTGATAGAAGGTGTGTGTCTAATAATCAAAACGAATATGTAAGAAGGTGTCTAATAAACAAAATGAATATAAGAAGGTGTCGAATAAACAAAACGAATATAAGAAGATGTCTAATAAACAAAACGAATATAAAGGTGTGTCTACACAAAAGAAACGAATATAGAAGTTGTTCAATAAACAAAATGAATATAAGAAGGTGTCTAATAAACAAAACGAATATAAGAAGGTGTGTTCAATAAACAACGAATATATGAAGGTATTCAATAAACAAAATGAATATAAGAAGGTGTCTAATAAACAAACGAATACAAGAAGGTCTAATAAACAAAATGAATATAAGAAGGTGTCGAATAAACAAAACGAATATAAGAAGATGTCTAATAAACAAAACGAATATAAGAAGTGTGTGTCTAATAAACAAAACGAATATAAGAAGGTGTCTAATAAACAAAATGAACATAAGAAGGTGTTCAATAAAACAAAATTGAATATAAGAAGATACCAATAAACAAACGAATATAAGAATATGTCTAATAAACAAAACGAAGAAGGTGTGCGTCTAATAAACAAAACGAATACAAGAAGGTGTCTAATAAACAAAATGAATATAAGAAGATATCTAATAAACAAAACGAATATAAGAATATGTGTAATAAACAAAACGAATATAAGAATATGTCTAATAAACAAAACGAATATAAGAAGGTGTGTGTCTAATAAACAAAACGAATATAAGAATATGTCTAATAAACAAAACGAATATAAGAATATGTCTAATAAACAAAACGAATATAAGAAGATGTCTAATAAACAAAACGAATATAAGAAGATGTCTAATATACAAAACGAATATAAGAAGATGTCTAATAAACAAAACGAATATAAGAATGTGTCTAATAAACAAAACGAATATAAGAAGGTGTGTGTCTAATAAACAAAACGAATATAAGAAGGTGTCTAATAAACAAAATGAATATAAGAAGGTGTCTAATAAACAAAATGAATATAAGAAGGTGTCTAATAAACAAAACGAATATAAGAAGATGTCTAATAAACAAAACGAATATAAGAAGATGTCTAATAAACAAAACGAATATAAGAAGATGTCTAATAAACAAAACGAATATAAGAAGATGTCTAATAAACAAAATGAATATAAGAAGGTGTTTAATAAACAAAATGAATATAAGAAGGTGTCTAATAAACAAAATGAATATAAGAAGATGTCTAATAAACAAAACGAATATAAGAATATGTCTAATAAACAAAATGAATGTAAGAAGGTGTCTAATAAACAAAATGAATATAAAAAGGTGTCTAATAAACAAAATGAATATAAGAAGGTGTCTATTAAACAAAACGAATATAAGAAGATGTCTAATAAACAAAACGAATATAAGAAGATTTCTAATAAACAAAACGAATATAAGAATATTTCTAATAAACAAAACGAATATAAGAAGGTGTGTCTCTAATAAACAAAACGAATATAAGAAGGTGTCTAATAAACAAAATGAATATAAGACAGTGTCTAATAAACAAAACGAATATAAGAAGATATCTAATAAACAAAATGATCACTGATAAGAAGGTGTGTGTTCAATAAACAAAACGAATATACATGCGTCTAATAACAAACAATATAAGAAGTTCAATAAACAAAACGAATATACATGTGTGTTCAATAAATAAAACAATATAAGAAGGTGTCTAACAAACAAAATGAATATGTACAAAATAATTAAAAACAAAACGAATATAAGAAGATGTCTAATAAACAAAACGAATATAAGAATATGTCTAATAAACAAACGAATATGAAGGTGTGTGTCTACAAACAAAACGAATATACAGTTGCTCAATAAACAAAATGAATATAAGATGTCTAATAAACAAAACGAATATAAGAATATGTTCAATAAACAAAACGAATATAAGAATATGTCTAATAAACAAAACGAATATAAGAAGTGTGTGTCTAATAAACAAAACGAATATGCGAAGATGTCTAATAAACAAAACGATTATAAGAAGATGTCTAATAAACAAACGAATATATGAAGGTGTGTGTCTTATAAACAAAACGAATATAAGAAGGTGTTCAATAAACAAAATGAATATAAGAAGGTGTCTAACAACAAAACGAAGCATAGCAAGAAGATGTCTAATAAACAAAACGAATAATATAAGAAGATGTCTAATAAACAAAACGAATATAAGAATATGTCTAATAAACAAAACGAATATAAGAAGGTGTGTGTCTAATAAACAAACGAATATAAGAAGGTGTGTCTAATAAACAAAACGAATATAATAATGTGTGTCTATTAAACAAAATGAATATAAGAAGATGTTCAATAAACAAAACGAATATAAGAATATGTTTAATAAACAACACAGAATATAAAGATGTTCAATAAACAAAACCAGAATATGAAGAAGATGTCTAATAAATAAAACGAATATAAGAATATGTCTAACAAACAAACGAATATAAGAAGGTGTGTTCGTTGTAAAACAAAACGAATATACATGTGTGTCTAATAAACAAAATGAATATAAGAAGGTGTGTGTTCAATATACAAAATGAATATATGGAGATGTCTAATAAAAACAACGAATATAAGAATATGTTCAATAAACAATACGAATATACAGAAGGTGTTCAATAAACAAAACGAATATAAGAAGATGTCTAATAAACAAAACGAATATAAGAAGATGTCTAATAAACAAAACGAATATAAGAATAATATGTCTAATAAACAAAACGAATATAAGAAGGTGTGTGTTCAATAAACAAAACGAACATAAGAAGGTGTGTGTCTAATAAACAATACGAATATAAGAAGGTGTCTAATAAACAAAACGAATATAAGAAGATGTCTAATAAACAAAACGAATATAAGAAGATGTCTAATAAAACAAAACGAATATAAGAATATGTCTAATAAACAAAATGAATATAAGAATATGTCTAATAAACAAAACGAATATAAGAATATGTCTAATAAACAACATGAATATAAGTAATAGTGTCTAATAAACAGAACGAATATAAGAAGATGTCTATTAAACAATGAATATAAGAATATGTCTAATAAACCAAACGAATATAAGAATATGTCTAATAAACAATACGAATATAAGAAGATGTCAAATAAAAAACGAATATAAGAAGATGTCTAATAAACAAACGAATATAAGAAGATGTCTAATAAACAAAACGAATATAAGATGTCAAATAAACAAAGCGAATATAAGAAGGTGTCTAATAAACAAAATGAATATAAGAAGGTGTCTAATAAACAAAACGAATATAAGAAGGTGTGTAATAAACAATACGAATATAAGAAGATGTGTAATAAACAAAACGAATATAAGAAGGTGTCTAATAAACAAAATGAATATAAGATGTGTAATAAACAAAATGAATATAAGAAGGTGTGTAATAAACAAAATGAATATATGAAGTGTCTAATAAGCAAAACGAATATAAGAAGATGTCTAATAAACAAAACGAATATAAGAAGATGTCTAATAAACAAAACGAATATAAGAAGATGTCTAATAAACAAAACGAATATAAGAAGGTGTCTAATAAACAAAATGAATATAAGAAGATGTCTAATTAACAAAACGAATATAAGATGTCTAATAAACAAAACGAATATAAGAAGGTGTCTAATAAAGAAAATGAATATAAGAAGGTGTCTAATAAACAAAATGAATATAAGAAGGTGTCTAATAAACAAAACGAATATAAGAAGGTGTCTAATAAACAAAACGAATATAAGAAGATGTCTAATAAACAAAATGAATATAAGAAGGTGTCTAATAAACAAAATGAATATTTAGAAGATGTCTAATAAACAAAACGAATATAAGAATATTTCTAATAAACAAAACGAATATAAGAAGATGTCTAATAAACAAAACGAATATAAGAAGATGTCTAATAAACAAAACGAATATAAGAATATGTCTAATAAACAAAACGAATATAAGAATATGTCTAATAAACAATACGAATATAAGAAGATGTCTAATAAACAAAACGAATATAAGAAGATGTCTAATAAACAAAACGAATATAAGAAGATGTCTAATAAACAAAACGAATATAAGATGTCAAATAAACAAAACGAATATAAGAAGGTGTGTAATAAACAAAATGAATATATGAAGTGTCTAATAAGCAAAACGAATATAAGAAGATGTCTAATAAACAAAACGAATATAAGAAGATGTATAATAAACAAAACGAATATAAGGTGTCTAATAAACAAAATGAATATAAGAAGGTGTCTAATAAACAAAACGAATATAAGATGTGTAATAAACAAAATGAATATAAGAAGGTGTCTAATAAACAAAATGAATATAAGAAGGTGTCTAATAAACAAAATGAATATATGAAGGTGTCTAATAAGCAAAACGAATATAAGAAGATGTCTAATAAACAAAACGAATATAAGAAGATGTCTAATAAACAAAACGAATATAAGAAGGTGTCTAATAAAGAAAATGAATAATTAAGAAGGTGTCTAATAAACAAAACGAATGAATAATAAAGAAAAGGAATATAAGTCTAATAAACAAAATGAATATAAGAAGGTGTCTAATAAACAAAACAATAGAAGAATACTAATAAACAAAACGAATATAAGAATATGTCTAATAAACAAAACGAATATAAGAATATGTCTAATAAACAAAACGAATATAAGAAGATGTCTTATAAACAAAACGAATATAAGAATATGTCTAATAAACAAAATGAATATAAGAAGGTGTCTAATAAACAAAATGAATATAAGAAGATGTCTAATAAACAAAACGAATATAAGAATATTTCTAATAAACAAAACGAATATAAGAAGATGTCTAATAAACAAAACGAATATAAGAAGATGTCTAATAAACAAAACGAATATAAGAAGATGTCTAATAAACAAAACGAATATAAGAATATGTCTAATAAACAAAATGAATATAAGAAGGTGTCTAATAAACAAAATGAATATAAAAAGGTGTCTAATAAACAAAATGAATATAAGAAGATGTCTAATAAACAAAACGAATATAAGAATATTTCTAATAAACAAAACGAATATAAGAAGATGTCTAATAAACAAAACGAATATAAGAAGATGTCTAATAAACAAAACGAATATAAGAATATTTCTAATAAACAAAACGAATATAAGAAGGTGTGTGTCTAATAAACAAAACGAATATAAGAAGGTGTCTAATAAACAAAATGAATATAAGACGGTGTCTAATAAACAAAACGAATATAAGAAGGTGTGTGTCTAATAAACAAAATGAATATAAGAAGGTGTCTAATAAACAAAATGAATATTAGAAGGTGACGAATAAACAAAACGAATATAAGAAGATGTCTAATAAACAAAACGAATATAAGAAGGTGTGTGTCTAATAAACAAAACGAATATAAGAAGGTGTCTAATAAACAAAATGAACATAAGAAGGTGTCTAATAAACAAAAAGGTTATATAAGAAGATGTCTAATAAACAAAACGAATATAAGAATATGTCTAATAAACACAACGAATATAAGAAGGTGTGTGTCTAATAAACAAAACGAATATAAGAATATGTCTAATAAACAAAATGAATATAAGAAGGTGTCTAATAAACAAAATGAATATAAGAAGGTGTCTAATAAACAAAATGAATATAAGAAGGTGTCTAATAAACAAAACGAATATAAGAAGATGTCTAATAAACAAAACGAATATAAGAATATGTCTAATAAACAAAACGAATATAAGAAGGTGTGTGTCTAATAAACAAAACGAATATAAGAAGGTGTCTAATAAACAAAATGAATATAAGAAGATGTCTAATAAACAAAACGAATATGAGAATATGTCTAATAAACAAAACGAATATAAGAAGATGTCTAATAAACAAAACGAATGTAAGAAGATGTCTAATAAACAAAACTAATATAAGAAGATGTCTAATAAACAAAACGAATATAAGAATATGTCTAATAAACAAAATGAATATAAGAAGGTGTCTAATAAACAAAATGAATATAAGAAGGTGTCTAATAAACAAAATGAATATAAGAAGGTGTCTAATAAACAAAACGAATATAAGAAGATGTCTAATAAACAAAACGAATATAAGAAATGTCTAATAAACAAAACGAATATAAGAAGGTGTGTGTCTAATAAACGAAACGAATATAAGAAGATGTCTAATAAACAAAACGAATATAAGAATATGTCTAATAAACAAAATGAATATAAGTATGTGTCTAATAAACAAAATGAATATAAAAAGGTGTCTAATAAACAAAATGAATATAAGAAGGTGTCTAATAAACAAAACGAATATAAGAATATGTCTAATAAACAAAACGAATATAAGAAGATGTCTAATAAACAAAACGAATATAAGAATATTTCTAATAAACAAAACGAATATAAGAAGGTGTGTGTCTAATAAACAAAACGAATATAAGAAGGTGTCTAATAAACCAAATGAACTTAAGAAGGTGTCTAATAAACAAAAAGAATATAAGAAGATGTCTAATAAACAAAACGAATATAAGAATATGTCTAATAAACAAAACGAATATAAGAAGGTGTGTGTCTAATAAACAAAACGAATATAAGAAGGTGTCTAATAAACAAAATGAATATAAGAAGATGTCTAATAAACAAAACGAATATAAGAATATGTCTAATAAACAAAACGAATATAAGAATATGTCTAATAAACAAAACGAATATAAGAAGGTGTGTGTCTAATAAACAAAACGAATATAAGAATATGTCTAATAAACAAAACGAATATAAGAAGATGTCTAATAAACAAAACGAATATAAGAAGATGTCTAATAAACAAAACTAATATAAGAAGATGTCTAATAAACAAAACGAATATAAGAATATGTCTAATAAACAAAATGAATATAAGAAGTTGTCTAATAAACAAAATGAATATAAGAAGGTGTCTAATAAACAAAAGGAATATAAGAAGGTGTCTAATAAACAAAACGAATATAAGAAGATGTCTAATAAACAAAACGAATATAAGAAGATGTCTAATAAAGAAAACGAATATAAGAAGGTGTGTGTCTAATAAACAAAACTAATATAAGAAGATGTCTAATAAACAAAACGAATATAAGAATATGTCTAATAAACAAAATGAATATAAGAAGGTGTCTAATAAACAAAATGAATATATGAAGGTGTCTAATAAACAAAACGAATATAAGAAGGTGTCTAATAAACAAAATGAATATAAGAATGTGTCTAATAAACAAAATGAATATATGAAGGTGTCTAATAAACAAAACGAATATAAGAAGGTGTCTAATAAACAAAACGAATATATGAAGGTGTCTAATAAACAAAATGAATATATGAATGTGTCTAATAAACAAAATGAATATATGAAGGTGTCTAATAAACAAAACGAATATAAGAAGATATCTAATAAACAAAACGAATATAAGAATATGTCTAATAAACAAAACGAATATAAGAAGATGTCTAATAAACAAAATGAATATAAGAAGGTGTCTAATAAACAAAATGAATATAAGAAGGTGTCTAATAAACAAAATGAATATATGAAGGTGTCTAATAAACAAAACGAATATAAGAAGGTGTCTAATAAACAAAACGAATATAAGAAGATGTCTAAGAAACAAAACGAATATAAGAAGGTGTCTAATAAACAAAATGAATATAAGAAGATGTCTAATAAACAAAACGAATATAAGAATATGTCTAATAAACAAAATGAATATAAGAAGGTGTCTAATAAACAAAATGAATATAAAAAGGTGTCTAATAAACAAAATGAATATGAGAAGGTGTCTATTAAACAAAACGAATATAAGAAGATGTCTAATAAACAAAACGAATATAAGAAGATGTCTAATAAACAAAACGAATATAAGAAAGTGTCTAATAAACAAAATGAATATATGAAGGTGTCTAATAAACAAAATGAATATAAGATGTGTAATAAACAAAATGAATATAAGAAGGTGTCTAATAAACAAAACGAATATAAGAAGGTGTCTAATAAACAAAATGAATATAAGAAGATGTCTAATAAACAAATTGAATATAAGAATATGTCTAATAAACAAAACGAATATAAGAATATGTCTAATAAACAAAACGAATATAAGAAGGTGTGTGTCTAATAAACAAAACGAATATAAGAAGGTGTGTGTCTAATAAACAAAACGAATATAAGAAGGTCTCTAATAAACAAAATGAATATAAGAAGATGTCTAATAAACAAAACGAATATAAGAAGATGTTTAATAAACAAAATGAATAAAAGAAGATGTCGGCAATATTTTCATATTTTTAGATGTTACTTTACATTTAAAATTTTAAATTATTTTAGTTTGGTTTTAATTTATGTATTACTAGCAGTATAGACCGGCGTTTCTCGTCTGTAATGAAAGCTTTAAAACTAATTTATGGTCCTGGAGCTCAGATTCTTTGGACGTTGGCACAAATGACTAAAATGTTTCCAGTTAAAGCGAAACCGTAGACTGAAAGAAAAATGAATAGATGTAAGTCAAATTTTGATTTCCTGGTATCGATTTTTTACATATATATATTATCGATTTTCTGCACTATTGTAAGAACTGCAACCTTGAAACTTCTGAATATCGTTTCTTATGTCTTTGTCTATGAGTGTATCAAATTTGATCAAAATTGGACCACTACTTCTATAAACCAATTTTTTAGATTATCGATTTTCTATATTTATCGGGGGTACCTCGACACAAAACCTAGCTAAGAACACTGGCAAACGCTTATAGTACAACTGTGTAAATTTTCAAGAAAATCGGTTCAGTCCTTTTAGAGTTTATAGGTAACGGACACACACACACACACACACACACACACACACACACACACACAGACAAAGTTCCATTTATAAATAAGTTTAGATATATTTTAAATAACAGAAGGTGATGCATTCAACCGTTTATTTTTAATTAAAATTTTTTTTTATGGTCATGTAGATGTTATGGTCTTCTATCTACAGTGGAATGAACTCTTCTTCCTTCATAAATATTGACATGCGAGACTTCCGGTGAGGCAGTCAACTCGCGCAGTTGACAGGCTTACCATGACCTTAGAAGGTCATGGCCTTACGCACTGTCAGCCCTCTGCCTTCGGGTAGAGAGTATTAACCCAGTCGAGGCTCCGCTGAAGGGTAGAGTCTCGACTGGGGAAAATTAGACAGATATTTTTGGCCGGGCTATATGTCCCGGAGGACTCACATTAAAAAACCTTATGTCACATTTTGCCTTAAGTGGGAAGGCGACTAAATACTGCAGTCAAGATGCAGTGTAACATGACAGTTCGGTCGGACACTTCTATCTGCTGACTAATAAAACTATTATTTTGTATATATGTTCTGCTATTCCAATACACTGCTTCAACCTAACTTCTTGTTTTCGTGTCTTTTTTACTGGCCCTAACAGGCCTCAACAGTAGGTTAGCTTGAGTTAGAATTTCAGTCGAATTTGTTTCATTCACTTATATACAAATATCCTTGTGAAAGGTATTAATCCATCAAAGGTATTAATCTATCAATTCTCCATCTATGAGTTGAATAGCAGGACAGATTGGGTTTGATAGCCCTGTTGGTAACCGGTCTACCACAGAAGTAATGGTTACCTAGTGCGATAAAACCTTCTGCCCAGTCAATTAAAGTGTGTATCAGATATGGCACTTGACTGACTGACTGATTACTATTGTCTATTTCAAGACACGATTGCCCAAGCGTGTATCACGTATGGCAATTAACTGACTTACTGATGTTGGCCTTGATTGTTTAATTACTTAGTTTCTGGTCAAAATAAGATTAGAATAGTGCAAATTCGTATTAAAATGTGTTCAATACAATTATATTGTAGAACTTTTGAATATTTTCTATCTGTAAACGAGTTATTACGCGACCTAGGAAACCTATATAGCTAGGTCGCGTAATAACTCGTTTGAAGATGGAAAATATACATATATATATATATTGTCTTACGTCTATGCCACGACTCGGAGTTTCATGCGTTATGCAATCATCAGGTGCATATTTGAAACTGATAGTTTAATAGATTTGAATTGAAGTTCACTCGATGTTCATGTTATAAAGTTAAGTTATTACTTTTTTAATAAGAAGATTAAAAAATTAAATATCCTAAGATTACGCGCAGAAAAAATTAAAAATTAAAATATAAAATAAGAAATATTAAAAATAATAAAATGCAATGAGAAGAAATCAAAGGGGCGTAAATCATAAAACGTAAAAAATTTAAAGTGAGCACTGTTTTATTAAGACCTGAATAATAGTACTAGACATATGTGCACCCTCATATGTATATTAATTCACTATCTATCTAACTATCTATCTATCTATCTATCTAACTATCTATCTATCTATCTATCTATGTCTCTCTCTCTCTCTATATATATATATATATACATATATATATATATATATCGTTCATTCAGCAAAGAATTAGGACACTCTCAGCTATTAGGCGTGTATGTTCATAATATACACGCTAAAAAGTCTGCCTCCTTCTACCGAGCGCCCGTAACTCAGAGGTAGAATCGCCGACCAGTTCGGTCGGGTTTCAGTCCTGGGTAAAAAGCAATCGGCTGTCTAACCGTACTGATGAGCTTTGATACCGCGAAACAGATCTGTCTGCAGATGACTATATATATATATATATATATATATATATATATATATATAATCGGAGTACTATTCATGTAGAATTATTCAAAACAAAATTAAACACTAAATGAAACTATACGTCCAGCAGCTGTAACGTGTCTATAAAAGTTTGGTCGAAAAACGCCCTGCAATCGTCAATAACAAAACAGTTGTTTTCGTCAATGACAACGCAAGGCGGCATACAGCAAGGCTGCGATAATAGGTAAGAGAAATAAGCATATTTAATTTCTGATTGCTTAATCAAAGGTCATTCGTTGTGCGTATGGCGAGGTTGCCGAAGTACTATTCATTTGGAATTCTTAAAGAGCATTGAAACACTAAATGTACATTCATCGGTCTGCAATGTGAGCATGTGCGTTGTGGTACGGGATGTGCGTTGTGGTGCAGTGAATATCGACTCGGAACAACAAATCGGGGAGCCGAGTTCGAATTCCAGCTGAATTCCTCGCATTCACTTACGCACAAATATCCTTGGGAAAGGTATTAATCTGTCTCTTCCTTCCAGTTATGGGTTAAATAATAGGACAGATTGGGTTCTATAGCCTTAGCTGGCAACCAGTCTGCCGCAGAAAGCAATGACAACCTACTGCGGAATAATCTTCTGCCCAGTCAGTCATGTCTCTTTCGAGACATGATCGCCCAAAAAGCGTGTATCACGTATGGCACTTAACTGACTGAATGTGAGCATAAAAGTTTGGTTGACAAGCGCTCTCAGTTCGTCAGTAAGAAAAGTTGTTTTCTCTTCTATGACAGCCTAGGCTGCATGCAGCAAGGACAACACAGGAACATATTTTGGAACTCGGTTAGTCTGTACTTACCCCACCTTGCACCAACCGATTATTACTTTCTTCGATCGGTGCAAAAGGCTTTAACAGGGGAAAACTTTCTCTTATGAAAACCAGATTCAAGAGTTTATCGAAAAGTTTTAAATCTGCGGAATTTTTCTCAAAAATAGATCGATGCGATAGCGACTCATTGCAAATAATAGTGAATATATAGCTGAATAAAATCTAATTGTACTTTATTTTTTAAAGAATAAATTAGTACTGAAGTAAATAGATAAACAAAAAACTGGAACGTCTTCATAATCTCGCTGCTGACCTTGAACGGAATCTATGGTGAATTTGGGCAAGAAGTGGCTTGTCAATTTCAATGCGTCTAAGACCAAGCTGTTGTCTGTCAATAATCACAGGCAACCTCCCATAAGCATGGACCAAGCGATTCTCCCTGAGAGCAATACACTGTACCTCCTCGGCCTTACCCTCTCTTCTGATCTCAAATGGAACCACTACATCGAGTCCATAGCTAAATCCACTGCTAAGAAGGTTGGGTCACTGTGTCGGGCCAGGATGTTTTTCCTCCTGAATCCATCCTGCATTTATACAAATCAAACATTCGTCCGTGCATGGAATACTGCTGCCATATATGGTCAGGCGCCCCTGCCGTTCATCTCTGTGTTCTCGACAGGCTCCAAAGGAGAAACAGTAATGTGATAGGTACTGACTTGGCGGCTTGACTGCAGCCACTTCTCCACCGACGAAATGTGGCCTCCCTTTGTCTGTTCTATAAATACTTTCATGGCTTCTCGAACCAACTTAAGTCACTGGTGCCTCCTCAACAGGTGTTTACTCGTGCAACCAGATTGGCAACTGGGTCCCACTCATTCACAGTTAGGTTAGCCAAATGCAGACAACAATTCTACTCCTGCATCTTCTCTCGCACTTCCCGCCTGTGGAACTCGCTTTCTTATTCTTGCTTTCCTGACGGCTACAACCTCCAGGAATTTGAATGCAATGTCAATACTCATCTATTAACCACTTGACTCTAGTTCTTTCCCCACTCCGTATATCCTTTCCTTTCTCTCCACCTTTGAAACTGTCATCACACCTGCATTCTCATCCTTCTATTGCTCCTTTCTAACTGATTGGTCTTCCTCTTCACTCTCTTCTACTTAATCTTTTTACACTTATGTAGCCCCCTGCACATCAGTGGCTTTACTGCCTTGTTCGGGGTGATACGATTAAAAAAAATGACTCAATCTAATATAGGTATCTCCACTTTTCAGTATAAATTTTCGATACCTGATTTTAAAATGAAATTTTTCAAATGAAAATCATTCTTGAAGATTTCATTTTAAATTTAATTAAAAGCTTAATGATTAAATTTATTATTTCTATTAAGTAAAAATTTCTGGTTTATTTCAAATAGAAATTATATAGATTTGAAATCACATTTTATTTCAATTTCACAAATTTTCTTAAAAACTGCCATTTTCGTAATCTGAAAAAATTTGTAAACAAACAAAAATTTATCGATTTTAAAAATATTTCAAAAGATTTCTGACACTTTATTTTAGTAAAATTAGAAAAATTGAAAGTTAAATTAAGCTGATTTAAAAAATATATTACTTACTTATAGCATAAAAAAGTAATATACAGCCAATTATTAACGATTGGTCGTGTTCATCTGATCGAAGGTTTGACGGATTCGTGACTGATTTTGTGATGACAGGTTGTACGCACGCCCCAAACCGACAATTTTCCTAAATCTAAGTGAAGGGACAAAACTCTTAAATTACGTAACCGTTTCATAATCATGGCAATTTCAGTCTACCATACATGAAAATAAGGTAAAAATATAATAAATTAAAAATTATTGAAAAAAAAACGTTTATTAATCTTTGCAATTTTGGACTCGTAAATTTTCGTTTCCAACTATCGCATCCATAATCATCCCAATACAGAATTTTACACGATTTTAAACTATTATAAATTATGATATTTAAAATGAAAAAAAAAATGAAAAAATTCTTGTAAAAATTCATTATTCATCAGAAAAATTTATTTCTTCAGACAATAATGTCCTTAATATAACTTATTTTCAAAAACAATTAAAAGCTTTTCCAATTGAGCAATGTCATAGTTTTATTGGATTCTTTATTTTTCAATTCAGATCAGATTTCCAATTAAATAGTACAAATTTGATAAAAAAAAGTAGATGCTTTCCAATCTCCAATGACTCCTACTTTTAACAAATAAAAAAAAAACAAAAAAAAAACAAACAAATTCCATAAACCTGAAGGATCTGTGCGAAACTTAATGAAATTAAGTGAAACATTTAAAAGAAATTTTTTTTTACAAATATGTTCTAAAAGAATCATTTCAAAAATAATTTAATTCATTTGTGAATTAGTTCTGAAAATTCCATTAAAATCGGACAATTATTTGATTTGTACAAGAATTTTCAAATTAATGTATTTTCAACAGAAAAAAGCGCAAAAAATCAATGTTAAACTTTGTAGAAGACGATGACGTAAACAAAATAAGCATTCTAACCAAAATTTCGAACGTGTTAGAAAGGATTAAAAAAATTTAAAAAATAATTAAAAAATTATTTGATCTTTTCTCTTAATAATAATATCAACATTTCGACTATAAAACTTTATTTTCGTTAAGTTTGTGGCGTTTTGCATTACGCTATGCTGTTTTTCCCGTGAAAAAGTGGAGGTACCTAAATCTTCGTATTGATCGCAAAATAAGTTTTGTTTCTTAGTCATTCTTAATCATTTAAAAAGCGCTCTCTTTCTAACGTTTGTTTTTCTGGACATATTGGACAGATTCCCATTTGCGATGTAAGATAAAATGTAATTGCTGATCTGAATTGCGATAAAGGTAGATGATTAGCACTGACCCGTCTTAAAGCCGTAGGACCCTCGATGATCTGTTCCAAGCAAAGAACGCCAGGTCGGTGCCATGAGAGTAGAATTTCCACAGGCAAGTGCCAAGACGCGGAAACAGAAAGCGAGTTAATCAGCTCACTCAGCAGAAAAATCACATGCACCATTATTATTATTAATATTATTAGAGTTAACAGTAGCAAGAAAAAATAGCATCAATAATGTGGGCGTTACCCCGTCGTCATCACCGTTACAATCATTATCAAAACCAACAACAATAACAGTAACAATGCTTACATTCAAACAGCTTTCTTAATACTACTGCACTTAACACGATCATCTTTAAACAAAGCTTATCTTAGCTGAAATTGAGAACCGAAATCAGTCCAATTGTGATGGTTTGTTACCCAATAACGGTGTTCTTGGGGGCAACCACGGTGACGTCGTTATCACTTATGAAGTGTAATCATTATTCTGAATTACTTTTCAGAAAGCTGACCAAGTGCCCAGATAACAGAATCAATTTTGGAAAACTTCCCTGGTCGGTCCGAAAGCTTCTCAGACCCGTGCAATTCGTATTATAATCGTGCGTTTTGTAGAGCAGATCTAATTAAAACCACCGAGCCGGGACACACACGCAAGACATACAGAGGCGCAAATAAACCAGCGCTTTAAGGCAAGCGAGAAGAGCTAATTGACCGCACTTCCTTAAAAAAAAAAATAGAATTTAAAGTATAAAGTATTTACTTTCCATTAAATCACAGAAACTAGGTTCAAAGGATTTTGAACACTGTAGGGCATATATACTGATCGGAGTACAATTAAATTTCTCAGAAAAACATAAACATGTAGGTAATATCAGAGATATTTTAGTCAACAATGCGATATTCTTCACTCATACACAGTAAAAAGAACCTTCAGATATTGGAGGCCATCTACATTAAATCCAAACAACTCACACTTAATAAGATCACGTTTAAATCTGGACATAACACATTACATTGCATTTGAATACATGGTTCAGTTGTCATTTATCACGCGGTGTGACGTCATAGAACCGCATTGCAAATTTGCGAACTGCGTTTGTTATTTTTGGTAACTATTGCTGTTGCCTAGCGGAGTTTTGTATCAATACAAAATAAATATCGTCGCTGATGGTGGATGTTATTGCGTCACCGTCTTAATAACCTCTCTGAAGATGGCTCATGTGAGCCGAAAGCTTAGAACCAAATTAATAAAAAATTATCCAAATGTTGGAGAATTTTTGTGTTTATTTTCAACTGAAATTAAAGCCAAAATACGACGTTTAGAATGGCTCATGATTAAACATAATAGACATTCATTGTCTCTTATATTTAGCAGTATGTTTAGAAAATTATTTGCTGCCTCGATACACTATATATATATATATATATATATATATATACTTAATTGCAATAAAGCAGCACTAATTACTATGCCCGAAAAACCAATGCTAACCTCTTAGTAACTTAAATCGTCAATAACCCAACGAGGACTACCTCGTAGGTTAAATAAAGGAGAAGAAAAAAAAGAAACAAACCAAGCACAAGGACAATGCGTCAAGAGCTTGTTTGAAAGAAAAAAAACCAAGACGAAAACCTTAACAGTAAAGTGCTCTATACGAAAGTAAGGAAGTAGAGCAAAAATGCAGTACACTAAATCTAAAAACGAGCCAACACGTTTTTAGATTTAGTGTACTATATATATATATATATATATATATATATATATATATATATATATATATTTAAACATATACAGTTGAATATAAAAAACAATGAATGTCTATTATGTTTAAATAAAGACAAAACTTCTCCAATATTTGGATAGCTTTTTATTAAGTTGGTTCTAAGCTTTCAGCTCACATAGGCCATCTTCAGAGAGGTTACAAGGACGTTAACATAAAAATATCCACCATCAACGACGATTTTATCTTGTGTTGACATAAAACTTTGCTAAGCAACAATGACAGTTACCAAAAATAGCAAACGCAGTTCATAAATTTGCGGTTCTATGACGTCACACCGCGTGAGAGCTCGAAATGATAGCAGAACCATATATTTAAATCCAATGTAATGTATTATGACTAGATTTAAACGTGATTTTATTAAGTTTGGATTTAATGTAGATGGCCTCCAATATCTGAAGGTTCTTTTTACTGTGTGTATGAGTGAGAATTATTGCATTGTTGACTAAAATCTGTCTGATATTACCTAGATGACAATTCTTTTCTAAGAAATGTTGTTTAATTGTACTCTGATCATATATATATATATATATATATATATATATATATATATATATGTGTGTGTGTGTGTGTGTGTGTGTGTGTGTGTGTGTGTGTGTGTGTGTGTCATCCACATACAAGCCTGTTTCACAACTTATCACTTAGATATCTATTTGCTTTTGGCCAAAGTCGAAACTCGACAGATTTGGTGTAAGTTGGAGTTTCTACTCACTAAGCTATAGGCGCATAGGCTGAGAGAAGGGACATTTTAGCGTGTTATATATAAGCGGTGTATACACACGCCAATCAGTAGAAAGACTCAATTTATTGCTGATGAGTAAATCTCAAAAGTGGTAACTGTTTTTAGAATTTTCCTCTCCAGAAAGCTCAATCGTAATAGTCGTTCATGTTATGTTACAACACATTAGAAGAAGTCAAATTTATCGATAGCTATGCTCTTTCGTTTCCTATTAGAGCACACTTCAAATTTTCTTATGTGAAAGAAAGTTTAAAATTACTTAATTCGCGTCGCTTTTGCATCTTTATTAAAATAGAAGGTTATAAGATGCATTTTAGGGACTTGATCCTTTTTTTTTTAATGCCGGAAAGGCAAAAATGTCTCACAGGCGACAAAAAAGATATGTGCTGTGTACGGAGATGGTGCTTTAGCTGACAGAATTGTACGGAAGTGATTCGCTAAGTCTAGAATTGTTGATTGTAGTCTTATTGATGAAGAACGCCTAGGCAGACCCCCCCCCCCAAATCATTACAGATGATGATCAAATCACGTCTGATTGAAAATAACTCCATCACACAACGCAGTAATTGGCAGAAACACTAAATTAATAAGAAATTAACATCCATAAGCACTTAGTGAAGTTTGGGTACACAAATCGCTACGATGCTTTGGCGCAACATCATCTGAATTAAATGAATCTTTTGGATTATATTTTTATTTGTAATTTGCCCCGTAGAGATGCAATGAAAATGTTCTCTTTTTTAAGCAAATTGTGACGATTGATGAGAAATAGATAGATTACAACAATGTTCAGCAAAAAAGATCCTGGTGTAAGCGACATGAACCAACTTTAGCCACCCCAAAGCAGAGCAAAGTTATGCTGTGCATCTATATATGAGCTTTTTTTGGACTATAAGTTTTTGCAAATTAACCAGTAAATTGATTCTGAAAAGTATTGCTTGCAACTGGACGAATTAAAGGCTGTAATTCAAGAAAAACACCCAGAATTATCAATTAGGAAAAGAGTTATTAGGATAATGCCAGATGTCTCGTTTGCTTTGGCGACGTGGCGAAAATTGCTACAGTTTGGTTGGGATGTGTTGCACTACTCACCATCTTGACCAGGCATTGCTCCTTTGGATTTTCATTTATTCTGGGAAGACGGGACCTTCAAGTTGAAGAAAAAACAGAGAAAGTTTGTACAACAAACTGGTTCTTAGTTCGTTGAATAAATATTTAATGGCATAATTTTTTTTTTTGAATTTCCTGTAAAAATTGGCATGAACTTTCCGGAAAATCCAATATATATATATATATATATATATATATATATATATATATACAGGGTAAATTGTTGCCATTTTATATTTTTAATTTCGTGTTGTGAGAAAAAGATCTCCATGACGCATCTAATTTCGCCAGAAATGTGAAAAAGACATGCTGTTCTGCTTCGCATTCGTACCGGAAGCTCTAATACAAACATTTCAAAGCGTTTGGGCGTCAATCCGATGATAGTGTAGAAGATTCGGAGAGAGATGAGTTTAATGTTGATTACGAAGGTGCAATAACTAGTGATGGTGACGTTATGCCTCCATTCATTTTTCCACAGGGCTTCAGTCTCAGAGTAGCACTAATCTCTCAACATCAACTGCGTTGAGGACTTAGAGCTGCTCTGGGTCAAGAGGGTGGTTGCTAGAAGTCTCTATGTCTGACAAAATGTTGCATCTTGCCACACAAGTAGGAAAACCTAATCATGACTGTCAGACCATTTTTACGACAATATCAAACTTTACATGTAACCACCTAACGCCATAGACTGTAACCCTCTTGATTATTATGTGGGGGCGCAGATGATCGCCCCCCTTCAACACAAAAAAACTTCTTGTCGGACCAAAGATGAATTTCAAGTAATGATTTTGACAGTATTTACCAACTTAAACAAGGAGACCGTTCAGAAGAAATGCAGAAGATTTCGAAGTCATGTGGAGGCCGTTGTTGAAGCCAAATGCAATTTTGTTGGCTAAATTTACTTTTTAGTATTTCAAGATATTTTTGTGCAGTTTTGGTTAATATTCCTGTTAAAATGAAATGTTAGTATTATTTTAATTATTGCGCAGTTTAGACAGCAATTTATCGATCGCAACTAGTATATATATATATATATATATATATATATATATATATATATATATATATATATATGTGTGTGTGGGGGGGGGTCTTCGTTGCCAGATTGTTGTGGAGTTGTTACGAAACTTCGCCGCAAAATTGTAGTGACCAGTTTGTGTCGGAAGTATGTCACGGGACATGAAGGTAGGTTCAAAACAGTGTATTAGTATAACAAGAAACATGGTAATCAAAGGAAGTGTTAATAATAAGTAACTAGAAATAAGTAAATCCGAAGGTATTATTACGCTGCTTATTGTCTGATTAGTAGCTGTCGTCAACTGCGGTTAATTGCTTTCCTAGCTACTCCTTAACTGCTCTCCGGAAATCACGCAGGTAACTATATATATCAAGAAGAAGAGTCCATTCCTCGTAGAAGGGCACCATATATATATATATATATATAGGAAAGAATATTAATAAAAAAAGTTTTGGATTTAAAAACGTACTATATATATATATATATATATATGAAGTTAGTACTATATATATATATATATATATATATATATATATATATATATATATATATATATGAAGCTCAAATGCTGCAATTGGAAAAGAACGACCATTTGGATGACAGTATCTACTATAATTAAATCAATAAAGTGTCCAAATTATATAATGTCAAATAGAGAAGATTATCTGAAAATAAATAAATTGTCCGCATTGATATTTACCCATGTCTCCTCGCAGGATGTAACACAATAGCCGGCTTAATCTGGGAACACGGCGTGTACACTCGGGCCAAGCAAAAAAAATTGCCCAGACCCTGCATCCTTCTGTTGCGCTGACATTGACAGCGATGATACAATATGCCCTCTCTAGTGCAATGGTGAGGGTGCAGCCTTGTACAACAACTCCCCAGGGCCGGAAACGTCACAGTATTTATATTTCTCAGCTGCGTCTCTGTCCACGAACATAGCCACAACAGAGTCGCACTCTGCTCGAATACAAAGATGCAACCGAGAGATGATGAACGGGAGATGAACATAATGTCTGTCTTGATATTTACCCATCTTCCCCACTGAGACGGTATGCGACACAAGATCAGGCTTAATGTGAAGAACCCGAAAGCATGCGCTCGGTCCAAGGTAAAAAATGCCCTCCACTACAACCGTCGGTTGCCTTGGCCTGAATAGCGTCTGATCCACCTGATCCTTCTACGTATTAGCCTTCTACCTCTTCTTGGCAAAGCGTCAAGGTGCAGTAGATATCGGTTCAGAATGAGAAAATCGGAGATCAGAGTTGAATTCGTTCATTCACTTACGTGCAGATATCCTAGGGAAAGGCATTGATCCGTTACTTCTTCCTCAAACTATTGGTTAAATAGCAGGACAGATTGGGTTCTATAGTCTTGGTTGGTAACCACTCTACTACAGAAAGTAATGGCAACTTACTACCGGAAAATCTTCTGCCCGGTTAGTCACGTCTCTTTCGAGATATGACCGCTTAAGCGTGTATCACGTATGGTACATAACTGACTGACTGACTAGAATTAACTTTAAGTTGATTAAGCACCTCACACCGCATATTCTTCTTTCAGATAAAAAATATGACTTTCAATTCTGTAGATCAACTGCTGATGTGCTAATGATTATATCAAGCTTTTGATAAGAATGTTGAAAGTCGGTATGTTGATTTGAACATCTTGAAGGTAGGTTTTGCATGCTGGTCTTCTTCATATATTGAAAGTTTATGACATTTTTGGACTGGTTTTGAACTGATTTAATCTTTCTTACCAAATCGTAAAATGAAAGTTATCTTAAATGGCCACGCTTCTAGATCCTTTTGCATAAATGCAAGTGCCACTCAGAGCACTACTAGTGTACCTACACTGTTTCTAATTTTCATAAATTAACTTACTGATGTAATCAGTTCTCTACATGCTATCTATGCTGATGAAACAGCTATTTACTCCTGTCTTTATAGTAAGTTTGATCGGTTCGATAAGGTCAAATTAGAAGCTGATCTAAAAAATGACATGCAATCTGTTTTTAAATGGTACAAGAAGTGGCTGATTAATTTTAAACCTTTAATCATTTGAGAAACCCTTTTTTATCATCTATTTTTCTTGCCAAAATCTATTTTACATATTTATAACTTTACCATGCTTTGGAAATCGTTGCCATATCTGGTCTAGAGATTCTGGTATATATTTAGAACTTCTTGACACAATCCAAAGGAGTCCTAATCTGGTATCTAAGCTTCAGACTTTTCCCCATCGCTGTAACGTAGGTTCTTACTGTGTCATTTCTATAGAAAATTCATTGTAATTGTTCAGATGAAATTTCTGATGTGGTACCTAGACTTTATGAGTTTAAGCATAACACTAGATTAACGACAAAGTCTCATCATTTTACGGTTGAAATGGTCAGGCTTAACCGCAAGTTCTATATAAAAATGTCTTCTATCATTCTTTCTGTTTGTGGAATTTTATTCCGATTTCTTGCTTCTCAGTCACATATGATCCTCAAAAATTTAAATGCAATATCAATTGTTATATTATGTCTTTTAATTCTTGTTCCTTTAGCGACCTTTTTTTGTAAAATTATTCTCAAATTTAAAATGTTGAATTTTAAGTAGTGATATACACCTACAGGACAATTTAGGCTAATATTTAAAGCTTTCGTTTAATTCCCACAAAATAAGCGAGCGTCTGGAATTATAATGTTTAGCTTGATTTGAAGAAGTTGTCCTCATCAAGCAGACAATTTAGGTGAATATATAGAGCATTCATTTAATACACTCAAACAAAACTCGCGTGCTAAATTATAACGTTTAATTCAATTTGAAGTAGTGATCCTCACCTATCCGACAATTTAGGCGAAAATTCAAAGCCTTTACCGGCTTTCTTGATTTCGAAACCTAAATTAAAGCGTTCTTTCCCCTTTAACTGTTGATAGTGTGTTTAAACGTTCTGAAACCTACGAAGATCGTGTTTAACTTCTCAGATATCACGCTATCATTGAGTACAGGGTACTACTACTCTTCATCTACTCGATGTCAAGACCGGTGGCTGTAAGTTTTTAATAGCGAGTTACGAACGATTATGTGAATGAAGGCTAACCACCCACAAATGTGGGTGGGATACACGTGATCTGAATATGGATGCTTAATCAGTGAACCGAATGTAAGACACCGGATACTATGGAAAGCTCTTTGATAGGCTTCCATATATTCTTATGTAATCTACAGAAACAAGGAACCTACTTCTTCTCCCACATTGCAGAGGAGTGCGTCTGCAGGTTCACCATGAAAAATAAAAATAAAAAAATAAAAAGGAATTCAGAGAAAAGGAAATAAAAACAGAAAAAAGAAGAAGATAAAAATAATGAGAACTAATGTATAAAAGAGAAAAACGAATAAAACGAGAAGAGGCAGAAACACTCCTTTACACAGACGCGCTAACACACACACACACATACACACACAGATATATATATATATATATATATATATATATATATATATATATATGCATAAATATTAGTCTATATATATATATATAGTGTATCGAGGCAGCAAATAATTTTCTAAACATATACTGTTAAATATAAGAGACAATGAATGTCTGTTATGTTTAATCACGAGCCGTTCTAAACGTCGTATTTTCGCTTTAATTTCAGTTGAAAATAAAGACAAAAATTCTCCAGCATGTCAACAGAAAATAATATCGTCGGTGATGGTGGATGTTATTGTCTTACCGTCTTAATAACCGCTCTGAAAATGGCTCATGTGAGCCGAAAGCTTAGAACCAAATTAATAAAGAATTATCCAAATGCTGGAGAATTTTTATTTTCAAATAACAACCCTGCTCCGTAAAAAGCAGTTTGTTACAGAAACAGCCACCAAAAGTTGCTGCCCTATGCATCATTGGCTGTGATGGATAAATGATGATATTTTATATACATAATATAAAATAAAAAAGTATATAAAAATTAATCATAATTATATATATATATATATTGAGATTTGTGTATTTAGGCATCAAATGTTTCTTTAGACTTGTCAGATTAAATAAACCGCAAACATTATGTCTGCTTATTTTTAATAAAATCCGTTCATACTCATGGATAATCTTTCGCATATTTTAATTAAAAGATGTCAGAAATGAGTTGTAACGTTGACAGATTATCATTCATTTTTTCAATCTCCTTCCGAGATCATCTTCAGGGGTGTGAGTTATGGTAACAAAAAATAGTTAATGTTGTTATGATGAGATTATGTAATTTAATATTTGTGTATTTAAGCCGCAAACTTTCTCTTAAACATGTAAGAGTAAATAGTTTATTAAAAATAAGCAGACACAATGTTTGCAATTTATTTAATCTGACATATCTATCTATCTATCTATCTATCTATCTATCTATCTATCTATCTATCTATCTATCTTTTTTTTTTCTTTATATTTCACCTGATCTTATATTTACTTTCTTTTTCCAAATGATTTATTTCTCCAAACGTCTTTTGGGTGTACTTTTATCCATTATCAAAGATGAATTTTATTTTGCTTTAACTAAATATATAAGGTGCTCATGTCACGTTCCTACAGACGTATATAAATGTTCTCTTCATTGGTCCTGCGTTATTGGTCCTGCTCAGTCTCTCTACTTCTGCGCATTTATTGTTGAGCCATTCCTCTTAGTTTGTCTGCATTTGTTCCTTATCTCCCTGTGAACTTTCTTGTACTCTGCTCCATGTCTTGGCGTTATTTTTGTCTCCTTTGCATCATGTGGAGAATCTCTTCAGTCATCCACTTGTTTTCTCTTCTGCGTCTGATTGCCTTTTGGGCAATATTGTTCGCTGAGGTCACCATCGCTTCCTTTAGTGAGTCCCATTTTGAGTGCCCTTTTCCAATTTGTTCTTCATATTTCCTTCTCACGCTGTTATTGTATTCTTTCTGCAGGGTAAGGTCATTCACAAGCGTGTTGTATTGTAGCCTTGGTGATGTGCTGGGCTTCTTCAGTCTCCGGAGTTTCACCCTTAGTTTGCGGACAGGACGGCTACCTAGACTATACAGTTTAGAGAGAACAGTTCTTAATAACTATTACAGAGGCGCCATCGTGTCCACAAGCACTGTGGATATCTAGGTTGGAGATGATAGCAGAAACAATGGAAGGATTATATGCATATCACTCAAGAGAGACACAGTTCTAAGAGGGAAGTTAGGCAGGGATACTCCGGATGAGTTAAGAGTAGAGTTTAAGGAAGAATTTACGGGCAAAGCATTCAGCTTTATCAACAGAGCACGATACTATCCCAAATTGGTTGCACTTATTTAATGTCCTATTACAGAGCCACCAGTAATCACGAGAGCCAAAGTTGTTAAAGGCTATGCTAAGAATGATTTTTTCTCTTGTCTTTTTATTTATTTTCATCCTTCACAGGTACACTATCTGAAAATAACACACACACACACACACACACACACGCACACACACACACACACATATATATATATATAGTCGGTATAAACCTGACTAAATGATAGAGTACTGGATTTTTATATGACGCTTGTTCTTCAATATGGCAACGAATGCTTGAAAATCGCATCAAAGATGAAAGAAAGACTTGAAGCAGAGACAGTGGAATCTCAACTTACGAACACCTTTACTTACGAAAAACTTGCCATACGAACAAAAATTAGTTAGAAAAATCGTTTCCACTTACGAATTAATTTCGACTTCGAAATTCAGAATGGGTTTCCTGCCAATGCATTTCAGACCAGATATTTGATATAAATGTACCGTAAATACTTTACATATATTAATATAATTTATTTCATGTTTTTTCTGTATTTTTTATCATTGTTTACTCGACTACATTTTTACTACAGTTGTAAATAATCAATCCATTTTCACCTCGGTCAAGATTAGGTTAATCCTTTATATTTTTTGTGGTAGTGGTCATCTTGAAAGTTAGTTTATAGATAGATATTTGAAAGGGAGAGGAGAAAAAGGAAAAAATAGGGAAGTATGAAAATAAATACCCGGCTGACAGATCTTTATCACCGGGTGGTGTTCTTTCGACCAATCAGAATAGCTAAAAGTGGTCATATGACTAGCGATTGAATTACTCCGATAGAATAAATAACACGTTTTATTGAACGTATTTTTTGCCTCTGGATGTGAACTGAATGCTGATCACATTACGGTCGGGTCACGCAAACAAAGGGCTATGTTGCCTAGACCCGAAACTTCTGATGATTTGCAAGGAACAACACTGATGACATATCCGGAGGTAGCTCTTAAATGTGTATGAAAACGATTTTAATCTTATCGAAATATACTGTATTTGATATTTTCATGTTTTATATATTATACTATTATATATTTCATATATAATAATATAATATTCTAGTATTGTACAGTATCAAAACATTTTTTACTGTATTTTATACTGTACTGTACTCTATAAATATTTGCAGATATATTTTATACTGCACTTTTTATTCTTATATATTATTATGTACGTTATTATATTTATATATACGTTATTATATTATAATATATTTCATATAAAATACTATATTCTATTATTATACAGTACATATTTTTATACAGTTGCATCACACTACATTAAGCGAGAAAATAACAAAATTCTTTTAACACCAAAGATAAACGGAAAGCAAGGATTCTGATAGCATTCACTAACTTAAACAAGGAGGACATTCAAAAATGTTGCAGGAGATTCTGAAGTCGTCTGGAGGTCGTGGTTGAAGCCAATCGGAATTTGTCTGATTAAATTTACTCTAGTATTTCCAGATATTCTTGTGTGATTTTGATAAATACATCTGTTAAAATGAGATATCAGCGATATTTTCAGTTTGAGTCATTTAGACGACAATTTATCCATCGCAGCGTTTATATATATATATATATATATATATATATATTGAAAACAGAAAATAGGGGTTTTTCGAACGAGAGAAATTGGTATAGATGGGAAAAGTGTGAGAAGCCGTGAACGTTTTGTTTATAGTGTAGATTTATTATTTTGTCATTTGGCATTATAAATCGATTTTTGCAGGAAGACCTAAGGCAGGTAGTGGTGGATTGTTATGACTCCATTTCATGTTTTTTCATATCTCGCTAACATCCCTAGCGTTACATAGACAAAGTTCTTCTTAGTGTGTGGGCTGTACTTAACAAAACAATTTTTTTTATATCCCTTCAGCTGAAGTTTCCTGGGATTCTTTCAATGTATTTTTTGTTCCATTTTTTATCATTCCAAGTGCACCCACTATCACTAGTACGATACTTGTTTTCGAATTCCTTGGTTGCTATGTTACAATCCGCTGGACAAGCCATATCAATTAATAGGCAAGTTTTTTTTTTTTGATTTTTAACATTAATGTCCTGCCTATTTACTTCAATTTTTCTGTCTGTATAGATGATGTAATTCTATATAATGGTGACATCTTCTATTTCTGTAACCGGTGCTGGGTGATGTTCATACCAGTGTTTGTTTACATATTTTCCATAGTGTTTGCACATTGTCCAGTGTAAATATTGCCCTACTATATCGTGACGGTTTTTATATTCATTTGGTACAAGTACAGAACATCCTGAGATTAGATGGTCTATTGTTTCATGGTATTTATCACAGAACCTGTATTTTGGATCCACATTATTATGTATAATATTTGCCTGAAAGTTCCCAGTGAAAAGACTTTGCGCAGCAAGAATAAAGCCTTCAGAAGCACGTAACCACCGATGAGTATTAACTATCAGCATTGGGTTTCTAGCGTGTTCTAGATACTGGCCATACTTGCTTTTTGTATAATAACATTCAATCAGTTAAGTGCAATGCGTGATACACGCTTTAGGCTATCATGTCTCGAAAGCGACATGACTGACTGGGCAGAAGATTATTCCGCAGTAGATTGCTATTGCTTTCTGCAGTAGACTGGTTGCCAGTCAAGGCTATAGAACCCAATCTGTCCTATTATTTAACCCTTAACTGGAGGGAAGAGAGCTTGATTAATACTTTTCCCAAGGGTATTTGTGCGTAAGTGAATGCAAGGAATTCAACTGGAATTCGAACTCGGCTCCCGGATTTGTCGTTTCGAGTCGATATCTACTGCACGTTAATGAACATCCATTATGTGTCCATAATGGTATTTGAGTCACAACACGTGTTTCGAGTCCAAAGTTGACTCTCTTCAGGTGAATCAATTTGTTACCTTATATATCGTTTGTCTTGTTGCTGTTATTATTTTTATACACCTCTACCCTTCAACTAACCTTATTTCTTCTCGATGCAATTTTTTTTTTTTGAATATTCTGAGTTAAATGTAACACTTGATTTTTCGGGTTTGACAAAACAGTATGTAACTTTTACTACCGCCGAAATAGATTCTGGGTTTATAACCATTAATGTGTTGAGTTTCCGCCTCAGTATTTTATATTGCTCTGGGTAACATCTATTGAGCTCCTAATTTTTATTTAAATAATATTTAAATAATATTTAATAATTTAAATAATATTTAAATAATATTGTATATTAATCTTTTAGATAATCCTTTCCGTTTTTACAGGTTTATCATTTTTTTCTTGGATTCTATAGCCTTGGTTGACAACCAGTCTACCACAGAAAATAATGACAACCTACTGTGAGAAATCTTCTGCTCAGTCTGTCATGTCTGTTTAGAAACATGATCTAACATGATCGCCCTTCTGAAGAACCACATTTCTGATGTCTCAAGTGTCTTATTTATCCACATGGAAGTTGTTCAGCATTCACTGTCATGTATAAAAACCGATATTATATAAAAGTTAATCTCTCTTCTCTTTATTTATAATGAAATTTTCCTGTTTCTTAATACTTTACTCAGCTTTTGAAAGACATTTTTCTCTACTTCATTGTAAGCAAAAATAAAAATACTCACAAAATAGTTGTGAGCCTAAAAATATTATATTTATAATTTTCATAAATGTCCGAATCCGATGACACTTGAGTGATCTCTGAAACAAATAACCAGTTTATAAGTGTTGTCTACAAGGAATCAGGTATAAATAGAGTTCATTCCGTTGACCGCATTTCACCCAAAGGCTTACGCGAAACCTGAACTTTTTTCTTTTTAATAATCTCCCCCCAAGCAAGGCATTCTACTCCCACTGTTGCGCAGAAGGTTTCATTGAGGAAAGTGATGAGAAAGAGGGGTTAGTGATAGGAAATGTCAGGAGGAGGGTAAAAGACGGATGAGAATACCGGGAATGGGGGTGGAGTAGAGGGAAAAAGAGATTGAGAGAATGGATGCGAGTTAGTGTGATAGGAGATGTCTAATGACCTTACATTTAAATTCCTGGAGATTGTAGCTGTCGGGGAAGCAAGTATATGAAAAGGAATTCCACGGGTGTCAAGTGCGTGAAAAGAAGCCGTTAGAGTAGAAATTGGGGTTACATTTTATCGGTTTCACTGTAAAAGGGTGGAACCTAGTTGCTAATCTAGTAGCTCGTGTAAATTCATACCTAGGAGGCACCAGTGATCTAAGTTCATTAAAGCAGAATCCGTGAAAGAATTTATAGAAGAGGTACAGGGAAGCCATGTCACGCCGGTGAGACAGCGACTTTTTCCAACCAAATCCCTACAACCCACCATTTATGTAGATGGTTGCTGGGCGATCAACCCGTCTTGCTTCATGGATAGATGTCCAGAGTTGGTGATATGAATGTGAAAGCAGGACGTAATAATAGACGATATCATAAATAGATAATTATTAACTCTAGACATGAAGACCAAAAGTGGTCAAAATTTGAATGTTCTGGAAAGCATCCACAGGGGAATATGTTCTACAAAGTATCGGATCTTGCAAAGACCCTTTCGGAATGTAAATTGTAGGATGGATTCAATTTGGTCGATACATGGTCTTTATTTATCTAAGTTATAGCCCGGGCATGATCTTCTCTACCACAAATTCTCATGTTTGGTCATTTTGTTAAATTTTTAAAATTAGGTCGATGGAATATGATAAATCTTTTGGGAACAGCGATAATGTTGTTTTGGCAACTCTTACAATATATTCGCACACTCAAATATACACACGCATACACACGCGCTCACAAATGAATACAGTACTCAATATAAAAATAGAACAATGCGTATTTATTATTGATTAATATTAATTATTAAAGAACAATGTATCATCAAGTAGTTAATGATGGTAACTACCTGAAACAAAATGTACAATTTTGTAGTAGTTTGTAGCTTGCACATATTCTAACGTAATAATCAATAATATATATATATATATACTACAATCTAAACGAACTCTAATCAAGCCTATATAACACAATTTTCGATTCTACGCAAATAACTATCTCTGCTCTGAAATGTATCGTAATATCAACAAATGTAAACAATGTTACGGAAAATCTCGAAGATTAACGAAATGGTTTTTACAACCGACATATTGAAATTATTTGTTTGAACATCATTTTTAGTCGATACTTGTATTTGAATAGATCGTAGAGAAGCCACCACGCGACTACAAATGATGCTACAATCTAAACGAAGTCTAATCAAGCCTATATGACACAATTTTCGATTCTACGCAAATAACTATCTCTGCTCTGAAATGTATCGTAATATCAACAAATGTAAACATACAATGTTACGGAAAATCTCGAAGATTAACGAAATGGTTTTTACAACCGACATATTGAAATTATTTGTTTGAATATTATTTTTCATCGATACTCGTATTTGAGTAGATATTCTGTTTTTCATCAGACAATATATATATTTATTTCTACCGGCCTGATTATTTACGATGAATTTTGTACGAAAATGTGCGTCATTCGGCCGGATTAGAAAACATTATATGTGTATATAATTTGTTCAAAGCACGAACTAATCATAAAAAATGGCATTATATGCAATGGAGATGTAATAGTAGCTTCACGAATAATGAGAAGGGACATATTAAAAGGAGTACATGATAACGTATATTGTGGCATAACAGCAACGAAGACTAAAGTTGCAAGCGTGGCGGTCAGGATATTCAAAAGATGTAGAGGAATATGTTAAGAGATGCCCGAAATATGCAATAATAAAGAACTTCAAGCACGCAAAATTTACTCATGGCCGAAGGAAGCAGAGACATGGGTTAGGGTCCATATGGATCACGCACATATCTGAGGATTATTCTTAGTATTATTGAACTCATATTCAAAATGGCCAGAAATTGTCAGAATAAAAGCCAACACAATAAAACAAATACTAAGAACAATATTCTCAAGGAATGGAGTACCCCAGACACTACTCACCGACAATGCACCCGAATTTTGCGATGAGAATTTATGTGCGTGGTTGAAACAAATTAGATGCATCCCATAAATGACACCAGCATATCATCCACAGTCTAATGGCATCACGGAAAGAATAGTACAAACCCTGAAAAGGGGATTAAAAGCATTCTCACCACGAACGGAAAACATAGTAGTGTATTTACTAAAAATGCTTCACTGTTACAGAGCGTCACCAATAATAGCGAGAAAGAAAACGGATGGAGATTTAAGATTATGTGGTGATTATAAGATAAGGGTAAAGCAGCATATGTTCAGACTCGTTTCTGTGGCCAAATATCGAAACTGCAAGCCACGAATTGGCAAAAAATTGAGTACTTGCAAAAATTGATTTCAAGTCAGTATACAGTCAAATAGAAATTGACAAGAAATTCAAGGAAATAACCACAATAAACGCTCTTGTAGTCTTATTAAGATGGACACGTTTACCTTTTGGGATAAAACATTTTCACCACTAACGGAAAACATAGAAGCATATTGACTAAAAATGCTTCACTGTTATAAATCTATTCCACACCCAGGAAGGAAAATGAGCTCATCAGCATTAATGGGAAGATAAATCAGAGCTCCCATAACTATGTTCTTTACAACGAGAGAAAATGTGTGGTACAGACAGAAAAAAAAAGAGACTAATCCAGAACAAATTTCCTGATGCGAAAAGGTCACTACATGCCTATATTAGAAAAGTAGGGACAAAATATACTGGCACGTTTCAGATCAATACAGAAGCAGATACGATCTGGAGGATGTGGAAATGGAAAGTCAAAATCAGGAAAGGTATAAAAGTGGAACAAAGCGGGAAATGGAAGAAGGTGAGAATGAGGAGATGGACGAAGAGGAAGAGGAACATGAAGAGAGACCGAGATCCCCATTAAAAGTGGAACAGAGCAGAAAATGGAAGAAGGTGAGAATGAGGAGATGGACGAAGAGGAAGAGGAACATGAAGAGAGACCGAGATCCCCATTAAAAGTGGAACAGAGCAGAAAATGGAAGAAGGTGAGAATGAGGAGATGGACGAAGAGGAAGAGGAACATGAAGAGAGACCGAGATCCCCATTAAAAGTGGAACAGAGCAGAAAATGGAAGAAGGTGAGAATGAGGAGATGGGCGAAGAGGAAGAGGAACATGAAGAGAGACCGAGATCCCCATTAAAAGTGGAACAGAGCAGAAAATGGAAGAAGGTGAGAATGAGGAGATGGACGAAGAGGAAGAGGAACATGAAGAGAGACCGAGATCCCCATTAAAAGTGAGACAGAGCAGGAAATGGAAGAAGGTGAGAATGAGGAGATGGACGAAGAGGAAGAGGAACATGAAGAGAGACCGAGATCCCCATTAAAAGTGGAATAGAGCAGGAAATGGAAGAAGGTGAGAATGAGGAGATGGACGAAGAGGAAGAGGAACATGAAGAGAGACCGAGATCCCCATTAAAAGTGAGACAGAGCAGGAAATGGAAGAAGGTGAGAATGAGGAGATGGACGAAGAGGAAGAGGAACATGAAGAGAGACCGAGATCCCCATTAAAATTTGAACAGAGCAGGAAATGGAAGGTGAGAAGGAGGAGATAAACGAAGAGGAAGAGGAACATGAAGAGAGACCGAGATCCCCATTAAAAGTGGAACAGAGCAGGAAATGGAAGGTGAGAATGAGGAGATGGACGAAGAGGAAGAGGAACATGAAGAGAGACCGAGATCCCCATTAAAAGTGGAACAGAGCAGGAAATGGAAGGTGAGAATGAGGAGATGGACGAAGAGGAAGCGGAAAATGACGAGAGACCGAGATCCCCATTAAAAGTGCAACAGAGCAGGAAATGGAAGGTGAGAATGAGGAGATGGACGAAGAGGAAAAGGAAATGAAGAGAGACCGAGATCCCCATTAAAAGTGGAACAGAGCAGAAAATGGAAGGTGAGAATGAGGAGATGGACGAAGAGGAAGAGGAACATGAAGAGAGATCGAGATCACCATTAAAAGTGGAACAGAGCAGAAAATGGAAGAAGGTGAGAATGAGGAGATGGACGAAGAGGAAGAGGAACATGAAGAGAGACCGAGATCCCCATTAAAAGTGGAACAGAGCAGAAAATGGAAGAAGGTGAGAATGAGGAGATGGACGAAGAGGAAGAGGAACATGAAGAGAGACCGAGATCCCCATTAAAAGTGGAACAGAGCAGAAAATGGAAGAAGGTGAGAATGAGGAGATGGACGAAGAGGAAGAGGAACATGAAGAGAGACCGAGATCCCCATTAAAAGTGAGACAGAGCAGGAAATGGAAGAAGGTGAGAATGAGGAGATGGACGAAGAGGAAGAGGAACATGAAGAGAGACCGAGATCCCCATTAAAAGTGAGACAGAGCAGGAAATGGAAGAAGGTGAGAATGAGGAGATGGACGAAGAGGAAGAGGAACATGAAGAGAGACCGAGATCCCCATTAAAAGTGAGACAGAGCAGGAAATGGAAGAAGGTGAGAATGAGGAGATGGACGAAGAGGAAGAGGAACATGAAGAGAGACCGAGATCCCCATTAAAAGTTGAACAGAGCAGGAAATGGAAGGTGAGAAGGAGGAGATAAACGAAGAGGAAGAGGAACATGAAGAGAGACCGAGATCCCCATTAAAAGTGGAACAGAGCAGGAAATGGAAGAAGGTGAGAATGAGGAGATGGACGAAGAGGAAGAGGAACATGAAGAGAGACCGAGATCCCCATTAAAAGTGAGACAGAGCAGGAAATGGAAGAAGGTGAGAATGAGGAGATGGACGAAGAGGAAGACGAACATGAAGAGAGACCGAGATCCCCATCAAAAGTGGAACAGAGCAGGAAATGGAAGAAGGTGAGAATGAGGAGATGGACGAAGAGGAAAAGGAAATGAAGAGAGACCGAGATCCCCATTAAAAGTGGAACAGAGCAGGAAAATGGAAGGTGAGAATGAGGATATGGACGAAGAGGAAGAGGAACATGAAGAGAGACCGAGATCCCCATTAAAAGTGAGACAGAGCAGGAAATGGAAGAAGGTGAGAATGAGGAGATGGACGAAGAGGAAGAGGAACATGAAGAGAGACCGAGATCCCCATTAAAAGTGGAATAGAGCAGGAAATGGAAGAAGGTGAGAATGAGGTGATGGACGAAGAGGAAGAGGAACATGAAGAGAGACCGAGATCCCCATTAAAAGTGAGACAGAGCAGGAAATGGAAGAAGGTGAGAATGAGGAGATGGACGAAGAGGAAGAGGAACATGAAGAGAGACCGAGATCCCCAATTAAAAGTTGAACAGAGCAGGAAATGGAAGGTGAGAAGGAGGAGATAAACGAAGAGGAAGAGGAACATGAAGAGAGACCGAGATCCCCATTAAAAGTGGAATAGAGCAGGAAATGGAAGAAGGTGAGAATGAGGAGATGGACGAAGAGGAAGAGGAACATGAAGAGAGACCGAGATCCCCATTAAAAGTGAGACAGAGCAGGAAATGGAAGAAGGTGAGAATGAGGAGATGGACGAAGAGGAAGAGGAACATGAAGAGAGACCGAGATCCCCATTAAAATTTGAACAGAGCAGGAAATGGAAGGTGAGAAGGAGGAGATAAACGAAGAGGAAGAGGAACATGAAGAGAGACCGAGATCCCCATTAAAAGTGGAACAGAGCAGGAAATGGAAGGTGAGAATGAGGAGATGGACGAAGAGGAAGAGGAACATGAAGAGAGACCGAGATCCCCATTAAAAGTGGAACAGAGCAGGAAATGGAAGGTGAGAATGAGGAGATGGACGAAGAGGAAGCGGAAAATGACGAGAGACCGAGATCCCCATTAAAAGTGCAACAGAGCAGGAAATGGAAGGTGAGAATGAGGAGATGGACGAAGAGGAAAAGGAAATGAAGAGAGACCGAGATCCCCATTAAAAGTGGAACAGAGCAGAAAATGGAAGGTGAGAATGAGGAGATGGACGAAGAGGAAGAGGAACATGAAGAGAGATCGAGATCACCATTAAAAGTGGAACAGAGCAGAAAATGGAAGAAGGTGAGAATGAGGAGATGGACGAAGAGGAAGAGGAACATGAAGAGAGACCGAGATCCCCATTAAAAGTGGAACAGAGCAGAAAATGGAAGAAGGTGAGAATGAGGAGATGGACGAAGAGGAAGAGGAACATGAAGTGAGACCGAGATCCCCATTAAAAGTGGAACAGAGCAGAAAATGGAAGAAGGTGAGAATGAGGAGATGGACGAAGAGGAAGAGGAACATGAAGAGAGACCGAGATCCCCATTAAAAGTGAGACAGAGCAGGAAATGGAAGAAGGTGAGAATGAGGAGATGGACGAAGAGGAAGAGGAACATGAAGAGAGACCGAGATCCCCATTAAAAGTGAGACAGAGCAGGAAATGGAAGAAGGTGAGAATGAGGAGATGGACGAAGAGGAAGAGGAACATGAAGAGAGACCGAGATCCCCATTAAAAGTGAGACAGAGCAGGAAATGGAAGAAG
This sequence comes from Ascarosepion bandense, assembly GCA_037127315.1. NCBI lineage: Eukaryota > Metazoa > Mollusca > Cephalopoda > Sepiida > Sepiidae > Ascarosepion > Ascarosepion bandense. The sequence goes on along the minus strand of JBBBDQ010001018.1, from coordinate 3,910,224 downwards.
GTGAGAATGAGGAGATGGACGAAGAGGAAGAGGAACATGAAGAGAGACCGAGATCCCCATTAAAAGTTGAACAGAGCAGGAAATGGAAGGTGAGAAGGAGGAGATAAACGAAGAGGAAGAGGAACATGAAGAGAGACCGAGATCCCCATTAAAAGTGGAACAGAGCAGGAAATGGAAGAAGGTGAGAATGAGGAGATGGACGAAGAGGAAGAGGAACATGAAGAGAGACCGAGATCCCCATTAAAAGTGAGACAGAGCAGGAAATGGAAGAAGGTGAGAATGAGGAGATGGACGAAGAGGAAGAGGAACATGAAGAGAGACCGAGATCCCCATTAAAATTTGAACAGAGCAGGAAATGGAAGGTGAGAAGGAGGAGATAAACGAAGAGGAAGAGGAACATGAAGAGAGACCGAGATCCCCATTAAAAGTGGAACAGAGCAGGAAATGGAAGGTGAGAATGAGGAGATGGACGAAGAGGAAGAGGAACATGAAGAGAGACCGAGATCCCCATTAAAAGTGGAACAGAGCAGGAAATGGAAGGTGAGAATGAGGAGATGGACGAAGAGGAAGCGGAAAATGACGAGAGACCGAGATCCCCATTAAAAGTGCAACAGAGCAGGAAATGGAAGGTGAGAATGAGGAGATGGACGAAGAGGAAAAGGAAATGAAGAGAGACCGAGATCCCCATTAAAAGTGGAACAGAGCAGAAAATGGAAGGTGAGAATGAGGAGATGGACGAAGAGGAAGAGGAACATGAAGAGAGATCGAGATCACCATTAAAAGTGGAACAGAGCAGAAAATGGAAGAAGGTGAGAATGAGGAGATGGACGAAGAGGAAGAGGAACATGAAGAGAGACCGAGATCCCCATTAAAAGTGGAACAGAGCAGAAAATGGAAGAAGGTGAGAATGAGGAGATGGACGAAGAGGAAGAGGAACATGAAGAGAGACCGAGATCCCCATTAAAAGTGGAACAGAGCAGAAAATGGAAGAAGGTGAGAATGAGGAGATGGACGAAGAGGAAGAGGAACATGAAGAGAGACCGAGATCCCCATTAAAAGTGAGACAGAGCAGGAAATGGAAGAAGGTGAGAATGAGGAGATGGACGAAGAGGAAGAGGAACATGAAGAGAGACCGAGATCCCCATTAAAAGTGAGACAGAGCAGGAAATGGAAGAAGGTGAGAATGAGGAGATGGACGAAGAGGAAGAGGAACATGAAGAGAGACCGAGATCCCCATTAAAAGTGAGACAGAGCAGGAAATGGAAGAAGGTGAGAATGAGGAGATGGACGAAGAGGAAGAGGAACATGAAGAGAGACCGAGATCCCCATTAAAAGTTGAACAGAGCAGGAAATGGAAGGTGAGAAGGAGGAGATAAACGAAGAGGAAGAGGAACATGAAGAGAGACCGAGATCCCCATTAAAAGTGGAACAGAGCAGGAAATGGAAGAAGGTGAGAATGAGGAGATGGACGAAGAGGAAGAGGAACATGAAGAGAGACCGAGATCCCCATTAAAAGTGAGACAGAGCAGGAAATGGAAGAAGGTGAGAATGAGGAGATGGACGAAGAGGAAGAGGAACATGAAGAGAGACCGAGATCCCCATCAAAAGTGGAACAGAGCAGGAAATGGAAGAAGGTGAGAATGAGGAGATGGACGAAGCGGAAAAGGAAATGAAGAGAGACCGAGATCCCCATTAAAAGTGGAACAGAGCATAAAATGGAAGGTGAGATTGAGGATATGGACGAAGAGGAAGAGGAACATGAAGAGAGACCGAGATCCCCATTAAAAGTGAGACAGAGCAGGAAATGGAAGAAGGTGAGAATGAGGAGATGGACGAAGAGGAAGAGGAACATGAAGAGAGACCGAGATCCCCATTAAAAGTGGAATAGAGCAGGAAATGGAAGAAGGTGAGAATGAGGAGATGGACGAAGAGGAAGAGGAACATGAAGAGAGACCGAGATCCCCATTAAAAGTTGAACAGAGCAGGAAATGGTAGGTGAGAAGAAGGAGGAGATAAACGAAGAGGAAGAGGAACATGAAGAGGGCAGGAATCCCCATTAAAAGTGGAACAGAGCAGGAAATGGAAGAAGGTGAGAATGAGGAGATGGACGAAGAGGAAGAGGAACATGAAGAGAGACTGAGATCCCCATTAAAAGTGGAACAGAGCAGGAAATGGAAGAAGGTGAGAATGAGGAGATGGACGAAAGGAAGAGGAACATGAAGAGAGACCGAGATCCCCATTAAAAGTGAGACAGAGCAGAAATGGAAGAAGGTGAGAATGAGGAGATGGACGAAGAGGAAGAGGAACATGAAGAGAGACCGAGATCCCCATCAAAAGTGGAACAGAGCAGGAAATGGAAGAAGGTGAGAATGAGGAGATGGACGAAGAGGAAGAGGAACATGAAGAGAGACCGAGATCCCCATTAAAAGTGGAACAGAGCAGGAAATGGAAGAAGGTGAGAATGAGGAGATGGACGAAGAGGAAGAGGAACATGAAGAGACCGAGATCCCCATTAAAAGTGGAACAGAGCAGGAAATGGAAGAAGGTGAGAATGAGGAGATGGACGAAGAGGAAGAGGAACATGAAGAGAGACCGAGATCCCCATTAAAAGTGGAACAGAGCAGGAAATGGAAGAAGGTGAGAATGAGGAGATGGACGAAGAGGAAGAGGAACATGAAGAGAGACCGAGATCCCCATTAAAAGTGGAACAGAGCAGAAAATGGAAGAAGGTGAGAATGGGGGATATGGACGAAGAGGAAGAGGAACATGAAGAGAGACCGAGATCCCCATTAAAAGTGAGACAGAGCAGGAAATGAGAAGAAGGTGAGAATGAGGAGATGGACGAAGAGGAAGAGGAACATGAAGAGGGGCCGAGATCCCCATTAAAAGTTGAACAGAGCAGGAAATGGAAGGTGAGGAAGAAAGGAGATGGACGAAGAGGAGAACATGAAGAGAGACCGAGATCCCCATTAAAAGTGGAACAGAGCAGGAAATGGAAGAAGGTGAGAATGAGGAGATGGACGAAGAGGAAGAGGAACATGAAGAGAGACTGAGATCCCCATTAAAAGTGGAACAGAGCAGGAAATGGAAGAAGGTGAGAATGAGGAGATGGACGAAGAGGAAGAGGAACATGAAGAGAGACCGAGATCCCCGTGCAAAGTGAGACAGAGCAGGAAATGGAAGAAGGTGAGAATGAGGAGATGGACGAAGAGGAAGAGGAACATGAAGAGAGACCGAGATCCCCATCAAAAGTGGAACAGAGCAGGAAATGGAAGAAGGTGAGAATGAGGAGATGGACGAAGAGGAAGAGGAACATGAAGAGGCCGAGATCCCCATTAAAAGTGGAACAGAGCAGGAAATGGAAGAAGGTGAGAATGAGGAGATGGACGAAGAGGAAGAGGAACATGAAGAGAGACCGAGATCCCCATCAAAAGTGGAACAGAGCAGGAAATGGAAGAAGGTGAGAATGAGGAGATGGACGAAGAGGAAGAGGAACATGAAGAGAGACCGAGATCCCCATTAAAAGTGGAACAGAGCAGGAAATGGAAGAAGGTGAGAATGAGGAGATGGACGAAGAGGAAGAGGAACATGAAGAGAGACCGAGATCCCATTAAAAGTGGAACAGAGCAGAAAATGGAAGAAGGTGAGAATGAGGAGATGGACGAAGAGGAAGAGGAACATGAAGAGAGACCAGGATCCCCATTAAAAGTGAGACAGAGCAGGAAATGGAAGAAGGTGAGAATGAGGAGATGGACGAAGAGGAAGAGGAACATGAAGAGAGACCGAGATCCCCCCGTTAAAGTGGAACAGAGCAGGAAATGGTAGAAGGTGAGAATGAGGAGATGGACGAAGAGGAAGAGGAACATGAAGAGAGACCGAGATCCCATTAAAAGTGGAACAGAGCAGGAAATGGAAGAAAGGTGAGAATGAGGAGATGGACGAAGAGGAAGAGGAACATGAAGACCGAGATCCCCATTAAAAGTGGAACAGAGCAGGAAATGGAAGAAGGTGAGAATGAGGAGATGGACGAAGAGGAAGAGGAACATGAAGAGAGACCGAGATCCCCATTAAAAGTGGAACAGAGCAGAAAATGGAAGAAGGTGAGAATGAGGAGATGGACGAAGAGGAAGAGGAACATGAAGAGAGACCAGAGATCCCCATTAAAAGTGAGACAGAGCAGGAAATGGAAGAAGGTGAGAATGAGGAGATGGACGAAGAGGAAGAGGAACATGAAGAGAGACCGAGATCCCCATTAAAAGTGGAACAGAGCAGGAAATGGAAGAAGGTGAGAATGAGGAGATGGACGAAGAGGAAGAGGAACATGAAGAGAGACCGAGATCCCCATTAAAAGTGGAATGAGCAGGAAATGGAAGAAGGTGAGAATGAGGAGATGGACGAAGAGGAAGCGGAAAATGACGAGAGATCGAGATCGCCATTAAAGATAGAACATAAGCGACAGGTGAAAGAACAGAATAAAACAAAAGTAGTTAAGAGAAGAACAACGCTGTAAGGAGGTGTAGTATAGTATGCAGATAAAGAGACCAGTATAGATAGAGAGTACTTTGAGAAGTAGGACAGAAAGTAGTCAATCATGACAGAGGATGTGGTGATACCGACCGAACAAAAGCGAGCAAACCGGATGTTGGCTCTATGCCGGCCAGAAAGATAATGAATAAAAATCATTTCCGCGCAAGTGGATCCGCACAGATGTTCCGGTTGAAAAATAAAAATTAATCAAATCTCCAATTACCATTTCTCGAGCCTACGCAAATTTTATTTATCAGCCAATGGGAAGCCCGTAATCAAATACAAGGATGAAATTCAAAACTAGCTTTTGATCCAAAAAGCAGATATAAAAAGCGGAGACACAAAAGCTTCGTCAGACAGACTTACGGTGACAGGAGAATGTAATTAATATCCCCTTGACTTAAGTCGAGCGGCTACTTAACATTCGCCTCTCTTAACCTATCATAATTTCTTCCCTGCCTCAAAAGTATTATTGACTTCAGGAGTGACCTTTTCAAAGACATTCCACACAAACCAACTGACTGACCTACTGACCTTAGAAGTAGCAACTTCTAAATGAACATTATTTAACTACAAGACGCTTCTGCATTCCGAAGCCTTTATCTCTTTCAGTTCATCATTATTTTCCATGAACTCTTTTACCTCCGTTGGACTTATATTCAAGCATTATTTTAATTGTAAAACATTAATTAAAATGTGTATATATATATATAAATGTTATTTTAAACTCAAATTGTCTTTCTTGATTTTATAATCATGTTATGAATTATAGTGGGCTATCTTCCCACAAGGCCAAATTCCGTTAACCTGCTACGGTATACTACTACCCTTCGCTAGAACGGAATCCTACTACTACTAGAAAAGAATAAGAAGAGAAGATATACCCGCTATAAGAACACTCAAAGCTGAAATATGACGACTGCTGCTCACACTGATATGCGAAACCTAACAATAACCTAATTCTAGACGCAGCTTCGTATAATTCAATCACAATTTTGTTTTGGTTAGTTGATTCATAGCTGTGAAATAAGTACTTACTTTTCAATCACTCAGATAGAAGATATGATAAACTAATTCTAGACGCAGCTTCGTATAATTCAATCACAATTTTGTTTTGGTTAGTTGATTCATAGCTGTGAAATAAGTACTTACTTTTCAATCACTCAGATAGAAGATATGATAACCTAATTCTAGACGCAGCTTCGTATAATTCAATCACAATTTTGTTTTGGTTAGTTGATTCATAGCTGTGAAATAAGTACTTACTTTTCAATCACTCAGATAGAAGATATGATAAACTAATTCTAGACGCAGCTTCGTATAATTCAATCACAATTTTGTTTTGGTTAGTTGATTCATAGCTGTGAAATAAGTACTTACTTTTCAATCACTCAGATAGAAGATATGATAAACTAATTCTAGACGCAGCTTCGTATAATTCAATCACAATTTTGTTTTGGTTAGTTGATTCATAGCTGTGAAATAAGTACTTACTTTTCAATCACTCAGATAGAAGATATGATAACCTAATTCTAGACGCAGCTTCGTATAATTCAATCACGATTTTGTTTTGGTTAGTTGATTCATAGCTGTGAAATAAGTACTTACTTTTCAATCACTCAGATAGAAGATATGATAAACTAATTCTAGACGCAGCTTCGTATAATTCAATCACAATTTTGTTTTGGTTAGTTGATTCATAGCTGTGAAATAAGTACTTACTTTTCAATCACTCAGATAGAAGATATGATAAACTAATTCTAGACGCAGCTTCGTATAATTCAATCACAATTTTGTTTTGGTTAGTTGATTCATAGCTGTGAAATAAGTACTTACTTTTCAATCACTCAGATAGAAGATATGATAAACTAATTCTAGACGCAGCTTCGTATAATTCAATCACAATTTTGTTTTGGTTAGTTGATTCATAGCTGTGAAATAAGTACTTACTTTTCAATCACTCAGATAGAAGATATGATAAACTAATTCTAGACGCAGCTTCGTATAATTCAATCACAATTTTGTTTTGGTTAGTTGATTCATAGCTGTGAAATAAGTACTTACTTTTCAATCACTCAGATAGAAGATATGATAAACTAATTCTAGACGCAGCTTCGTATAATTCAATCACAATTTTGTTTTGGTTAGTTGATTCATAGCTGTGAAATAAGTACTTACTTTTCAATCACTCAGATAGAAGATATGATAAACTAATTCTAGACGCAGCTTCGTATAATTCAATCACAATTTTGTTTTGGTTAGTTGATTCATAGCTGTGAAATAAGTACTTACTTTTCAATCACTCAGATAGAAGATATGATAAACTAATTCTAGACGCAGCTTCGTATAATTCAATCACAATTTTGTTTTGGTTAGTTGATTCATAGCTGTGAAATAAGTACTTACTTTTCAATCACTCAGATAGAAGATATGATAAACTAATTCTAGACGCAGCTTCGTATAATTCAATCACGATTTTGTTTTGGTGAGTTGATTCATAGCTGTGAAATATCTAATTAATTTCCGAACAGCCAAATGTATATGATAGGCTAAGTCTAGACGTAGTTTCGTATAATTCAAGCAGGATTCTGAATTAGTTTGTTGATTCATAGCTGTGAAATATGTAATTACATTTCGAACATCCAAATAGATATAGAATAAACGAATTCTAGAAGCAGTTTCGTATTATTCAACCACGATTTTGCCCCAGTTGGTTGATACATAGCTATAAAATAAAAAATTACTTTCTTTACAACAAAATAGAAGTTATGATAATATAATTCTAGACGTAGTTTCGTATCATTCAATCCCAATTTTTATTTGTTTTTCTGATTTATAATTCATACTTGAAAAGCAAATGATCGCTTTACCATCACTGTAATATATATGCCCGCTAATAGCGAAACTTTATAAAGTTTCTTCATATATTTAATCAGTCTTTACTCCTCGCTGTTATTAATACAACTGCCACATTATCATCTCATTACATTTAGACAGCTTAGTTATGGAGAGGAGGGAAACAAAAAGAAAGCTGATACATCAGGAAAAGACAGCTGAAGTTTTTGGGGCATATAATGAGGAAAGCGGGCTTCGACAAAATGATGCTCACAGGACGGGTAGAAGTAAGGAGAGACAAGGGGAAGCAACGGGTGGCATACTTGATGAACTTGAGCAGATGAATGGCTGAGCGGGAGTTGAGCTGGTATAACAGGAAGGTGTATTAAGAGCTACTAGGGATAGGTGGGTGTGGAGGGCCATTATTGCCGTCTTTTGCAGGCAAAATTACATTTCTTTTTGTTCATGGTCAAGCCTGCTTTTTTTAATCTAATAAAAATGTGCTTTGTTTTGTATTTTAATTCTTTAAATTTCATCCCCACAAATTTATTGTTTTGGTATATTATCATATTTTTACTTTTCCCAATCAGACGTATATGATTGGAAGTTTTAGCCCAAAATGTAAACGTGTCCATCTTAATAAGACTACAGGAGCGTTTATCTTGGTTATTTCCTTGAATTTCTCGTCAATTTCTATTTGACTGTATACTGAATTGAGATTAATTTTTGCAAGTACTCAATTTTTTGCCAATTCGTGGCTTGCAGTTTCGATATTTGACCATAGAAACGAGTCTGAACATATATGCTGCTTTACCCCTATCTTATAATCATCACATATCCTTAAATCTCCATCAGTTCTTTTTATCGCTATTATTATTGACGATCAACTACCACCTTGAGTTACACTGTCCAGCATGCCTTGTTGTATCATTTTGTTTAATTTTGTTACTACCAAAGGTAGGAGATGAATTTCTATTTGACTGTATACTGACTTGAGATCTATCTGACTTGAGGGGTATCGCACATAGAAGGAGTCAATGTAGCACGATGTCTTTTTAGTTCTCATCAGTGTGTTTTAGGACACCTCGACGTGGTGTATTCAGGTTAGCAAGCTCGTCTTGCTAGAAACTATTACAATTGAGTATTGAATTCGATCCTCACTGGATGCTCTATACTTTCGGCCTTGTGCCACATCTAAGCGGTGCTTAGGAAATCAGCTCAACTCATTAGCATGTTTGTCATTCCAGATTTGTAATCTAATAAATTTGTTTTGGCACAGGAACATTTTTTTTTTATCAGACCAAAGTTTATCCGGAAATATTAACCAACCCCATCATCATCATCATCATCATCATTTATCTTCTACTTTGAACATTATATAATCAAAGGTATGCAAACATATATCGAAATAGGAACCGGCTTAGTGGCAGAAGGAGTTATGTATTTCCCAGCAGTACCTGGTGTCGGTGTTTGAACTGAGGCAGGAAGCTATGTTTTCAGTTACAGAATTATATGCCTGGTTGAATGCACCAGCTATTTAGCAGTTAATGCAATGCTAAGTGACCTCAAGTAGAACCCATAAATTCAATCTATTGCCAAAGATGCTTAATAAATGTTTGGCTCATTTTATCGGTCCAGGAAGTACTTGACTCCTCCTGTAATATTTTATCTCTATAAGAGCTGAATTAGCCAAAAAAATGTAAAGGAAAGAGTATTGCAACTAGACCTGGACTAGAGTCGCTTAATCTACAATTTCCAGCCTCTGTACAATTCTAAATCGTTTAGGAGATCGTGTGGTTGTGTGGGTGAAAACATCTCCATTCTGAAGCGTTGTTCCAACAAATGCAACGCTACCAGGCTATCGCCATTATATCAATGGCAAATGTTCAAATGAGCTTCATATTTTAGTTCCACTAGCTCAGAAATTTACGGCCACGCCACGCCTCGCCTCGCCACGGAGTTGAATAACCTCTATTTCCTCTGTGTTCGAAATGTAAGAAGGATATTTCAGTCATTCACATTTTTTCCCAAGAACTGCTACTTTGCGTGGCAGACCCCTGCTTGGATACTACCCTGAAGAGCTCTTAACCTGTTCCAGACAACGGTAAATCGCTATCTAACCTCCTTCATATTCACTTCTACTAACTTCTATTCATTTGTCGTGAACAAAACAAGTTCTAGATTTAAACATTCAAATGCTAAGCACTGACTCATTGATTTTGCTAGAAATTAACGAATTTTCTCGAATTTACAAATTATGCTTAACACACTCAATGCAAAATGTTTTTCGGCTAATAGAAATCTAGGAAGCAATTAAGAACAAAATTAAAAGACCAGAATCACATCCGGGAGTGAATTCCAAAATGATCTGTTCGAAGCCCCGACAAACGAAATAAAAGACGGAGCAAGCTCGACCGTCGCCAGAGAGATAAGACGACGAGCGTAATTAACACGTCCCTTGACAAACGTCTAGCGATCGCTATTATTGTCTCTATCTTTCTCTCTCACCTTTCACCTCAGCGATAACTTCAAAGACTATCCTATCCAACAATAAACACTCATACATACATACATACATACATACATACATACACTACTGGCCATAATTATTAAGCCACCCCAGTGTTTTAAAAAATGATGTATTTCATACTATTTTTAGTATTTATTGCCAAGTGAATAATTGTAAATGAAAATAGAATGGTTCTTTTGTTAATACTGTGCAATAACATGTGCATCAAATGCATTTATAAATATTTAATAATTACCTATATTGCAGTTTCATCAATTAAAGAATTAAGAAAATTAGGGTGCTTCGGACGAGTTCATCTTTGCTTCTATGCCATGTAAAATCTTGCAAAGTAACGATAACGAAAGAACTATTCTATTTTCATTTAGAATTATCCATTTAAAAATAGTATGAAATATATCATTTCTTTAAAAATACTGGGGTGGCCTAATAATCATGGCCGGTAGTGTACATACATACGTTCCTGTCTACGTACTCATAAACTCACTCTTGCAATGACTACTACGAACTCTTGATACTCTTAACTTCCTAATACTGTTTCTCAATGAACATTAACTTCTAGCAATTCATGTTATTCTTTTTCATTAATAAATTTCTATTTAAACATGCAAAAGGTATAGTTTTATTCTTCCACCAATCTACCTGCTGATATTCTTCTGATAATTCTAGATAAAATCTGGAAGTTGTAGGAAGTTTGGCCAATTTAATAAACATTAACCATCTCCCTACTGCTTCAGATTCATGTCGTACATCCCATTTATCCTTATCATTCCGACTGAAATCCTTTAGCTTACGCAGTTTTCGAGCTGTTTTCTTAAAGACCAAATCAAGCCTCTAAACCAGCGGTTTCAACTGTTGGTTGGGCGATGAGCAACTGAACAGAAAATAGTGGACGACTGGGAATTTTAGTGGGCGATATGGGATTTTTAGTATTTTTTTTTTTAAATCGTATCACCCCGAGCAAGGCGGCAACGCCACTGATGTGTAGGGGGCTACGTAATAGTGAAAACTTTGGAAAAGATAAAGCTGGAAACCACATCCTAAACAGGGAACAAGAGATGAGCCTCTTAACCTGTTCAATAGACATGGGTGGAGTGTGAACTGGGCGATAGATAGATCTATCTACTCCAATTGAAAAAAAAAACAAAGTGAGAAGATTGGAAAAGAAAAAGCCGGAAACCACATCCTAAACAGGGAACAAGGGATGAGCCTCTTAACCTGTTCAATAGACATGGGTGGAGTGTGAACCGGGAAAAAGATATTTCAACATATGCTTCCCCAAAAATAATATTCAAAGGTGATATGTACAGAGCCTATAGAAAAAAATGAATTGAGAATAACTGGGTCACATTCCAAGATAAAATAAAAATATCCCTGAAAGCAAGAAATATTTTGATATTTTCTAAAGATTTTTAATTGGTCATTTAGTTCTTCAGACTAATTAACATTTTCTTTCGGATATAAATCAGATAAGGGAGGACCAGGAGCAACAAATATATTCGCTATCTTTATTTCTTATTATTGTATATTATTTTTAATTTTACAATTATGAATAAAAATCGTTTAGTTTTCTGTCAACACTAACCGAAACAATAAAATTGACTAGAAAATGCCAAAAATAAACATGATTTCCAAATTTAAAATGTTATTATGGATTACATGCAAGAATCAGAGTATAAATAGTTATTATGGTTACATGCAGAGTCAGAGTATAAATAGTTATTATGGATTACATGCAAGAAGTCCCAGTATAAATAGTTATTATGGATTACATGCAAGAGTCCCAGTATAAATAGTTATTATGGATTACATGCAAAGTCCCAGTATAAATAGTTATTATGGATTACATGCAAGAGTCAGAGTATAAATAGTTATTATGGATTACATGCAAGAGTCCCAGTATAAATAGTTATTATGGATTACATGCAAGAGTCCCAGTATAAATAGTTATTATGGATTACATGCAAGAGTCACAGTATAAATAGTTATTATGGATTACATACAAGTGTCCCAGTATAAATAGTTATTATGGATTACATACAAGTGTCCCAGTATAAATAGTTATTATGGATTACATGCAAGTGTCCCAGTATAAATAGTTATTATGGATTACATGCAAGAGTCAGAGTATAAATAGTTATTATGGATTACATGCAAGTGTCCCAGTATAAATAGTTATTATGGATTACATGCAAGAGTCAGAGTATAAATAGTTATTATGGATTACATGCAAGTGTCCCAGTATAAATAGTTATTATGGATTACATGCAAGAGTCAGAGTATAAATAGTTATTATGGATTACATGCAAGTGTCCCAGTATAAATAGTTATTATGGATTACATGCAAGAGTCCAGAGTATAAATAGTTATTATGGATTACATGCAAGTGTGTCCCAGTATAAATAGTTATTATGGATTACATGCAAGAGTCAGAGTATAAATAGTTATTATGGATTACGTACAAGTGTCCCAGTATAAATAGTTATTATGGATTACATGCAAGAGTCAGAGTATAAATAGTTATTATGGATTACATGCAAGTGTCCCATTATAAATAGTTATTATGGATTACATGCAAGAGTCAGAGTATAAATAGTTATTATGGATTACATGCAAGTGTCCCAGTATAAATAGTTATTATGGATTACATGCAAGAGTCAGAGTATAAACAGTCATGTGGATTACATGCAAGTACGGTATAAATAGTTATTATGGATTACATGCAAGAATCAGAGTATAAATAGTTATTATGGATTACATGCAAGTGTCCCAGTATAAATAGTTATTATGGATTACATACAGAAGTGTCCCAGTATAAATAGTTATTATGGATTACATGCAAGAGTCAGAGTATAAATAGTTATTATGGATTACATGCAAGTGTCCCAGTATAAATAGTTATTATGGATTACATGCAAGAGTCAGAGTATAAATAGTTATTATGGATTACATGCAAGAGTCCCAGTATAAATAGTTATTATGGATTACATGCAGAGTCAGAGTATAAATAGTTATTATGGATTACATGCAAGTGTCCCAGTATAAATAGTTATTATGGATTACATGCAAGAGTCAGAGTATAAATAGTTATTATGGATTACATGCAAGAGTCCCAGTATAAATAGTTATTATGGATTACATGCAAGAGTCAGTATAAATAGTTATTATGGATTGCATAGAAGTCCCAGTATAAATAGTTATTATGGATTACATGCAAAGTCCCAGTATAAATAGTTATTATGGATTACATGCAAAAGTCACAGTATAAATAGTTATTATGGATTACATGTAGTGTCCCAGTATAAATAGTTATTATGGATTACATGCAAGTGTCCCAGTATAAATAGTTATTATGGATTACATGCAAGTGTCCCAGTATAAATAGTTATTATGGATTACATGCAAGAGTCAGAGTATAAATAGTTATTATGGATTACATGCAAGTGTCCCAGTATAAATAGTGGTTATTATGGATTACATGCAAGAGTCAGAGTATAAATAGTTATTATGGATTACATGCAAGTGTCCCAGTATAAATAGTTATTATGGATTACATGCAAGAGTCAGAGTATAAATAGTTATTATGGATTACATGCAAGTGTCCCAGTATAAATAGTTATTATGGATTACATGCAAGAGTCAGAGTATAAATAGTTATTATGGATTACATGCAAGTGTCCCAGTATAAATAGTTATTATGGATTACATGCAAGAGTCAGAGTATAAATAGTTATTATGGATTACATGCAAGTGTCCCAGTATAAATAGTTATTATGGATTACATGCAAGAGTCAGAGTATAAATAGTTATTATGGATTACATGCAAGTGTCCCAGTATAAATAGTTATTATGGATTACATGCAAGAGTCAGAGTATAAATAGTTATTATGGATTACATGCAAGTGTCCCAGTATAAATAGTTATTATGGATTACATACAGAGTCAGAGTATAAATAGTTATTATGGATTACATGCAGTGTCCCAGTATAAATAGTTATTATGGATTGCATGCAAAAGTCAGAGTATAAATAGTTATTATGGATTACATACAAGTGTCCCAGTATAAATAGTTATTATGGATTACATGCAAGTGTCCCAGTATAAATAGTTATTATGGATTACATGCAAGTCAGAGTATAAATAGTTATTATGGATTACATGCAAGTGTCCCAGTATAAATAATTATTATGGATTACATGCAAGAGTCAGAGTATAAATAGTTATTATGGATTACATGCAAGTGTCCCAGTATAAATAGTTATTATGGATTACATGCAAAGTCAGAGTATAAATAGTTATTATGGATTACATGCAAGTGTCCCAGTATAAATAGTTATTATGGATTACATGCAAGTGTCCCAGTATAAATAGTTATTATGGATTGCATGCAGAGGTCAGAGTATAAATAGTTATTATGGATTACATGCAAGTGTCCCAGTATAAATAAGTTATTATGGATTACATGCAAGAGTCAGAGTATAAATAGTTATTATAGGTTACATGCAAGTGTCCCAGTATAAATAGTTATTATGGATTACATGCAAGAGTCAGAGTAGTAGTTATTATGGATTACATGCAAGTGTCCCAGTATAAATAGTTATTATGGATTACATGCAAGAGTCAGAGTATAAATAGTTATTATGGATTACATGCAAGTGTCCCAGTATAAATAGTTATTATGGATTACATGCAAGTGTCCCAGTATAAATAGTTATTATGGATTACATGCAAGTGTCCCAGTATAAATAGTTATTATGGATTACATGCAGAGAGTCACAGTATAAATAGCTATTATGGATTACATGCAAGAGTCAGAGTATAAATAGTTATTATGGATTACATGCAAGTGTCCCAGTATAAACAGTTATTGGATTACATGCAAGTGTCCCAGTATAAATAGTTATTATGGATTACATGCAAGAGTCACAGTATAAATAGTTATATGGATTACATGCAAGAGTCCCAGTATAAAGAGTTATTATGGATTACATGCAAGAGTCACAGTATAAATAGTTATTATGGATTATGCAAGAGTCACAGTATAAATAGCTATTATGGATTATTTGCAAAGAGTCTGATATAAATAGTTCTTATGCATTACATGCAAGTGTCCCAGTATAAAGAGTTATTATGGATTACATGCAAGAGTCACAGTATAAATAGTTATTATGGATTACATGCAAGTGTCCCAGTATAAATAGTTATTATGGATTACATACAAATGTCCCAGTATAAATAGTTATTATGGATTACATGCAAGTGTCCCAGTATAAATAGTTATTATGGATTACATGCAAGAGTCCCAGTATAAAAAGTTATTATGGATTACATGCAAGAGTCACAGTATAAATAGTTATTGTGATTTACATGCAAGAGTCACAGTATAAATAGTTAGCAGATTTACGTAGGAGTCAAATGTAAATAAATTCTTTAATAGGATTACATGCAAGTGTCCCAGTATAAATAGTTATTATGGATTACATGCAAAGTCCCAGTATAAAGAGTTATTATGGATTACATACAAGAGTCACAGTATAAATAGTTATTATGGATTACATGCAAGAGTCACAGTATAAATAGCTATTATGGATTATTTGCAAGAGTCACAGTATAAATAGTTCTTATGCATTACATGCAAGTGTCCCAGTATAAAGAGTTATTATGGATTACATGCAAGAGTCACAGTATAAATAGTTATTATGGATTAACATGCAAGTGTCCCAGTATAAATAGTTATTATGGATTACATGCAAGTGTCCCAGTATAAATAGTTATTATGGATTACATGCACAAGTGTCCCAGTATAAATAGTTATTATGGATTACATGCAAGAGTCCCAGTATGAAGTTATTATGGATTACATGCAAGAGTCACAGTATAAATAGTTATTATGGATTACATGCAAGAGTCACAGTATAAATAGCTATTATGGATTATTTGCAAGAGTCACAGTATAAATAGTTCTTATGCATTACATGCAAGTGTCCCAGTATAAAAGGTTATTATGGATTACATGCAAGAGTCACAGTATAAATAGTTATTATGGATTACATGCAAGTGTCCAAGTATAAATAGTTATTATGGATTACATGCAAGAGTCCCAGTATAAAAAAAAAAAAGAGTTATTATGGATTACATGCAAGAGTCACAGTATAAATAGTTATTATGGATTACATGCAAGAGTCACAGTATAAATAGTTATTATGGATTACATGCAAGTCCCAGTATAAAGAGTTCTTATGGATTACATGCAAGTGTCCCAGTATAAATAGTTATTATGGATTACATGCAAGAGTCCCAATATAAATATTTATTATGGATTACATGCAAGTCCCAGTATAAATAGTTATTATGGATTACATGCAAGAGTCCCAGTATAAAGAGTTCTTATGGATTACATGCAAGAGTCACAGTATAAATAGCTATTATGGATTATTTGCAAGTCACAGTATAAATAGTTCTTATGCATTACATGCAAGTGTCCCAGTATAAATAGTTCTTATGCATTACATGCAAGTGTCCCAATATAAATATTTATTATGGATTACATGCAAGAGTCCCAGTATAAATAGTTATTATGGATTACATGCAAGAGTCCCAGTATAAAGAGTTCTTATGGATTACATGCAAGTGTCCCAGTATAAATAGTTATTATGGATTACATGCAAGAGTCCCAGTATAAAGAGTTCTTATGGATTACATGCAAGTGTCCCAGTATAAATAGTTATTATGGATTACATGCAAGAGTCCCAGTATAAAAGAGTTCTTATGGATTACATGCAAGTGTCCCAGTATAAATAGTTATTATGGATTACATGCAAGAGTCCCAGTATAAAGAGTTCTTATGGATTACATGCAAGTGTCCCAGTATAAATAGTTATTATGGATTACATGCAAGAGTCCCAGTATAAAGAGTTCTTATGGATTACATGCAAGTGTCCCAGTATAAATAGTTATTATGGATTACATGCAAGAGTCACAGTATAAATAGTTATTATGGATTACATGCAAGAGTCACAGTATAAATAGCTATTATGGATTATTTGCAAGAGTCACAGTATAAATAGTTCTTATGCATTACATGCAAGTGTCCCAGTATAAATAGTTCTTATGCATTACATGCAAGAGTCCCAATATAAATATTTATTATGGATTACATGCAAGAGTCCCAGTATAAATAGTTATTATGGATTACATGCAAGAGTCCCAGTATAAAGTTCTTATGGATTACATGCAAGTGTCACAGTATAAATAGCTATTATGGATTACATGCAAGTGTCCCGGTATAAATAGTTTTATGAATTACATGCAAGAGTCACAGTATAAATAGTTATTATGGATTACATGCAAGAGTCCCAGTATAAAGAGTTCTTATGGATTACATGCAAGTGTCCCAGTATAAATAGTTATTATGGATTACATGCAAGAGTCACAGTATAAATAGTTATTATGGATTACATGCAAGAGTCACAGTATAAATAGCTATTATGGATTATTTGCAAGAGTCACAGTATAAATAGTTCTTATGCATTACATGCAAGTGTCCCAGTATAAATAGTTATTATGGATTACATGCAAGAGTCACAGTATAAATAGCTATTGAGATTATTTCAAGAGTCAGGTATAAATAGTTCTTATGCATTACATGCTAGTGTCCCAATATAAATATTTATTATGGATTACATGCAAGAGTCCCAGTATAAATAGTTATTATGGATTACATGCAAGTGTCCCAGTATAAATAGTTCTTATGCATTACATGCAAGTGTCCCAATATAAATATTTATTATGGATTACATGCAAGAGTTCCAGTATAAATAGTTATTATGGATTACATGCAAGAGTCCCAGTATAAATAGTTATTATGGATTACATGCAAGAGTCCCAGTATAAAGAGTTCTTATGGATTACATGCAAGAGTCCCAGTATAAAGAGTTCTTATGGATTACATGCAAGTGTCCCAGTATAAATAGTTATTATGGATTACATGCAAGAGTCCCAGTATAAATAGTTATTATGGATTACATGCAAGAGTCACAGTATAAATAGCTATTATGGATTATTTGCAAGAGTCAGAGTATAAATAGTTCTTATGCATTACATGCAAGTGTCCCAATATAAATATTTATTATGGATTACATGCAAGAGTCACAGTATAAATAGTTATTATGGATTACATGCAAGAGCTGAGTATAAATATGTTATTATGGATTACATGCAAGAATCCTATATAAACAGTTTTTATGGATTTTACTTGCAAGAGTCCCAGTATAAATAGTTATTATGGATGGAAAGAATCAGAGTATAAATAAATAGTTTTTATGGATTACTTGCAAGAGTCCCAGTATAAATAGTTATTATGGATTACATGCAAGAGTCCCAGTATAAATAGTTGGTTATGGAATACATGCAAGAGTCCCAGTATAAAGAGTTCTTATGGATTACATGCAAGTGTCCCAGTATAAATAGTTATTATGGATTACATGCAAGAGTCACAGTATAAATAGTTATTATGGATTACATGCAAGAGTCACAGTATAAATAGCTATTATGGATTATTTGCAAGAGTCACAGTATAAATAGTTCTTATGCATTACATGCAAGTGTCCCAGTATAAATAGTTCTTATGCATTACATGTAAGTGTCCCAATATAAATATTTATTATGGATTACATGCAAGAGTCCCAGTAGAAGAATATTATGATTACATGTGTATGTCCCAGTATAAATAGTTCTTATGCATTACATGCAAGAGTCCCAATATAAATATTTATTATGGATTACATGCAAGAGTCCCAGTATAAATAGTTATTATGGATTACATGCAAGAGTCCCAGTATAAAGAGTTCTTATGGATTACATGCAAGTGTCACAGTATAAATAGCTATTATGGATTACATGCAAGTGTCCCAGTATAAATAGTTTTTATGAATTACATACAGCCATAGTATAAATAGTTATTATGGATTACAGTGCAAGAGTCCCAGTATAAAGAGTTCTTATGGATTACATGCAAGTGTCCCAGTATAAATAGTTATTATGGATTACATGCAAGAGTCACAGTATAAATAGTTATTATGGATTACATGTAAAGAGCCAGTATAAATATTATGGATTATTTGCAAGAGTCACAGTATAAATAGTTCATAATATGTACATGCAAGTGTCCCAGTATAAATAGTTATTATGGATTACATGCAAGAGTCACAGTATAAATAGCTATTATGGATTATTTGCAAGAGTCACAGTATAAATAGTTCTTATGCATTACATGCAAGTGTCCCAATATAAATATTTATTATGGATTACATGCAAGAGTCCCAGTATAAATAGTTATTATGGATTACATGCAAGTGTCCCAGTATAAATAGTTCTTATGCATTACATGCAAGTGTCCCAATATAAATATTTATTATGGATTACATGCAAGAGTTCCAGATAAATAGTTATTATGGATTACATAAGAGTCCCAGTATAAATAGTTTATTATGGATTAGAGAAGTAAGCAAGAGTCCCAGTATAAAGAGTTCTTATGGATTACATGCAAGAGTCCCAGTATAAAGAGTTCTTATGGATTACATGCAAGTGTCCCAGTATAAATAGTTATTATGGATTACATGCAAGAGTCCCAGTATAAATAGTTATTATAGATTACATGCAAGAGTCACAGTATAAATAGTTATTATGGATTACATGCAAGAGTCATGTAGTATAAATAGTTATTATGGATTACATGCAAGAGTCACAGTATAAATAGTTCTTATGGATTACATGCAAGAGTCCCAGTATAAAGAGTTCTTATGGATTACATGCAAGAGTCCCAGTATAAAGAGTCTTTATGGATTACATGCAAGAGTCCCAGTATAAAGAGTTCTATGGATTACATGCAAGTGTCCCAGTATAAATAGTTATTATGGATTACATGCAAGAGTCCCAGTATACTAGTTATTATGATTGCATGCAAGAGCTACAGTATAAATAGTTATTATGGATTACATGCAAGAGTCCCAGTATAAAGAGTTCTTATGGATTACATGCAAGAGTCCCAGAGCAATAAGTTATTATGGATTACATGCAAGAGTCACAGCATAAATAGTTATTATGGATTACATGCAAGAGTCCCAGTATAAAGAGTTCTTATGGATTACATGTGTTGCCCAGTATAAATAGTTATTATGGATTACATGCAAGAGTCACAGTATAAATAGTTATTATGGATTACATGCAAGAGTCACAGTATAAATAGTTCTTATGGATTACATGCAAGAGTCACAGTATAAATAGTTATTATGGATTACATGCAAGAGTCCCAGTATAAAGAGTTCTTATGGATTACATGCAAGAGTCCCAGTATAGAATAGTTATTATGGATTACATGCAAGAGTCACAGTATAAATAGTTATTATGATTACATGCAAGAGTCCCAGTATAAAGAGTTCTTATGGATTACATGCAAGTGTCCCAGTATAAATAGTTATTATGGATTACATGCAAGAGTCCTATAAATAGTTATTATGGATTACATGCAAGAGTCACAGTATAAATAGTTATTATGGATTACATGCAAGAGTCACAGAAGGGGGAATAGTTCTTATGGATTACATGCAAGAGTCCCAGTATAAATAGTTATTATGGATTACATGCAAGAGTCACAGTATAAAATAGTTATTATGGATTACATGCAAGAGTCCCAGTATAAAGAGTTTTATGGATTACATGCAAGTGTCCCAGTATAAATAGTTATTATGGATTACATGCAAGAGTCACAGTATAAATAGTTATTATGGATTACATGCAAGAGTCACAGTATAAATAGCTATTATGGATTATTTGCAAGAGTCACAGTATAAATAGTTCTAAGCATTACATGCAAGTGTCCTTCAGTATAAATAGTTATTATGGATTACATGCAAGAGTTTACAAATAGCTATTATGGATTATTTGCAAGAGTCACAGTATAAATAGTTCTCAGGCATTATATGCAAGTGTCCTAATATAAATATTTATTATGGATTACATGCAAGAGTCCCAGTATAAATAGTACAGTGGATTACATGCAAGTGTCCCAGTATAAATAGTTTTGTATTACATGCAAGTGTCCCAATATAAATATTTATTATGGATTACATGCAAGAGTTCCAGTATAAATAGTTATTATGTAATACATGCAAGAGTCCCAGTATAAATAGTTATTATGGATTACATGCAAGAGTCCCAGTATAAAGAGTTCTTATGGATTACATGCAAGAGTCCCAGTATAAAGAGTTCTTATGGATTACATGCAAGTGTCCCAGTATAAATAGTTATTATGGATGGCATGCAAGAGTCCCAGTATAAATAGCTATTATGGATTACATGCAAGAGTCACAGTATAAATAGTTATTATGATTGGCATGCAAGAGTCACAGTATAAATAGTTATTATGGATTACATGCAAGAGTCCCAGTATAAAGAGTTCTTGGTGGATTACATGCAAGTGTCCCAGTATAAATAGTTATTATGGATTACATGCAAGAGTCCCAGTATAAATAGTTATTATGGATTACATGCAAGAGTCCCAGTATAAATAGTTATTATGGATTACATGCAAGAAAGTCACAGTATAAATAGTTAGTTATGGATTACATGCAAGAGTCCCAGCATAAAGAGTTCTTATGGATTACATGCAAGTGTCCCAGTATAAATAGTTATTATGGATTACATGCAAGAGTCCCAGTATAAATAGTTATTATGGATTACATGCAAGAGTCACAGTATAAATAGTTATTATGGATTACATGCAAGAGTCACAGTATAAATAGTTATTATGGATTACATGCAAGAGTCCCAGTATAAAGAGTTCTTATGGATTACACAAGTGTCCCATAAATAGTTATTATGGATTACATGCAAGAGTCCTATATAAATAGTTCTTATGATTACATGCAAGTGTCCCAGTATAAATAGTTATTATGGATTACACATGCAAGTGTCCCAGTATAAATAGTTATTATGGATTACATGCAAGAGTCCCAGTATAAATAGTTATTATGGATTACATGCAAGTGTCCCAGTATAAATAGTTATTATGGATTACATGCAAGAGTCCCAGTATAAATAGTTCTTATGGATTACATGCAGAGTCACAGTATAAATAGTTATTATGGATTACATGCAAGAGTCCCAGTATAAATAGTTATTATGGATTACATGCAAGAGTCCCAGTATAAATAGTTATTATGGATTACATGCAAGAGTCACAGCATAAATATTATTATGATTATTATGCAAGAGTCACAGTATAAATAGTTATTATGGGATTGAGATGCAAGAGTTCAAGGTATAAATAGTTATTATGGATTACATGCAAGAGTCACAGTATAAATAGTTATTATGGATTACATGCAAGAGTCCCAGTATAAATAGTTATTATGGATTGTTACATGCAAGAATCAGAGTATAAATAGTTATGGATTACAGTGCAAGAGTCCTGGTACATATTACAGATTACATGCAGCATTCCAGTATAAATAGTTATTATGGATTATGCAAGGTCCAGTATAAATAGTTATTATGGATTACATGCAAGAGTCCGGTATAAATAGTTATTATGGATTGTACATGCAAGTGTCCCAGTATAAATAGTTATTATGTATCACATGCAAGTGTCCCAGTATAAATAGTTGAGTTATGGATTACATGCAAGAGTCCAATATAACAGTTATTATGGATTACATGCAAGAGTCACAGTATAAATAGTTATTATGGATTACATGTGCAAGAGTCACAAGATAAATAGTTATTATGATTTACATGCAAGAGTCACAGTATAAATAGTTATTATGGATTACATGCAAGAGTCCCAGTATAAATAGTTATTATGGATTACATGCAAGAGTCCCAGTATAAATAGTTATGGATTACATGCAAGTGTCCTGTAGTGGAGCAAATAGTTATGTGATTTATATGCAAGAGTCCCAGTATAAATAGTTCTTATGGATTACATGCAAGAGTCCCAGTATAAAAAGAATATCATGGATTACATGCAAGTGTCCCAGTATAAATAGTTATTATGGATTACATGCAAGAGTCACAGTATAAATAGTACATATCACATGCAAGAGTCACAGTATAAATAGTTCTTATGGATTACATGCAAGAGTCCCAGTATAAAGAGTTATTATGGATCAGCATGCAAGTGTCCCAGAAAGGTACACAGGATTACATGCAAGAATCAGAGAGTATAAATAGTTATTATGGATTACATGCAAGAAGTCCCAGTATAAATAGAAAGCATTATGATTATGCAAGAGTCCCAGTATAAATAGTTATTATGGATTACATGCAAGAGTCCCAGTATAAATAGTTCTTATGGATTACATGCAAGAGTCCCAGTATAAAGAGTCTTTATGGATTACATGCAAGTGTCCAGCATAAATAGTTATTATGATTATATGGAGTCACAGTATAAATAGTTATGGATTACATGCAAGAGTCACAGTATAAATAGTTATTATGGATTACATGCAAGAGTCACAGTATAATGAAGCTAGTGACTATATGCAAGAGTCACAGTATAAATAGTTATTATGGATTGCAGTGCAAGAGTCCCAGTATAAGAAGTTACATTATGGATTACATGCAAGAACTATATAAATAGTTATTTTATGGATTACATGCAAGAGTCCCAGTATAAATAGTTATTTTATCATGCATGCAAGAGTCCCAGTATAAATAGTTATTATGGATTACATGCAAGTGTCCCAGTATAAATAGTTATTATGGATTACATGCAAGAGTCCCAGTATAAATAGTTATTATATCTATGCAAGTGTCCCAGTATAAATAGTTATTATGAATACATGCAAGTGTCCCAGTATAAATAGTTATTAGTGGATTACATGCAAGAGTCCCAGTATAAATAGCAGTGATTTATGCATGTAAGGAGTCATGGTATAAATAGTTATTATGGATTACATAAGAGTCACAGTATAAATAGTTATTATGATTACATGTGAGTCATGGTATAAATAGTTATTATGGATTACATGCAAGAGTCCTATGAGAAGAGTTATTATGGATTACATGCAAGAGTCACAGTATAAATAGTTATTATGGATTACATGCAAGAGTCCTGGTATAAATAGTTCTTATGGATTACATGAGTCCCAGTATAAAGAGTTCTGCAGGATTGCATGCAAGTGTCCTGCATAAGAACATTATGGATTACATGCAAGAGTCCCAGTATAAACAGTTATTATGGATTACATGCAAGAGTCACAGTATAAAGAAAATAGTTATGGATTACATGCAAGAGTCACAGTATAAATAGTTATTATGGATTACATGCAAGAGTCACAGGTAAATAGTTGAAGTGAATATACATGAGTCCCAGTATAAATAGTTATTATGGATTACATGCATCTGGTATGAATAGTTATTGGCGGGATTACATGCAAGTGCATCCAGCATAAATAGTTATTATGGATTACATGCAAGAGTCCAGTATAAATAGTTATTATGGATTACATGCAAGAGTCCTGGTGGCAACAGTTATGGATTTATATGGCAACTTAAAGTATAACACGGATTACATGCAATTGTCCCAGTTAAACAGTTATTATGTGGATTACATGCAAGAGTCCCAGTATAAATAGTTATTATGGATTACATGCAAGTGTCCTATAAATAGTTATGGATTACATGCAAGAGTCATGGTATAAATAGTTATTATGGATTACATGCAAGAGTCCCAGTATAAATAGTTATTATGGATTACATGCAAGTGTCCAGTACAATAGTTATTGTGATTACATGTGCAAGAGTTTTACAGTATAAATAGTTATTATGGATTACATGCAAGAGCTCCAGTATAAAGAGTTCTCATGGAATACATGCAAGTGTCCTGTATAAATAGTTATTAGGATTATATGTGAGTCACAGTATAAATAGTTATTATGGATTACATGTAAGAGCTTTACATAAATAGTTATTATGGATTGTATGCAAGTGTCCCAGTATAAATAGTTATTATGGACATATGCAAGAGTCACAGCATAGTTAGTTATTATGATTACATGCAAGAGTCCCAGTATAAATAGTTATTATGGATTACATGCAAGTGTCCCAGTATAAATAGTTATTATCATATGCAAGAGTCACAGTATAAATAGTTATTATGGATTGCATGTAAGAGTCCCAGTATAAAAGAGTTATTATGATTGCATGCAAGGTCCTATATAATACATACATTTTCATATGCAAGAGTCAAGGTATAAATATTATTATGATTATGGCATCTTGTACAGAGTTCTTATGGATGTATGCAAGTGTCCCAGTATAAATAGTTATTATGGATTATATGCAAGAGTCACAGTATAAATAGTTATTATGGATTACATGCAAGTGTCCCAGTATAAACAGTGGATTACATGCAAGAGTCACAGTATAAATAGTTATTATGGATTACATGCAAGAGTCCTGCAGTATAAATAGTTATTATGGATTACATGTAAGTGTCCCAGTATAAATAGTTATTATGGATTACATAAAATAGTCACAGTATAAATAGTTATTATGGATTACATGCAAGAGTCCCAGTATAAAGAGTTATTATGGATTACATGCAAGTGTCCAGTATAAATAGTTATTATGATTACATGCAAGAGTCAACAGTATAAATAGTTATTATGGATTACATGGAAGTCCCAGTATAAAGAGTTCTTATGATTACATGCAAGTGTCCCAGTATAAATAGTTATTATGATCATATGCAAGAGTCACAGTATAAATAGTTATTATGGATTACATGCAAGAGTCTCAGTATAAAAGAGTTTTATGGGATTACACAAGTGTCCCATATAAATAGTTATTATGGATTATGCATGCAAGAGTCACAGTATAAATAGTTATTATGGATTACATGCAAGAGTCACAGTATAAATACATATTATGGATTACATGCAAGTGTCCCAGTATAAATAGTTATTATGGATTACATGCAAGAGTCACAGTATAAATAGTTATTATGGATTACATGCAAGAGTCCCAGTATAAATAGTTATTATGGATTACATGCAAGTGTCCCAGTATAAATAGTTATTATGGATTACATGCAAGAGTCACAGTATAAATAGTTATTATGTATCATATGCAAGAGTCCTGGCATAAATAGTTATTATGGATTACATGCAAGTGTCCTAGCATAAATAGTTATTATGGATTACATGCAAGAGTCACAGTATAAATACAATATTATGGATTACATGCAAGAGTCTCAGTATAAAGAGTTCTTACCATATGCAAGTGTCCCAGTATAAATAGTTATTATGGATTACATGCAAGAGTCACAGTATAAATAGTTAACAGGATTACATGCAAGAGTCCCAGTATAAATAGTTATTATGGATTACATGCAAGTGTCCCAGTATAAATAGTTATTATGGATTACATGCAAGAGTCACAGTATAAATAGTTATTATGGATTACATGCAAGAGTCTCAGTATAAATAGTTATTATGGATTACATGCAAGTGTCTCAGTATAAATAGTTATTATGGATTATAGCAAGAGTCACAGTATAAATAGTTATTATGATTACATGCAAGAGTCTCAGTATAAAGAGTTTCTATGGATTACATGCAATAGTCTCAGTATAAATGAAGTTATTATGTGATTACATGCAAGAGTCCCAGTATAAATAGTTCTTATGGATTACATGCAAGAGTCCCAGTATAAAGAGTTTTAGAGATTACACAACAAGTGTCCCAGTATAATAATAGTTATTATGGATTACATGCAAGAGCTACAGTATAAATAGTTATTATGGATTACATGCAAGAGTCATGGTATGGGGAAGAATATTATGTGATTACATGCAAGAGTCACAGTATAAATAGTTATTATGGATTACATGCAAGAGTCACAGTATAAATAGCGCGGTTATGGATTACATGCAAGAGTCCCATAGGTAGTTATTATGGATTACATGCAAGAGTCACAGTATAAATAGTTATTATGGATTACATGCAAGAGTCACAGTATAAATAGTTATTATGGATTACACAAAAAGAGTCCCAGTATAAATAGTTATTATGGATTACACACAGAGTCACAGTATAAATAGTTATTATGGATTACATGCAAGAGTCACAGTATAAATAGTTAACAGGGATTACATGCAAGAGTCACAGCATAAATAGTTATTATGATTATACAAGAGCTTTGTTACATAAATAGTTATTATGGATTACATGCAAGAGTCTCAGTATAAATAGTTATTATGGATTACATGTAAGAGTTTGCATAAATAGTTATTATGGATTACATGCAAGAGTCACAGCATAAATAGTTATTATGATTACATGCAAGAGTCCCAGTATACAAATAGTTCTTACAGATTACATGCAAGAGTCCTAGCATAAAGAGTTCTTATGGATTACATGCAAGTGTCTCAGTATAAATAGTTATTATGATTACATGCAAGAGTCACAGTATAAATAGTTATTATGGATTACATGCAAGAGTCACAGTATAAATAGTTATTATGGATTACATGCAAGAGTCTCAGTATAAAGAGTTCTTATGGATTACATGCAAGTGTCCCAGTATAAATAGTTATTATGGATTACATGCAAGAGTCCCAGTATAAATAGTTATTATGGATTATGCCAAAAGAGTCCCAGTATAAATAGTTCTTATGGGATTACAGCAAGAGTCCCAGTATAAAGAGTTCTTATGGATTACATGCATGTCCCAGTATAAATAGTTATTATGGATTACATGCAAGAGTCCCAGTATAAATAGTTATTATGGATTACATGCAAGAGTCACAGTATAATAGTTATTATGGATTACATGCAAGAGTCACAGTATAAATAGTTATTATGATTACATGCAAGAGTCACAGTACAAATAGTTATTATGGATTATATGCAAGAGTCTCATATAAATAGTTATTATGGATTACATGCAAGAGTCACAGTATAAATAGTTAATAGGATTACGCAAGTGTCTCAGTATAAATAGTTATTATGGATTACACAAGAGTCCCAGTATAAATAGTTATTATGGATTACATGCAAGAGTCCTAGCATAAATAGTTCTTATGGGATTACACAAGAGTCCCAGTATAAAGAGTTCTTATGGATTACATGCAAGTGTCCCAGTATAAATAGTTATTATGATTACATGCAAGAGTCCCAGTATAAATAGTTATTATGGATTACATGCAAGAGTCACAGTATAAATAGTTATTATGGATTACATGCAAGAGTCACAGTATAAATAGTTATTATGGATTACATGCAAGAGTCACAGTATAAATAGTTATTATGGATTACATGCAAGAGTCCCAGTATAAATAGTTATTATGATTGTATGCAAGAGTCACAGTATAAATAGTTATTATGATTTACATGCAAGTGTCCCAGTATAAATAGTTATGGATTACATGCAAGAGTCCCAGTATAAATAGTTATTATGGATTACATGCAAGAGTCACAGTATAAATAGTTATTATGGATTACATGCAAGAGTCTCAGTATAAATAGTTATTACGGATTACATGCAAGAGTCACAGTATAAACAGTTATTATGGATTACATGCAAGAGTCCCAGTATAAATAGTTATTATGGATTACAAAAGAGTCACAGTATTAATAGTTATTATGATTACATGCAAGAGTCTCAGTATAAATAGTTATTATGGATGAGTACAAGAGTCACAGTATAAATAGTTATTATGGATTACATGCAAGTGTCTCAGTATAAATAGTTATTATGGATTACATGCAAGAGTCCTATATAAATACATAGGATTACATGCAAGAGTCACAGTATAAATAGTTATTATGGATTACATGCAAGAGTCCCAGTATAAATAGTTATTATGGATTACATGCAAGAGTCACAGTATAAATAGTTATTATGGATTACATGGTGAGTCACAGTATAAAAATAGTTATTATGGATTACATGCAAGAGTCACAGTATAAATAGTTATTATGGATTACATGCAAGAGTCCCAGTATAAATAGTTATTATGGATTACATGCAAGAGTCCCAGTATAAATAGTTATGGATTACATGCAAGAGTCACAGTATAAATAGTTATTATGGATTACATGCAAGAGTCCCAGTATAAATAGTTATTATGGATTACATGCAAGAGTCCCAGTATAAATAGTTCTTATGGATTACATGCAAGAGTCCCAGTATAAAGAGTTCTTATGGATTACATGCAAGTGTCCCAGTATAAAATAGTTATTATGGATTACATGCAAGAGTCCTAGCATAAATAGTTATTATGGATTACATGCAAGAGTCACAGTATAAATAGTTATTATGATTACATGCAAGAGTCCCAGTATAAATAGTTATTATGGATTACATGCAAGAGTCACAGCATAAATAGTTATTATGGATTACATGCAAGAGTCCTCAAGCATAAATAAAAAGCTTCTTATGGATTACATGCTGAATCCCAGAGTATAAATAAGTTCTTATGGATTACATATGCAAGTGGTCCCACAGTATAAATAGTTAATTATGGATTACATGCAAAGTTGTCCCAGTATAAATGATTATTTTTATGGAATTACATGCAAGAAGTCCACAGTATAAATAGTTCTTATGGATTACATGCAAGAGTCCCAGCAGTAAATAAAGTTCTGTTATTATGGATTACATGCAAGTGTCCCACAGTATAAATAGTTATTATGGATTACATGCAAGAAGTTCACCTGGTATAAATAGTTATTATGGGATTAAGAAGTGTAAGAGTCCACAGGTGAGTAAATAGGCTTGTTATGGAGGTTATTTTGCAAGTGTCAGTAGTATAAATAGTTCGCTTATGGCATTACATGCAAAAGTGTCCCAGTATAAATAGTTATTATGGATTACATGCAAGTGTCCCACAGTATAAATAGTTATTATGGATTACATGCAAGAGTCACACAGTATAAAATAGCTGTTATGGATTATTTGCAAGTCACAGTATAAATAGTTATTATGGATTACATGCAAGAGTCCCAGTATAAATAGTTATTATGGATTACATGCAAGTGTCCCAGTATAAATAGTTATTATGGATTACATGCAAGTGTCCCAGTATAAATAGTTATTATGGTTACATGCAAGTGTCCCAGTATAAATAGTTATTATGGATTACATGCAAGAGTCACAGTATAAATAGTTATTATGGATTACATGCAAGTGTCCCAGTATAAATAGTTATTATGGATTACATGCAAGTGTCCGAGTATAAATAGTTATTATGGATTACATGCAAGAGTCACAGTATAAATAGTTATTATGGATTACATGCAAGTGTCCCAGTATAAATAGTTATTATGGATTACATGCAAGAGTCACAGTATAAATAGTTATTATGCATTAAGAGTCACAGTATAAATAGTTATTATGATTATGAAAGAGTCACATAAATAGTTCTTGCGGATTATACGTAAGAGCTGTTACATAAATAGTTATGGATCATATGTAAGAGTCACAGTATAAATAGTTATTATGATTACATGCAAGTGTCCGAGTACAAATAGTTATTATGATCATAAGTGCAAGTGTCTGACATAAATAGTTATTATGGATTACATGCAAGAGTCACAGTATAAATAGTTATTATGATTACACAAAGTGTCTCGTAGTATAAATAGTTATTATGGATTGTATGCAAGAGCTACAGTATAAATAGTTATTATGTATTATACGTAAAGAGTCACAGTATAAATAGTTATTATGATTATACGTAAGAGTCACAGTATAAATAGATATTATGGATTATAAGGCAAGAGTCACAGTACAAATAGTTAAAGTAGATTACATGCAAGAGCTTACATAAAGAAGTACAGGGATTACATGCAAGAGTCTCTGCAGTATAAATAGTTATTATGATTACATGCAAGAGTCATACATAAATAGTTATTATGATTACATGCAAGAGTCTCATATAAATAGTTAATATGATTACATGCAAGAGCTACAGTGTTAAATAGTTTTTATGGGATTACATGCAAGAGTTGTGAGGTATAAATAGTTATTATGATTACATAAAGAGTCACAGTATAAATAGTTATTATGGATTACATGCAAGAGTCTCAGTATAAACAGTTATTATGATTACATGTAAGAGTCACAGTATAAATAGTTATTATGGATTACATGCAAAGAGTCTCATATAAATAGTTATTATGGATTACATGTAAAGAGTCACAGTATACAGTATAAATGGATTACAAGTAAGAGTCTCAGTATAAATAGTTATTATGTGGATGATACAAGAGCCACATAAATAGTTATTATGGATTATGAAAGAGTCAGAGTACAATAGTTATTATGGATTACAATAAAGAGCTACATAAATAGTTATTATGGATTACATGCAAGAGTCTCAGTAGGTAGTTATTATGGATTACATGTGTAAGAGTTCTATATAAATAGTTATTATGATTACATAAAAGAGTCACAGTATAAATAGTTATTATGGATTACATGCAAGAGCCAGAGTATAAATAGTTATTATGGATTATGTAAGAGTCAATAGCATAAATAGTTATTATGGATTACATGCAAGAGCCAGTATAAATAGTTATTATATCATATGCAAGAGCTTATGATAAATAGTTATTATGATTACATGCAAAGAGTCACAGTATAAATAGTTATTATGATTAATGCAAGAGTCACAGACAAATAGTTATTATGATTTCCTTACGTAAGAGTGCTGGTATAAATAGTTATTGCGGATTACATGCAAGAGTCACAGCATAAATAGTTATTATGGATTACATGCAAGAGTCACAGTATAAATAATGTTGCCATGGATTACATGAGTCACAGTATAAAGAACATGGTGGATTACATGCGCAAGAGTCACAGTATAAATAGTTATTATGATTACATGTGCATTGGGCAGGCGCAAATAGTTACTATGATTATGCTAAGAGTCATATAAATAGTTATTATGGATTACATGTAAGAGTCACAGTATGAAGAACATATGGATTAGCAAAGAGTCAGCGTACAACAGTTAAGCAGGGATTACATGCAAGAGTCACAGCTAAATAGTTATTATGATTACACAAAGAGTTCCGTATAAATAGTTATTATGATCATACTAAGAGTCAGTACATAAATAGTTATTGCGGATTACATAAAGAGTCAGCAGCATAAATAGTTATTATGGGATTACATGCAAGAGTCACATAAATAGTTACGTGATTGCGAAAGAGCTTTCTATACATAAATAGTTATTAGGATTATACGTAAGAGTCACAGTATAAATAGTTATTATGATTACATGTAGATGCTGTTACATAAATAGTTATTATGACGAAAGGCAGAGTCACAGCATAAATAGTTGCTTATGATCATATGCAAGAGTCGCTAGCATAAATAGTTATTATGACTATATGCAAGAGTCACATAAATAGTTATGGATTACATGCAAGAGCTGCAGTATAAATAGTTATTAAATGATTATTATGGATTACATGCAAGAGGTCCAGAGTATAAATAGTTATTATGGATTACATACAAGAGTCACGAGTATAAATAGTTATTATGGATTACATGCAAGAATTCCAATTTATAAATAGTTATTATGGATTACATAAGGAAGTCCCAGTATAAATAGTTATTATGGATTACATGCAAGAGTCAGAGTATAAATAGTTATTATGGATTACATGCAAGAGTCACAGTATAAATAGTTATTATGGATTACATGCAAGAGTCACAGTATAAATAGTTATTATGGATTACATGCAAGAGTCACAGTATAAATAGTTATTATGGATTACATGCAAGAGTCAGAGTATAAATAGTTATTATGGATTACATGCAAGAGTCACAGTATAAATAGTTATTATGGATTACATGCAAGAGTCAGAGTATAAATAGTTATTATGGATTATGCAAGAGTCAGAGTATAAATAGTTATTATGGATTACATGCAAGAGTCCCAGTATAAATAGTTATTATGGATTACATGCAAGAGTCCCAGTATAAATAGTTATTATGGATTACATGCAGAGTCAGAGTATAAATAGTTATTATGGATTACATGCAAGAGTCACAGTATAAATAGTTATTATGGATTACATGCAAGAGTCACAGTATAAATAGTTATTTATGGATTACATGCAAGAGTCACAGTATAAATAGTTATTATGGATTACATGCAAAGTCAGAGTATAAATAGTTATTATGGATTACATGCAAAGTCACAGTATAAATAGTTATTATGGATTACATGCAAGAGTCACAGTATAAATAGTTATTATGGATTACATGCAAGAGTCCCAGTATAAATAGTTATTATGGATTACATGCAAGAGTCCCAGTATAAATAGTTATTATGGATTACATGCAAGAGTCAGAGTATAAATAGTTATTATGGATTACATGCAAGAGTCAGAGTATAAATAGTTATTATGGATTACATGCAAGAGTCAGAGTATAAATAGTTATTATGGATTACATGCAAGAGTCCCAGTATAAATAGTTATTATGGATTACATACAGAGTCAGAGTATAAATAGTTATTATGGATTACATGCAAGAATCACAGTATAAATAGTTATTATGGATTACATGCAAGAGTCACAGTATAAATAGTTATTATGGATTACATGCAAGAGTCACAGTATAAATAGTTATTATGGATTACATGCAAGAGTCACAGTATAAATAGTTATTATGGATTACATGCAAGAATCACAGTATAAATAGGTATTATGGATTACATGCAAGAGTCAGAGTATAAATAGTTATTATGGATTACATGCAAGAGTCAGAGTATAAATAGTTATTATGGATTACATGCAAGAGTCAGAGTATAAATAGTTATTATGGATTACATGCAAGTCACAGTATAAATAGTTATTATGGATTACATGCAAGAGTCACAGTATAAATAGTTATTATGGATTACATGCAAGAGTCACAGTATAAATAGTTATTATGGATTACATGCAAGAGTCACAGTATAAATGATTTATTATGGATTACATGCAAGAGTCACAGTATAAATAGTTATTATGGATTACATGCAAGAGTCACAGTATAAATAGTTATTATGGATTACATGCAAGAGTCACAGTATAAATAGTTATTATGGATTACATGCAAGAGTCACAGTATAAATAGTTATTATGGATTACATGCAAGAGTCACAGTATAAATAGTTATTATGGATTACATGCAAGAGTCACAGTATAAATAGTTATTATGTATTACATGCAAAGTCACAGTATAAATAGTTATTATGGATTACATGCAAGAGTCACAGTATAAATAGTTATTATGGATTACATGCAAGAGTCACAGTATAAATAGTTATTATGGATTACATCCATCACAGTATAAATAGTTATTATGGATTACATGCAAGAGAGTCACAGTATAAATAGTTATTATGGATTACATGCAAGAGTCACAGTATAAATAGTTATTATGGATTACATGCACAAGAGTCACAGTATAAATAGTTATTATGGATTACATGCAAGAGTCACAGTATAAATAGTTATTATGGATTACATGCAAGAGTCACAGTATAAATAGTTATTATGGATTACATGCAAGAGTCACAGTATAAATAGTTATTATGGATTACATGCAAGAGTCAGAGTATAAATAGTTATTATGGATTACATGCAAGAGTCACAGTATAAATAGTTATTATGGATTACATGCAAGAGTCACAGTATAAATAGTTATTATGGATTACATGCAAGAGTCACAGTATAAATAGTTATTATGGATTACATGCAAGAGTCACAGTATAAATAGTTATTATGGATTACATGCAAGAGTCACAGTATAAATAGTTATTATGGATTACATGCAAAGTCAGAGTATAAATAGTTATTATGGATTACATGCAAGAGTCAGAGTATAAATAGTTATTATGGATTACATGCAAGAGTCACAGTATAAATAGTTATTATGGATTACATGCAAAAGTCACAGTATAAATAGTTATTATGGATTACATGCAAGAGTCACAGTATAAATAGTTATTATGGATTACATGCAAGAGTCACAGTATAAATAGTTATTATGGATTACATGCAAGAGTCACAGTATAAATAGTTATTATGGATTACATGCAAGATACAGTATAAATAGTTATTATGGATTACATGCAAGAGTCACAGTATAAATAGTTATTATGGATTACATGCAAGAGTCACAGTATAAATAGTTATTATGGATTACATGCAAGAGTCACAGTATAAATAGTTATTATGGATTACATGCAAGTCACAGTATAAATAGTTAGTATGGATTACATGCAAGAGTCACAGTATAAATAGTTATTATGGATTACATGCAAGAGTCAGAGTATAAATAGTTATTATGGATTACATGCAAGAGTCACAGTATAAATAGTTATTATGGATTACATGCAAGAGTCACAGTATAAATAGTTATTATGGATTACATGCAAGAGTCACAGTATAAATAGTTATTATGGATTACATGCAAGTCACAGTATAAATAGTTATTATGGATTACATGCAAGTCACAGTATAAATAGTTATTATGGATTACATGCAAAGAGTCAGAGTATAAATAGTTATTATGGATTACATGCAAGAGTCACAGTATAAATAGTTATTATGGATTACATGCAAAGAGTCACAGTATAAATAGTTATTATGGATTACATGCAAGAGTCACAGTATAAATAGTTATTATGGATTACATGCAAGAGTCACAGTATAAATAGTTATTATGGATTACATGCAAGAATACAGTATAAATAGTTATTATGGATTACGTACAGAGTCAGAGTATAAATAGTTATTATGGATTACATGCAAGAGTCACAGTATAAATAGTTATTATGGATTACATGCAAGAGTCACAGTATAAATAGTTATTATGGATTACATGCAAGAGTCACAGTATAAATAGTTATTATGGATTACATGCAAGAGTCACAGTATAAATAGTTATTATGGATTACATGCAAGAGTCACAGTATAAATAGTTATTATGGATTACATGCAAGAGTCCTATGAAATAAATAGTTATTATGGATTACATGCAAGAGTGCAGTATAAATAGTTATTATGGATTGCATGCAAAGTCCCAGTATAAATAGTTATTATGGATTACATGCAAGTGTCCCAGTATAAATAGTTATTATGGATTACATGCAAGTGTCCCATTATAAATAGTTATTATGGATTACATGCAAGGAATCCCAGTATAAATGGTTAGTATGGATTACATGCAAGAGTCCCAGTATAAATAGTTATTATGGATTACACTTAAGAGTCCCAGTATAAATAGTTATTATGGATTATGCATGTGTCCCAGTATAAATAGTTATTATGGAATACATGCAAGAGTCCCAGTATAAATAGTTATTATGGATTACATGCAAGTGTCCCAGTATAAATAGTTATTATGGATTACATGCAAGAGTCCCAGTATAAATAGTTATTATGGATTACATGCAAGAGTCCCAGTATAAATAGTTATTATGGATTACATGCAAGAGTCCCAGTATAAATAGTTATTATGGAATACATGCAAGAGTCCCAGTATAAATAGTTATTATGGATTACATGCAAGTGTCCCAGTATAAATAGTTATTATGGATTACATGCAAGAGTCCCAGTATAAATAGTTATTATGGATTACATGCAAGTGTCCCAGTATAAATAGTTATTATGGATTACATGCAAGAGTCCCAGTATAAATAGTTATTATGGATTACATGCAAGAGTCCCAGTATAAATAGTTATTATGGATTACATGCAAGAGTCCCAGTATAAATAGTTATTATGGAATACATGCAAGAGTCACAGTATAAATAGTTCTTATGCATTACATGCAAGTGTCCCAGTATAAATAGTTATTATGGATTACATGCAAGAGTCCCAGTATAAAGAGTTCTTATGGATTACATGCAAGAGTCCCAGTATAAATAATTATTATGGATTACATGCAAGAGTCCCAGTATAAATAGTTATTATGGATTACATGCAAGAATCCCAGTATAAATGTATTATGGATTACATGCAAGTGTCCCAGTATAAATAGTTATTATGGATTACATGCAAGTGTCCCAGTATAAATAGTTATTATGGATTACATGCAAGAGTCCCAGTATAAATAGTTATTATGGAATACATGCAGAGTCCCAGTATAAATAGTTATTATGGATTACATGCAAGTGTCAGTATAAATAGTTATTATGGATTACATGCAAGTGTCCCAGTATAAATAGTTATTATGGAATACATGCAAGAGTCCCAGTATAAATAGTTATTATGGATTACATGCAAGTGTCCCAGTATAAATAGTTATTATGGATTACATGCAAAGTCCCAGTATAAATAGTTATTATGGATTACATGCAAGAGTCCCAGTATAAATAGTTATTATGGAATACATGCAAGAGTCCCAGTATAAATAGTTATTATGGATTACATGCAAGTGTCCCAGTATAAATAGTTATTATGGATTACATGCAAGAGTCAGTATAAAGTTCTTATGGATTACATGCAAGAGTCCCAGTATAAATAGTTATTATGGATTACATGCAAGAGTCCCAGTATAAATAGTTATTATGGATTACATGCAAGAATCAGAGTATAAATAGTTATTATGGATTACATGCAAGAATCCCAGTATAAATAGTTATTATGGATTACATGCAAAGAGTCACGAGTATAAATAGTTATTATGGATTACATGCAAGTGTCCCAGTATAAATAGTTATTATGGATTACATGCAAGTGTCCCAGTATAAATAGTTATTATGGATTACATGCAAGTGTCCCAGTATAAATAGTTATTATGGATTACAGAAGTCCCAGTATAAATAGTTATTGTGATTTACATGCAAGAGTCCCAGTATAAATAGTTATTATGGATTACATGCAAGAATCAGAGTATAAATAGTTATTATGGGGATTGCATGCAAGAGTCCCAGTATAAATAGTTATTATGGATTACATGCAAGAGTCCCAGTATAAATAGTTATTATGGAATACATGCAAGAGTCCCAGTATAAATAGTTATTATGGATTACATGCAAGTGTCCCAGTATAAATAGTTATTATGGATTACATGCAAGTGTCCCAGTATAAATAGTTATTATGGATTACATGCAAGTGTCCCAGTATAAATAGTTATTATGGATTACATACCCAAGAGTGCAGTATAAATAGTTATTATGGATTACATGCAAGTGTCCCAGTATAAATAGTTATTATGGATTACATGCAAGTGTCCCAGTATAAATAGTTATTATGGATTACATGCAAGTGTCCCAGTATAAATAGTTATTATGGATTACATGCAAGAGTCCCAGTATAAATAGTTATTATTATGGATTACATGCAAGAGTCCCAGTATAGATAGTTATTATGGATTACATGCAAGAGTCCCAGTATAAATAGTTATTATGGATTACATGCAAGAGTCCCAGTATAAATAGTTATTATGGATTGCATGCAAGAGTCCCATAAATAGTTGGTTGCGGAATACATGCAAGAGTCCCAGTATAAATAGTTATTATGGATTACATGCAAGTGTCCTATATAAATAGTTATTATGGATTACATGCAAGTGTCCCAGTATAAATAGTTATTATGGAATACATGCAAGAGTCCCAGTATAAATAGTTATTATGACTACATGTAAGTGTCCTGGTATAAATAGTTATTATGGATTACATGCAAGAGTCCCAGTATAAAAGAGTTCTGATGGACAGGCTAAGAGTCCCAGTATAAATAGTTATTATGGATTACATGCAAGAGTCCCATATAAATATACAGAATACATGCAAGAGTCCCAGTATAAATAGTTATTATGGATTACATGTAAGTGTCCCAGCATAAATAGTTATTAAGTGGATTACATGCAAAGTGTCCCAGTATAAAGAGTTATTATGGAATACATGCAAGAGTCCCAGTATAAATAGTTATTATGGATTACATGCAAGTGTCCCAGTATAAATAGTTATTATGGACATAGCAAAGTGTCCCAGTATAAATAGTTATTATTATGATTACATGCAAGTGTCCCAGTATAAAGAGTTATTATGGAATACATGCAAGAGTCCCAGTATAAATAGTTATTATGGATTACATGCAAGTGTCCCAGTATAAATAGTTATGATTATATGCAAGTGTCCCAGTATAAAGAGTTATTATGGAATATTATGTGAGTCCCAGTATAAATAGTTATTATGGATTACATGCAAGTGTCCCAGCATAAATAGTTATTATGGATTACATGCAAGTGTCCCAGTATAGTTATTATGTATTACATGCAAGTGTCCCAGTATAAATAAAGTGTTATGGAATACATGCAAGAGTCCTAGCATAAATAGTTAATAGGATTACATGCAAGTGTCCCAGTATAAATAGTTATTATGGATTACATGCAAGTGTCCCAGTATAAATAGTTACAGTGATTACATGCAAGTGTCCCAGTATAAATAGTTATTATGGAATACATGCAAGTGTCCCAGTATAAATAGTTATTATGGATTACATGTATGTCCCAGTATAAATAGTTATTATGGATTACATGCAAGTGTCCCAGTATAAATAGTTATTATGAATACATGCAAGAGTCCCATAAAATAGTTATTATGGATTACATGCAAGTGTCCCAGTATAAATAGTTATTATGGATTACATGCAGAGTCCCAGTATAAAGAGTTCTTATGGATTACATGCAAGAGTCCCAGTATAAGCAGTTATTATGGATTACATGCAAGAGTCCCAGTATAAATAGTTATTATGGATTACATGCAAGAGTCCTACATAAATATTTATTATGGATTACATGCAAGTGTCCCAGTATAAATAGTTATTATGGATTACATGTGTATCCCAGTATAAATAGTTATTATGGATTACATGCAAGAGTCCTTAGTATAAATAGTTATTGTGATCATATGCAGAGTCCCAGTATAAATAGTTAAGGGATTAGCATGCAAGAGTCCCAGTATAAAGAGTTATGGATTACATGCAAGAGTCCCAGTATAAATAGTTATTATGGATTACATGCAAGAGTCCCAGTATAAATAGTTATTATGGATTACATGCAAGAGTCCCAGTATAAATAGTTATTATGGATTACACATGCAAGAATCAGAGTATAAATAGTTATTATGGATTACATGCAAGAGTCACAGCATAGTTATTATGGATTACATGCAAGTGTCCTGTGCATAAAATAGTTATTATGGAATAGTATGCAGAATCAGAGACAAATAGTTATTGGTGGATATATGCAAGAGTCACAGTATAAATAGTTATTATGGATTACATGCAAGAGTCCCAGCATAAATAGTTATGGATTACATGCAAGAGTCCCAGTATAAATAAAGTATATGGATTACATGCAAGAATCAGAGTAGCAATAGTTATTAAGTGGATTACATGCAAGAGTCATGAGCAATAGCACATATGGATTACATGCAAGGTCTCTGTAGCATAAATAAAGTTACTATGGATTACATGCAAGAATCAGAGTATAAATAGTTATTGTGATTAGCATGCAAGAGTCCCAGTATAAATAGTTATTGTGGATTACATGTAAGAATCAGAGAGCAATGGTTATTATGGATTACATGCAGAGGTCACAGTATAAATAAGTTATTATGGATTACATAAAGAGTCCGCATGTGTCAGTTATTATGGATTACATGCAAGAATCAGAGTATAAATATTATTATGGATTACATGTAAGAGCTGCAGTATAAATAGTTAAGGATTACATGTGTGAATCAGAGTATAAATAGTTATTATGGATTATACAAGAGTCCCAGTATAAATAGTTATTATGGATTACATGCAAGAGTCACAGTATAAATAGTTAAGGTGATTATATGCAAGAGTCACAGTATAAATAGTTATTATGGATTACATGCAAGAGCCAGTATAAATAGTTATGGATTACATGCAAGTGTCCCAGTATAAATAGTTATAGGATTACATGCAAGAGTCATGGTATAAATATATACAGTGGATTACATGCAAGAGTCACAGCATAAATAGTTATTATGGATTACATGCAAGAGTCCCAGTATAAAGAGTTATTATGGATTACATGCAAGTGTCCCAGTATAAATAGTTATTATGGATTACATGCAAGAGTCACAGTATAAATAGTTATTATGATTTATAAGTAAGAGTCACAGTATAAATAGTTATTATGTGATTACATGCATATCACAGTATAAATAGTTATTATGGATTACATGCAAGAGTCACAGTATAAATAGTTATTATGATTACATGTAAGTGTCCCAGTATAAATAGCATAGGATTGGTATGCAAGAGTCAGCATAAATAGTTATGGATTACATGCAAGAGTCACAGTAT
This sequence comes from Ascarosepion bandense, assembly GCA_037127315.1. Lineage (NCBI taxonomy): Eukaryota > Metazoa > Mollusca > Cephalopoda > Sepiida > Sepiidae > Ascarosepion > Ascarosepion bandense. The sequence continues at coordinate 3,868,974 of JBBBDQ010001018.1, read as the reverse complement.
AAATAGTTATTATGGATTACATGCAAGAGTCCCAGTATAAAGAGTTATTATGGATTACATGGAAAAGCCCAGTATAAATAGTTATGGATTACATGTGTGAGTCCCAGTATAAATAGTTATTATGATTGTATGCAAGGAGTCACAGTATAAATAGTTATTGCGGATTACATGCAAGAGTCACAGTATAAATAGTTATTATGGATTACATGCAAGAGTCCCAGTATAAAGAGTTATTATGGACTACATGCAAGTGTCCCAGTATAAATAGTTATTATGGATTACATGCAAGTGTCCCAGTATAAATAGTTATTATGGATTACATGCAAGAGTCACAGATAAATAGTTATTATGGATTACATGCAAGTGTCCTAGTATAAATAGTTATTATGGATTACATGCAAGTGTCCCAGTATAAAGAGTTATTATGGATTATATGCAAGAGTCCCAGTATAAATAGTTATTATGGATACACATGCAAGAGTCACAGGAGAATAGCATATGGATTACATGCAAGAGTCCCAGTATAAATAGTTATTATGGATTACATGCAAGAATCAGTGAGCATAAATAGTTATTATGGATTATGGCGTAAAGAGTCACAGTATAAATAGTTATTATGGATTACATGCAAGTGTCCCAGTATAAATAGTTATTATGGATTATATGCAAGAGTCCCAGTATAAAGAAGTTATTATGGATTACATGCAAGAATCAGAGTATAAATAGTTATTATGGATTACATGCAAGAGTCACAGTATGTAATAGTTATTATGGATTACATGCATAATCAGAGTATAAATAGTTATTATGGATTACATGCAAGAGTCCCAGTATAAATAGTTATTATGGATTACATGTAAGAGGCACAGTATTGTAATAGTTATTATGGATTACATGGAGTCACAGTATAAATAGTTATTATGGATTACATGCAAGTGTCCCAGTATAATAGTTATTATGGATTACATGCAAGAGTCCTGTAGCATAAATAGTTATTATGGATTACATGCAAGTGCCCCAGTATAAATAGTTATTATGGATTACATGCATGTCCCAGTATAAATAGTTATTATGGATTACATGCAAGTGTCCCAGTATAAAGAGTTATTATGGATTAAGTATGCAAGAGTCCCAGCAGGTATATATTATGGATTACATGCAAGAGTCCTCAATTATGAAATAGTTATTGTATTACATGCAAAGTCTGGCATTATAAATAGTTATTATGCATGCGTATATAAGTGTCCCAGTATATATCAGTTATTATGGATTACATGCAAAGTCACAGTATAAATAGTTATTATGGATTACATGCAAGAGTCCCAGTATAAATAGTTATTATGGATTACATGCAAGTGTCAGTATTAAATGGATTATATGCAATTACATGCAAGAAGTCTGAGTATAAATAGTTATTATGCATTACATGCAAGTGTCCCAGTATAAATAGTTATTATGTATTACATGCAAGTGTCCCAGTATAAATAGTTATTATGGATTACATGCAAGAGTCACAGTATAAATAGTTATTATGCATTACATGCAAGTGTCCCAGTATAAATAGTTATTATGCATTACATGCAAGTGTCAGTATAAATAGTTATTATGCATTACATGCAAGAGTCACAGTATAAATAGTTATTATGGATTACATGCAAGTGTCCCAGTATAAATAGTTATTATGTATTACATGCAAGTGTCCCAGTATAAATAGTTATTATACATTACATGCAAGTGTCCCAGTATAAATAGTTATTATGCATTACATGCAAGTGTCCCAGTATAAATAGTTATTATGGATTACATGCAAGGGAATCCCAGTATAAATAGTTATTATGTATTACATGCAAGAGTCCCAGTATAAATAGTTATTATGTATTACATGCAAGTGTCCCAAGTATAAATAGTTATTATGTATTACATGCAAGTGTCCCAGTATAAATAGTTATTATGGATTACATGCAAGGGCTCACAGTATAAATAGTTATTATGGATTACATGCAAGAGTCACAGTATAAATAGTTATTATGGATTACATGCAAGAGTCACAGTATAAATAGTTATTATGGATTACATGCAGAGTCACAGTATAAATAGTTATTATGGATTACATGCAAGTGTCCCAGTATAAATAGTTATTATGGATTACATGCAGTGTCCCAGTATAAATAGTTATTATGGATTACATGCAAGAGTCAGAGTATAAATAGTTATTATGGATTACATGCAAGAGTCCCAGTATAAATAGTTATTATGGATTACATGCAAGTGTCCCAGTATAAATAGTTATTATGGATTACATGCAAGAGTCACAGTATAAATAGTTATTATGCATTACATGCAAGTGTCCCAGTATAAATAGTTATTATGTATTACATGCAGAGTGTCCCAGTATAAATAGTTATTATGGATTACATGCAAGAGTCACAGTATAAATAGTTATTATGGATTACATGCAAGAATTACAGTATAAATAGTTATTATGGATTACATGCAAGAGTCACAGTATAAATAGTTATTATGGATTACATGCAAGTGTCCCAGTATAAATAGTTATTATGGATTACATGCAAGAGTCACAGTATAAATAGTTATTATGGATTACATGCAAGAGTCACAGTATAAATAGTTATTATGGATTACATGCAAAATCACAGTATAAATAGTTAATATGGATTACATGCAAGAGTCACAGTATAAATAGTTATTATGGATTACATGCAAGTGTCCCAGTATAAATAGTTATTATGGATTACATGCAAGTGTCCCAGTATAAATAGTTATTATGGATTACATGCAAGAGTCAGAGTATAAATAGTTATTATGGATTACATGCAAGAGTCCCAGTATAAATAGTTATTATGGATTACATGCAAGTGTCCCAGTATAAATAGTTATTATGGATTACATGCAAGAATCACAGTATAAATAGTTATTATGCATTACATGCAAGTGTCCCAGTATAAATAGTTATTATGTATTACATGCAAGTGTCCCAGTATAAATAGTTATTATGGATTACATGCAAGAGTCACAGTATAAATAGTTATTATGGATTACATGCAAGAGTCACAGTATAAATAGTTATTATGGATTACATGCAAGAGTCACAGTATAAATAGTTATTATGGATTACATGCAAGTGTCCCAGTATAAATAGTTATTATGGATTACATGCAAGAGTCACAGTATAAATAGTTATTATGGATTACATGCAAGTGTCCCAGTATAAATAGTTATTATGGATTACATGCAAGAGTCACAGTATAAATAGTTATTATGGATTACATGCAAGAGTCACAGTATAAATAGTTATTATGGATTACATGCAAGAGTCACAGTATAAATAGTTATTATGGATTACATGCAAGTGTCCCAGTATAAATAGTTATTATGGATTACATGCAAGAGTCACAGTATAAATAGTTATTATGGATTACATGCAAGTGTCCCAGTATAAATAGTTATTATGGATTACATGCAAGAGTCACAGTATAAATAGTTATTATGGATTACATGCAAGAGTCAGAGTATAAATAGTTATTATGGATTACATGCAAGAGTCACAGTATAAATAGTTATTATGGATTACATGCAAGAGTCACAGTATAAATAGTTATTATGGATTACATGCAAGAGTCACAGTATAAATAGTTATTATGGATTACATGCAAGAGTCCCAGTATAAATAGTTATTATGGATTACATGCAAGAGCCACAGTATAAATAGTTATTATGGATTACATGCAAGAGTCACAGTATAAATAGTTATTATGGATTACATGCAAGAGTCACAGTATAAATAGTTATTATGGATTATGCAAGAGTCCCAGTATAAATAGTTATTATGGATTACATGCAAGAGTCACAGTATAAATAGTTATTATGGATTACATGCAAGTGTCCCAGTATAAATAGTTATGGATTACATGCAAGAGTCACAGTATAAATAGTTATTATGGATTATGCATGCAAGAGTCACAGTATAAATAGTTATTATGGATTACATGCAAGAGTCACAGTATAAATAGTTATTATGGATTACATGCAAGTGTCCCAGTATAAATAGTTATTATGGATTATATGCAAGAGTCACAGTATAAATAGTTATTATGGATTACATGCAAGTTGTCCCAGTATAAATAGTTATTATGGATTACATGCAAGAGTCACAGTATAAATAGTTATTATGGATTACATGCAAGAGTCACAGTATAAATAGTTATTATGGATTACATGCAAGAGTCACAGTATAAATAGTTATTATGGGATTACATGCAAGAGTCACAGTATAAATAGTTATTATGGATTACATGTAAGAGTCACAGTATAAATAGTTATTATGGATTACATGCAAGAGTCACAGTATAAATAGTTATTATGGATTACATGCAAGAGTCACAGTATAAATAGTTATTATGGATTACATGCAAGAGTCACAGTATAAATAGTTATGGATTACATGCAAGAGTCACAGTATAAATAGTTATTATGGATTACATGTAAGAGTCACATAAATAGTTATTATGGATTACATGCAAGAGTCACAGTATAAATAGTTATTATGATTTACAAGAGTCACAGTATAAATAGTTATTATGGATTACATGCAAGAGTCACATAAATAGTTATTAAGGGATTACATGTAAGAGTCACAGTATAAATAGTTAATAGATTACATGCAAGAGTCACAGTATAAATAGTTATTATGGATTACATGCAAGAGTCACAGTATAAATAGTTATTATGGATTACATGCAAGAGTCACAGTATAAATAGTTATTATGGATTACATGCAAGAGTCACATAAATAGTTATTATGGATTACATGCAAGAGTCACAGTATAAATAGTTATTATGGATTACATGTAAGAGTCACAGTATAAATAGTTATTATGGATTACATGCAAGAGTCACAGTATAAATAGTTATTATGGGATTACATGCAAGAGTCACAGTATAAATAGTTATTATGGATTACATGTAAGAGTCACAGTATAAATAGTTATTATGGATTACATGCAAGAGTCACAGTATAAATAGTTATTATGGATTACATGTAAGAGTCACAGTATAAATAGTTATGGATTACATGCAAGAGTCACAGTATAAATAGTTATTATGGATTACATGCAAGAGTCACAGCATAAATAGTTATTATGGATTACATGCAAGAGTCACAGTATAAATAGTTATTTTGGATTACATGCAAGAGTCACAGTATAAATAGTTATTATGGATTACATGCAAGAGTCACAGTATAAATAGTTATTATGGATTACATGTAAGAGTCACAGTATAAATAGTTATTATGGATTACATGCAAGAGTCACAGTATAAATAGTTCTTGTGGATTACATGCAAGAGTCACAGTATAAATAGTTATTATGGATTACATGCAAGAGTCACAGTATAAATAGTTATTATGGATTACATGCAAGAGTCACAGTATAAATAGTTATTATATCATATGCAAGAGTCCCAGTATAAATAGTTATGGATTACATGCAAGAGTCACAGTATAACATATTATGGGATTACATGCAAGAGTCACAGTATAAAATAGCTATTATGGATTACATGCAAGAGTCACAGTATAAATAGTTATTATGGATTACATGCAAGAGTCCCAGTATAACAGTTATTATGGATTACATGCAAGAGTCACAGTATAAATAGTTCTTATGGATTACATGCAAGAGTCACAGTATAAATAGTTATTATGGATTACATGCAAGAGTCACAGTATAAATAGTTATTATGGATTACATGCAAGAGTCACAGTATAAATAGTTATGGATTACATGCAAGAGTCACAGTATAAATAGTTATTATGGATTACATGCAAGAGTCACAGTATAAATAGTTATTATGGATTACATGCAAGAGTCACAGTATAAATAGTTATTATGGATTACATGCAAGAGTCACAGTATAAATAGTTATTATGGATTACATGCAAGAGTCACAGTATAAATAGTTATTATGGATTACATGCAAGAGTCACAGTATAAATAGTTATTATGGATTACATGCAAGAGTCACAGTATAAATAGTTATTATATCATATGCAAAAGAGTCACAGTATAAATAGTTATTATGGATTACATGCAAGAGTCACAGTATAAATAGTTATTATGGATTACATGCAAGAGTCACAGTATAATAGTTATTATGGATTACATGTAAGAGTCACAGTATAAATAGTTATTATGGATTACATGCAAGAGTCACAGTATAAATAGTTATGGATTACAGTAAGAGTCACAGTATAAATAGTTATTATGGATTACATGCAAGAGTCACAGTATAAATAGTTATTATGGATTACATGCAAGAGTCACAGTATATAATAGTTATTATGGATTACATGCAAGTATCACAGTATAAATAGTTATTATGGATTACATGCAAGAGTCACAGTATAAATAGTTATTATGGATTACATGCAAGAGTCACAGTATAAATAGTTATTATGGATTACATGCAAGAGTCACAGTATAAATAGTTATTATGGATTACATGCAAGAGTCACAGTATAAATAGTTATTATGGATTACATGCAAGAGTCACAGTATAAATAGTTATTATGGATTACATGCAAGAGTCACAGTATAAATAGTTATTATGGATTACATGCAAGAGTCACAGTATAAATAGTTATTATGGATTACATGCAAGAGTCCCAGTATAAATAGTTATTATGGATTACACAAAAGAGTCCCAGTGTTAAATAGTTCTTATGGATTACATGCAAGAGTCCCAGTATAAAGAGTTCTTAGGATTATGCCTATGTCCTAGCATAAATAGTTATTATGGGATTACATGCAAGAGTCCCAGTATAAATAGTTATTATGGATTACATGCAAGAGTCACAGTATAAATAGTTATTATGATTACAAGGTAAGAGTCACAGTATAAATAGTTATTATGGATTACATGCAAGAGTCCCAGTATAAATAGTTATGGATTACATGCAAGAGTCACAGTATAAATAGTTATTATGGATTACATGCAAGAGTCCCAGTATAAATAGTTATTATGGATTACATGCAAGAGCTACAGTATAAATGGCTCTTATGGATTACATGCAAGAGTCACAGTATAAATAGTTCTTATGGATTACATGCAAGAGTCACAGTATAAATAGTTCTTATGGATTACATGCAAGAGTCACAGTATAAATAGTTATTATGGATTACATGCAAGAGTCACAGTATAAATAGTTATGGATTACATGCAAGAGTCACAGTATAAATAGTTATTATGGATTACATGCAAGAGTCACAGTATAAATAGTTATTATGGATTACATGCAAGAGTCACAGTATAAATAGTTATTATGGATTACATGCAAGAGTCACAGTATAAATAGTTATTATGGATTACATGCAAGAGCCACAGTATAAATAGTTATTATGGATTACATGCAAGAGTCACAGTATAAATAGTTATTATGGATTACATGCAAGAGTCCCAGTATAAATAGTTATTATGGATTACATGCAAGAGTCACAGTATAAATAGTTATTATGGATTACATGCAAGAGTCACAGTATAAATAGTTATTATGGGATTACATGCAAGAGTCACAGTATAAATAGTTATTATGGATTACATGCAAGAGTCACAGTATAAATAGTTATTATGGATTACATGCAAGAGTCCCAGTATAAATAGTTATTATGGATTACATGCAAGAGTCCCAGTATAAATAGTTATTATGGATTACATGCAAGAGTCCCAGTATAAATAGTTATTATGGATTACATGCAAGAGTCACAGTATAAATAGTTATTATGGATTACATGCAAGAGTCCCAGTATAAATAGTTATTATGGATTACATGCAGAGTCCCAGTATAAAGAGTTCTTATGGATTATATGCAAGAGTCCCAGTATAAAGAGTTCTTATGGATTACATGCAAGTGTCCCAGTATAAATAGTTATTATGGATTACATGCAAGAGTCCCAGTATAAATAGTTATTATGGATTACATGCAAGAGTCACAGTATAAATAGTTATTATGGATTACATGCAAGAGTCACAGTATAAATAGCTATTATGGATTATTTGCAAGAGTCAGCAGTATAAATAGTTCTTATGCATTACATGCAAGTGTCCCAATATAAATATTTATTATGGATTACATGCAAGAGTCATGCATAAATAGTTATTATGGATTACATGCAAGAGTCACAGTATAAATAGTTATTATGGATTACATGCAAGAGTCAGAGTATAAATAGTTATTATGGATTACATGCAAGAATCAGAGTATAAATAGTTTTTTATGGATTACTTGCAAGAGTCCCAGTATAAATAGTTATTATGGATTACATGCAAGAGTCCCAGTATAAATAGTTATTATGGATTACAAGTGCAAGAGTCCCAGTATAAATAGTTATTATGGATTACATGCAAGAATCAGAGTATAAATAGTTTTTATGGATTACTTGCAAGAGTCCCAGTATAAATAGTTATTATGGATTACATGCAAGAATCAGAGTATAAATAGTTTTTATGGATTACTTGCAAGAGTCCCAGTATAAATAGTAATTGTTATGGATTACATGCAAGAGTCACAGTATAAATAGTTTTTATGGATTACTTGCAAGAGTCACAGTATAAATAGTTATCATATGCAAGAATCAGAGTATAAATAGTTTTTATGGATTACTTGCAAGAGTCCCAGTATAAATAGTTATTATGGATTACATGCAAGAATCAGAGTATAAATAGTTTTTATGGATTACTTGCAAGAGTCCCAGTATAAATAGTTATTATGGATTACATGCAAGAGTCCCAGTATAAATAGTTATTATGGATTACATGCAAGAGTCCCAGTATAAATAGTTATTATGGATTACATGCAAGAGTCCCAGTATAAATAGTTATTATGGGATTGCTGCAAGAATCAGAGTATAAATAGTTTTTATGGATTACTTGCAAGAGTCCCAGTATAAATAGTTATTATGGATTACATGCAAGAATCAGAGTATAAATAGTTTTTATGGATTACTTGCAAGAGTCCCAGTATAAATAGTAATTATGGATTACATGCAAGAGTCACAGTATAAATAGTTTTTATGGATTACATGCAAGAATCAGAGTATAAATAGTTTTTATGGATTACTTGCAAGAGTCCCAGTATAAATAGTTATTATGGATTACATGCAAGAATCAGAGTATAAATAGTTTTTATGGATTACTTGCAAGAGTCCCAGTATAAATAGTTATTATGGATTACATGCAAGAGTCCCAGTATAAATAGTTATTATGGATTACATGCAAGAGTCCCAGTATAAATAGTTATTGGTGGATTACATGCAAGAATCAGAGTATAAATAGTTTTTTATGGATTACTTGCAAGAGTCCCAGTATAAATAGTTATTATGGATTACATGCAAGAATCAGAGTATAAATAGTTTTGTGGATTACTTGCAAGAGTCCCAGTAAATAGTTATTATGGATTACACATGCAAGAGTCCCAGTATAAATAGTTATTATGGATTACATGCAAGAGTCCCAGTATAAATAGTTATTATGGATTACATGCAAGAATCAGAGTATAAATAGTTTTTATGGATTACTTGCAAGAGTCCCAGTATAAATAGTTATTATGGATTACATGCAAGAATCAGAGTATAAATAGTTTTTATGGATTACTTGCAAGAGTCCCAGTATAAATAGTAATTATGGATTACATGCAAGAGTCACAGTATAAATAGTTTTTATGGATTACTTGCAAGAGTCACAGTATAAATAGTTATTATGGATTACATGCAAGAATCAGAGTATAAATAGTTTTTATGGATTACTTGCAAGAGTCCCAGTATAAATAGTTATTATGGATTACATGCAAGAATCAGAGTATAAATAGTTTTTTATGGATTACTTGCAAGAGTCCCAGTATAAATAGTTATTATGGATTACATGCAAGAGTCCCAGTATAAATAGTTATTATGGATTACATGCAAGAGTCCCAGTATAAATAGTTATTATGGATTACATGCAAGAATCAGAGTATAAATAGTTTTTATGGATTACTTGCAAGAGTCCCAGTATAAATAGTTATTATGGATTACATGCAAGAATCAGAGTATAAATAGTTTTTATGGATTACTTGCAAGAGTCCCAGTATAAATAGTTATTATGGATTACATGCAAGAGTCACAGTATAAATAGTTATTATGGATTACATGCAAGAGTCCCAGTATAAATAGTTATTATGGATTACATGCAAGAATCAGAGTATAAATAGTTTTATGGATTACTTGCAAGAGTCCCAGTATAAATAGTTATTATGGATTACATGCAAGAATCAGAGTATAAATAGTTTTTATGGATTACTTGCAAGAGTCCCAGTATAAATAGTAATTATGGATTACATGCAAGAGTCACAGTATAAATAGTTTTTATGGATTACTTGTAGAGTCACAGTATAAATAGTTATTATGGATTACATGCAAGAATCAGAGTATAAATAGTTTTATGGATTACTTGCAAGAGTCCCAGTATAAATAGTTATTATGGATTACATGCAAGAATCAGAGTATAAATAGTTTTTATGGATTACTTGCAAGAGTCCCAGTATAAATAGTTATTGTGGATTACATGCAAGAATCAGAGTATAAATAGTTTTTATGGATTACATGCAAGTGTCCCAGTATAAATAGTTATTATGGATTACATGCAAGAGTCACAGTATAAATAGTTATTATGGATTACATGCAAGAGTCCCAGTATAAATAGTTATTATGGATTACATGCAAGAATCAGAGTATAAATAGTTTTTATGGATTACTTGCAAGAGTCCCAGTATAAATAGTTATTATGGATTACATGCAAGAATCAGAGTATAAATAGTTTTTATGGATTACTTGCAAGAGTCCCAGTATAAATAGTAATTATGGATTACATGCAAGAGTCACAGTATAAATAGTTTTTATGGATTACTTGCAAGAGTCACAGTATAAATAGTTATTATGGATTACATGCAAGAATCAGAGTATAAATAGTTTTTATGGATTACTTGCAAGAGTCCCAGTATAAATAGTTATTATGGATTACATATGCAAGAATCAGAGTATAAATAGTTTTTATGGATTACTTGCAAGAGTCCCAGTATAAATAGTTATTATGGATTACATGCAAGAGTCAGAGTATAAATAGTTATTATGGATTACATGCAAGAGTCCCAGTATAAATAGTTTTATGGATTACTTGCAAGAGTCACAGTATAAATAGTTATTATGGATTACATGCAAGAATCAGAGTATAAATAGTTTTTATGGATTACTTGCAAGAGTCACAGTATAAATAGTTATTATGGATTACATGCAAGAGTCACAGTATAAATAGTTTTTATGGATTACTTGCAAGAGTCCCAGTATAAATAGTTATTATGGATTACATGCAAGAGTCAGAGTATAAATAGTTATTATGGATTACATGCAAGAATCAGAGTATAAATAGTTATTATGGATTATATGCAAGAGTCCCAGTATAAATACTTATTATGGATTACATACAAGAATCCCAGTTTAAATAGTTATAAATAATTATGAAGCGATTTTATCATTAGTGTATTTTTGGATATTATCAAATTGAAGAATATAATAAATAGGATCCGAAGGTTGGAAAAGAGCGTTATCAATGATAATGTTCTGGCATTAAATCGGCGGTTAGCTCCCTTTAACATTCTCTTTGATTTTACTTTTAAATGTACATTTTATCACATTAAATCTGGTGAGGTGGGCGAAAATTTTAATTCCGAAAATGTCACCCTTCGAAGAAAAGTCTGGGAATGACTTGTCTATGCTAACAATAATAAAACTCAGCTGATAAAAAGGAAAAAAAAATCTTATGCAGTTATTCAATTTGCGTATTTTTGGCCGTTTAAAGATAGACAATAAAAACAAGGCTGGCATAAATTTGACATGAATTTAAAATGGGGTAAATCAAAGCATACAGTTATAACAGCCTACGAAGTTCATTCTTTTTTATCTTGAAAATGGGGTAAATCAAAGCATACAGTTATAACAGCCTACGAAATTCATTTTTTTATCTTGAAAATGGGGTAAATCAAAGCATACAGTTATAACAGCCTACGAAATTCATTTTTTTTAATCTTGAAAATGGGGTAAATCAAAGCATACAGTTATAACAGCCTACGAAATTCATTTTTTTTAATCTTGAAAATGGGGTAAATCAAAGCATACAGTTATAACAGCCTACGAAATTCATTTTTTTTAATCTTGAAAATGGGGTAAATCAAAGCATACAGTTATAACAGCCTACGAAATTCATTTTTTTTTCATCTTGAAAATGGGGTAAATCAAAGCATACAGTTATAACAGCCTACGAAATTCATTTTTTTTTATCTTGAAAATGGGGTAAATCAAAGCATACAGTTATAACAGCCTACGAAATTCATTTTTTTTTTATCTTGAAAATGGGGTAAATCAAAGCATACAGTTATAACAGCCTACGAAATTCATTTTTTTTTTATCTTGAAAATGGGGTAAATCAAAGCATACAGTTATAACAGCCTACGAAATTCATTTTTTTTTATCTTGAAAGAAAAACGTATGGATCCAGATGAGAATTTATAATGGCAATCAATGCAATATGCGGAATTCTCTGAACGAAAAGTTAGTGTCATTTAACAGATGAGACTTTTTAAATTCAGTGCTGTCTCTTTTTCATGCACTGTCTGGAGTTTCCTACCTAATCTTTTGATTTTGGTTGTGTGGTAGGTTAGCATTTTTATTCTTCCCGGCCTTTTGAATAGGAGTAGACGTTTATCTCTTGTTTTACTGTTTAGGACTGGCTTTCCTGTCCATTCTAAAGTCTGCTTCAGCTCTGTGCCCTTAACACTTGTTCTTCCTACGCTAGTAAAAATCCACGTAGTAATCACCTAAACTCTTGGGCTTTGTCATTGGTGGGTGAACATAAGTAAAACAAATCCTTATTTTTTCATTTTAGTTATATGCGCTACTCAGTTATGTTGTTGCTGTTAGAAGTTTTGGATTGAAGTGATCTTTTGCGTTATTTGATAAAGGGATGTTAGGGCTTTCTTTTGGGTTTTGTAGCGCCAATCTATACGGCTTAATAAATGATTTTTTTCTAAGTCTAAAAGGATTCCTTCGCTTAAACCAATTTCCCTGATGGCAAATCCTCCCAGTTAAACTGTGAAACGAAGACAACCGCAGGATAAAGAGATGATAAACTAATTCTCAGTCTATCTTAATACCTTTCAGCCTTGTTTCTGCCTTGGTTGGTTGATTCATAATTCATAGTGGTAAAATATCTAATTACTTTCCGAATAATTTCATAGAAAAGACGATAAACTAATTCAAGACGCATTCAAACTTAATTCCGACTTGATTGGTTGACTCACAACTCGTAACGTGAAATGTGTAATTATTTTTCGAACCTTTAATTTAAAATAACTTATTGGATGTAACTGTTCCTTATGTTGTGACAATCACTGTCTTTTTCGTTTTCTGTTGGGACGCAAAACACATTTTTCATCACATGTAACCCATTTTGAGATGCAAAACCCATTTATCATCACATGTAACCCAATTGGAATGCAAAACCCATTTTTCATCACATGTAACAATGCAATACAGAAAAGAACAGTTGGTGTTTATAGTTAAAAAACAAACTACTGTAAATAATGGAACGTTGCATTTGGTTCTCAAGCGAAAGCTGGCGAGGAATCCAATTTTCCTAACGGCTAGTTTTCCCAATTAAACCATGACCCCACCCACTTAAAAATGACAGTCGCATCAAGAGATGATAAAGTACGGGCTCAGTCTAGTTTTATACCATGCAGCTTTGTTCAGGTTGACTCATAATTCATATTCGATTGATTGATTTTTACGGCTTATCAGCTCTTTACAGGTTATTTAAAACCAGAAAATATGTTTTGGGATTAAAGAGCCGCTCGAGATAGAGGGTTCAGTTTACTCGGTGAATGTTGAAATTATTCTGGCATTACTAGTTTATGAACACCTACTGCTCCAGATCAAGCAGATTATCTAGGAAGCCAGTTAACAGAGGACGTAAAGTACGACACAGTAAGCCGGGCAATTGAGAAACAGAAAAACAAAAAAAACATCATTAGAAAAAAAAAGAAGAATACACTGCACTGTTATGTAATAGAAGTTCTGCTGTGAAGCTGGACAATCTCCTCATATACAAAAAAAACAAAGAGATGAAGCAGCAGAAATGTGGTTGTACAGAATTTGCTGAGCCAACATGTGAGACGACAAAAATTTAAGGAAAATGGAAACAAAAATGACAATTACTTAATATCAGGAAAATTTTTTTAAATCTCTGGGGCGCATAATGAGGAAAGAGCACTTGTAAAATTTGATACCCACAGGACAGAATGACGGTAAAAGGGACAGAGGAAAGCAACGCATAACCTACCTAGCTTGCTTGAGTGAATGGATGATACAGAGATAAAAAGACAACATTTATAAGAGCTATAAAGGACGGGAAATTGTGAAAAGAATTGTGTCTGTGGGGGCCTCGATGATGTCTAATTGGCCTTGTGCCAAACACAACCTAAGTCCCAACAATTTAAAATATCAGTTGTTGAAGGTTGGATGTTGGAATGTAAGAGCACGACAGTGTTTAAAAAACAAACCGCGTGCCTGACTTGACTGACGCAAATACATAAATTTGCTAATGAGAGTATCATGGGAAGAGAAGAAATGTCAAAAGCATGATGTAGATATGCGATTGTGAAGATTAAAGTGGTAAACGTTGATTTAATATCTACAGAATAGCCAAAGTTACAACCATAATGGTTATTGTAGACAAAGAGGTAAGCCTTGCTCAAGTTCCGGCAACTGTTGCGTTCTCTTTGAACTGATGATTTTGGTAAAGTCATGAATCAATTTGCTCCCCCCGCTATTTCCTCTTTGACTTAAAGAGCCAGGTAGACTCAGAGCTCTTCTTTCTCAGTATTGCGTCACAAACGACAACAAGTCTGGGAAGATTGCAATAAAATCACAATTGTGAAACAATTATGAGTAAAATAAAACCATTGCCAGGACTTGTTATTGGCGGCCACAATCTCAACAATGTAAGATGACACAGTGCTGATAGCAGACACGCAAAGGAAAATGCAGGACTTTCTATAGAATGTAGCAAAAGAACGAGAAAAGAAAGGACTAAGCATAAACCTCAAGAAAACTGAATGCATGGTCATCAGCAAAAAGAAAACCCCAAAATGCCAACTACAGATCGGAGAAACTAAAATAAAACAAGTAAAGAAATTTAAATACCTGGGAAGCGTGATTACAGAGGATGGGAAGTGCAATGTTATGATCCAAAGACGCATTGGCATGGTCAAGTACGGATTTCAAAAGCTAACCAAAGTACTAAAAGACGGGAACATCTCATTGGAAACAAAAAAGAGAGTACTGGATTGCTATGTGATGTCTGTCCTTCTGTATGGCAGTGAATGTTGGACGATCTCCTCAAGAATGAAGGAGAGGCTTGAGGCAGTAGAAATGTGGTTTTACAGAAGGATACTGAGGATAACATGGACCGAGCACGTGACTAACAACGAAGTGTTGGAGAGGATGGAAAAGAAGAGAAAACTCATACTTGACATAAGGAAGTGACAGATAAGGTTCCTGGGACACGTAATGAGGAAAGAGGGCCTGGAAAATTTAACACTCACTGGACGGATAGAGGGAAAGACAGGAAAAAGCAGCGCGAGACCTACTTGATAGGCTTGAGCAAATGGATGGCAGTGCAGGGTTTGGGATAGATACCAAGAGGAAAAACTTTGAGCGACAAGAGACAGAACCAAGTGGAAGTCCATGATCGCCTACGTCCTGAAGTGACACGGCACAAGAAGAAGAAAAAGAAGAGGAAGTACATAGGGAAATCACTCAATTATATTTTCCAAGAATTGGAAGCTAGTCTACAGGGTGTCCCCAAAGTCTGGACACATGGGAAATCACATTGACTGTTTTTTTTACTTCCACAGATTGAATATTGCTGTCAAAAGGAGAAGGCGTAATTTAGAAAGAAAAGAAATATTTTAAAAAAGTATGTAAAATATGTAAAAAATAAAAAGTACCAATGGCTAATTTAATTATTTAAGTCTTTTTTTCCAGATTTAATATTTCACTTCTTCCGAAAATAAAATTAAAAAAAAATAAAGCTTTTTTTTCGCTAAATATTTCATACAGCAAATCAACTGTCTGTAATTCGTGTGGTATTAATGTAACTTTTTCCTTTAAAATTAAATGTCTACATTGTTATATATTCTTGGAAAATCTTTGAACTGAGAGCGTAATAGTTTTTATATTTCTAATTTCAGTAAAACAAAATAAATAATTTTTATTTTTATGTTAAATTCTTTCAGTTAACAAAAAATGTAAATATTTACATAATGTAATTTTGATACAAAAACAAACGCAATGCTGTTTACAATGTCACACAAAATATCAAATCACGTTTAAGCAAAACAAAAGAAAACAGATTTTTTTAATGCTTGTCCTACTACAACAATATTCTGAATTACAAGGGCAACGCCGGGCTATGAAGCCAGTAGTAACTATTCTGATGAACTTTCCTCGTCGCTAGCTCGATGCATGAATTTAGAGATGAGTTCGAATTCCAGTTGAATTTGCAGCATTCACTTCCTGAAAATACCCTTGAGAAAGGTATTAATCAGTCGCTTCACCCTCCGGCTATGGGTTAAATAGCAGGACAGATTGGGTTTTATAGCCTTGGTTGGTAACCATTCTACCACAGAAAGTAATGGCAATCTACAGCGGGAAAATTTTCTGCCCAGTCAGCCATGTCTCGCTCAAGTATGTCAGTATAACCCGGATATAAGAGATCTGGATATAAGAGCCCATGTATAAGAGAAACCCTGATATAAGATTTTTCTGGTCCCAGATTAGAGCCTGTGGTAATGTTTATAAAATAGACCAAACTCGGATATAAGATAAACTCTGATATAAGATAAACCCGGATATAAGAAAATTTTTATCCGATCCCGGCAACTCTCTTATATCAGGATTATGGCACTTAACTGAGTAGATTGGCATCTAAGTCTCATTATTTTGCGGCTGGAATTGATAATTGTAATCTTAAGTACTATTCTAATACATTCTTCGCCATGACTTCTTACCTGTCGAGCTTACCGTATTTCTTTCAACCGCGATCTTTAGAGACATGACTGACTGGGCAGAAGATTATCCCGCAGTAGGATGCCATTTCTCTCTGTGGTAGACTGGTTGCCGACCAAGCCTAAAGAACCCAGTCTGTCCTTTTATTTGACTCATAGCTAGAGGGAAAGATATGTATTATATTATTAAGTTGTAATTAGAGTAGGATCAGTTTACTACGTCATAACAATAGAAAACCGATCCCCCACTTTATGCCCACTAGAAGCCTTAGTCACGTTTCCAACTGTTATATTCAGACAGTCAGTTAAGTGCCATATGTGATACACGCTTGGGTGATCATGTTTCTTTTGTGACATGACTGACTGGGCAGAAGATTATCCCGCAGTAGGTTACCATTTCTCTCTGTGGTAGACTGGTTGCCAACCAATGCTGCAGAATCTTACCTGTCCTGTTATTTAACCCATGGCTGGAGGGAGAAGAGATGGATTAATAACTTTCCCAAGAGCATTTGCTCTTAAATGAATGCATTGAATTCAACTGGAATTCCAACTTGGCTCTCTGATTTCCCATTTTGAGTAAATATCCATTGCACGACAATGCAACCGTAGATAAACGAATCCAAATTTGAATAAGAAATTTATGGTAGTAAGAAGAGCCTGGAGAAAGGCTGAAAAATAAAAGTAAATACACAGTAGTAACGGAAATTTAATCTTTATTTATTAAAAAAAATACAAAGATATATCATTACTCCACAACGCGCATCAACATATATTGGGTGTTCCAATAACCTGGACCAATTTTAAATGATTTAAGTTTAAAATCGGTCCAAGTTATTGGAACACGCTATATACTACAGTAGAAAAAGGTCAGGGGACATCCTGAATTGCTTTTAATAAACACCTTAAAATGAGTTATTTTTTGTACTTTTTAAAGTAAAAGCTAGAATTTCAGTAACTGCAGTGTCAGTCAGTCAGTTAAGTGCCATACGTGATACACGCTTGGGCGATCATGTCCCGAAAGACATGCCATATTCACAATGTTTCGGTCATTCTACTCTTCAACCCTCTTCAGATGATTGAAATTTTCATCTGAACCCTTTATTTCGTTCACTGGGGTAAATACCACGTCCGGATATTTGTATTATCTTTATTTTACTCAACACATTAAGTTTTTTGTACACCGCTGCTGTAACCAAGTATTGAACTCACAACTCTTTTGGGTCAGGTGACTGGATACAACCAGTAGGCCAAGTGTCTGTGGGGGCCTCGATGATGTCTAATTGGCCTTGTGCCAAACACAACCTAAGTCCCAACAATTTAAAATATCAGAAGTTGAAGGTTGGATGTTGGAATGTAGAAGAATAAAATATTTCGTTTTGTCTGTTAAAGTAAAAATTTATAAACTAAACAGAATAAAAAATTTGTAAGAAGAACATGGTCAAATAGAAAAATTTACGCAGTTAATTAATTTTAAGATATAAATATTCAAAAAGAAAAATGCATGTAGTTAAATGTTTCAGAGAAATAGCAGTAAGAAGTTAAATGAATCCCAAGCTTATAGTTGATAGTACAGGGGCCCGACAATATTTTTCGGACACTTTAGTATTCGACTTTCCGAGTACCATAGAGTGGCGAAATTCCTTCAATAGAATAGCATAAATATATAAAGACAATGCCTGCATTAAAAATGGAAGAAAATCGATTAGGTAAGGAAAAATATTTATTTTTCATCATTTTTTACAAAAGACACGCGACATTATTTTTCGGACATCGTTGAAAAGCTGTTAATAGTCTGTAATATCACCTTTCTTCTCAATAACTTTTATCAATCTCTCTTCATAATGATCAAACATATGCACAATAACATCTCTACGTGTTTCTATTAGTTGTTTTTTGGCATCTTGTATCCGTTCCCATAGTTGAGCCTCTTTCCTTATTTCAGGTCCATCACAGACAAGTTGCGCAAGCATTTCCCAAACATTTTCTATTAAATTTAGATCTAAGCTTTTTGCAGGCCATTCCAAAGTAGTCATATTTCATGAGTTTTGACACATGGATGCTGCAATTGTCTTGCTGTAGAACGAAATCATTCCCTATCTCTCTTCTTATCCTTGGTAGGGCTTTCTCGTCCAGCAACTGTTTGTAGCTTTCGCTGTTCTGTCGTCCTTTCAGCCACTCCAACCATATATTTCCATTAGCAAAGATCATACCCCAAACCATAACTCCACCTCCTCCCATCTGTCGTTTGTTCAGTACAGCAGGCTCACCCCTTCTCGACCAAGTACACCATCCATCGGGCCCATCAAACTTGAAACGCTTCTCATCAGTAAATATAATCTTCTTAAAGGTCAACATGCTTTGTTAACCACCTTTTAGCACACTCCAGTCTTGCTCCTTTGTGTTTCTTTGTTAGTGTAATTTTTTTCTTAGCCTTTGCACACTTCATCAAACCAATCCTATGCAGTGTTCTTTGTACTGTTCGGACGTTTACATCCAATTCACATTTCTCCTTCACTTTTCTTGCTGTAACTTTTTCTCCAGATGTCAAAAGCCGTGCTACAGTCCTCTTCATTCTCCTTTCAGTCCTCTTGCCAATTGATCTTTTCCGTCCTCTCTTCTTTTTCCGCTCGGAATTTGGAGTCTTCAGCATGTATTCGACCGTTGATTTCGACAGCTTCAAATCCATGGCGATCCTTCTGATGCTGAGGCCATCATCCCGCTTCTTCCGCGCCAAACAAACGACTTCTTTTGAATGCATTTTACCTCATTAAACTTAATTGTTTTGCCAGTAAAATAGAACAGATAATTGATTCTAATGATGACAGCTAAGTGTACAAGCAGTAAATTTGCATACAGCAACATATACATGAACTTAGCTCTTAATAAAATAGGAGTTTTTGTCATGTCCGAAAAATAGTGTCGCGCAAGTTTTCGCAAAAATCACAAAAAACTAAAATTATCAAAGCCAAACTAAAAAAAAATGATTACACTAGTAGTGGATTTTCACTCCTCAACTACGTACTTACAATCTCAAAAGTTTTTGGCACTAGTAACCACCTTGAAGTACTTTTTTCAAAGTGTCCGAAAAATATTGTCGGGCCCCTGTAGCAGTATGTGTGCATGTAGAAAGATTAAGAGGTTACTAATAAATCTGTTCCTTTCCTTTTTTTATGGTCGACGAGAGAGTGAAAAGGAAGGTGAAGCAATAAAGAAAATTGAACTTATTGAACGTTAGTTTTAGGAGTCAGTTCAAATATCTTGTTTTTGTTGTAATCGTCTTCTTTGTTGACTGCGAGAATGTTGAGGATGAAGAAGAAGAGGTAAAGGAAATTGACACGAGGGAAAAAGGAGAATGAATGTGTGACGGGGCCTTACGTCTGGATCATGCTTGAAGTTTATTTTGTTAAATTTTAGAGTGTTCAGAAGAGGCATTAGACAAGGAATGGAGTTTATATACCTCAATGATTGTAAAAAAAGGTTCGGTTCAAAATTCCTAGCACCTGAAGAAAGCCGCAGCGTACAACTGCCGAAACGTCGTACAAATGGCAAGAAAGATGAGGACAATAGTTCGAATAATGTAAATACTGTAAAACAAAAATTACTCAAAGTGGGTTAATTTAAAATCTAGGAGACGTTAACTGTTTAATAAAAAAAAAAAGAAAGATAGGATCTTTATCTTTGTCTTTCATCCCGCCCTGAAGACGCCTACTAGAAAGAGCCGAAAAGTTTCAGTAACCTATAACCTTTGTCTCATACTATCTACAGTTTTGTTCGGATATCATACTAAATCCAACACACACACACACACACACACACACACACACACACACACACACACACACACACGCAAATATATATATATATATATATATATAAAAGTAAAACTGGACAAGATGATACTGTACACATGTTCAAACTATTACGTTAATTAAAGTCTGTAATTTCTGTGTCAAGTCAAGTATAGTGTATTAATTTCAAAGCAAGCAAGTTATTTTTGCATATTACTGATTGGTCTGAAGGTGCTTTAATTACTGCTAGATGAAGCTATTTATCTACCGTGTGTCGATAGCGTGCTTACCAATTTTGCCGAGTGAATCGCTACTCTCGTTCTTCAAACTCTTTGGAAGCCAATAGCGCTGCATAAGTAAACTGGCCCATTATATTTTAAACAGTTTCGTCCCAAGCAAAGCGATAATTTTACGAGAACACATGGGGTTACAGGGTGTGCATGTAAATGACAATAAGAAGATGTAAAATGAGGAGGATTGTGGAAAGAACGAAGAATGAACAGATTTCAAGAAGGCAGAAAATGGGGATTGACGTTGTATTTAAATTTTTGAAGATTGTTTTCATGAAGGAAGCAAGGAAGTAAGTTAAAAAAATGTTAGAGTAGAAATGACGGTTCTGTCTAGCTATTACAGCTGTAATGTGGTGATACCATTTTTTAATTGTTTCACCCCAAGCAGGGCGGTACCACCACTGATGCGCAGGGGGCTACATAAGAGTAAAAGTGTATACAAGAGGAGAGTGAAGAGAAAGACGAACCAGTTACAGGGGGTGTTAGAGAGAGGGCCAGAGAAAGATGTGAGCACAGATTTGAAGACAGTTGCGAAGATAAAGTGAAAGGAAAAGAGCAAGATATACGGGGTGATGTAGAAAGAACTGAAGTCAAGAGGGTAACAGATGGGTATTGACATTGCATTTAAATTCCTGGAGGTTGTAGCCGCCTGAAAAAAAGTATATGGAAGGGAGTTCCACAGGCAGGAAATGCGAGAAAAGAAGCTGGTAGAGTAGAATTGTCGGCTGAATTTGGTTGATCTAACTGTAAATGAGTAGAACCTTGTTGCCAATCTGGTTGCACGAGTAAATTCTTTTAGTGGGGGCACCAGTGACTTAAGTTAATCGGAGCAGACGCCATGAAAATATTTGAGGAATAGACAGTGGGAAGCCACATCCCACTCTTGTTGCCAATCTAGTATCATGCATAAATCCTTGTTATTTTTTTCTTGTTGTCCTTGTTGTTGTTGTTCTTCTTCTTCATGTGCCGTGTCAGACAGAGGGAATACTGGACAATATCATCGAAGATGAAGGAAAACCTAGAAGTAACTGAAATGTGGTTCTACAGAAGGATGCTGCGAATATCATTGATCGAACATGTGAGCAATGATGAAATTTTGGAAAGGATGTAAACGCTGTGTCAGACAGAGGGAACGAGAGGCAGAAGAAAACAACGCGTAACATTCTTGACGGGTTTGAGCAAATGGATGACAGAGCGGGGTTTCGATGGGGCAAGGTACTCAGATAATACAATGCTGATAGCAGACACAGAAAGAAGCTACAAGACCTACAGAATGTAGCTGAAGAGAATGACAAGACAGGACTACAAATAAACTAAAGAAAACCGAATGCATTGTCATCAGCAAAAAGAGCAGCCTAAAATATCGAATACAGGAAGTGGGTACAAAAAGTTAAATACCTGGGAAGTGTACTAACAGAAGACGGACAGTGTGTATTAAGAAATAGGATAATTTCGCTGGAAACAAAGAGAGTACTGGATTGCTATGTGTTGTCAGTTCTTCAATATGGCAGTGAATGTTGGACAATATGATCGAAGGTCAAGGAAAAACTTGAAGCAACTGAAATGTGGTTCTACAGAAAGATACTGCGAATATCATGGATCGGGCATGGGAGCAATGATGAAGTTTTGGAAAGGATGTAAACGAAAAGGAAATTAATACTGAGTATGAGTAAGAGACAGTTAAAGTTCCTGGGACATGCAATGAGGAAAGAATGCTTGGAGAACCTGACACTAACAGGCCAGATAGAGGGAAAAGAGACAGGGGAAAGCAACGGATAAACATATTTGAAGAACCTGATAAAGTGAATGACGGAACGAGGGCTGCGCGGTGTAACAGGAGGAAGCCACGAGATGTGGAAGGCCATGATCGTCAACGTACTGAAGGGACACAACACATAGAAGAAGACTAGAATATATTAGATTTAAAAATATTCAAAGAAGCTAAATAAACTGTTGGTTGGACTAAAGATGGCCGTGGGTCTTAAATGTGAAACATCCGATCTATCTATTCATTTCCATATGGCAACAGAATCAGCATAATAAAACGATAAGAGTAAAAGAGAAAAAGGTAAATGACTGAAGCCGAGGTGCCGGGCGAAGACCAATAACATTGTAGATTCTTCTTTGTATTTTATCAAGAATCTCTTAATACATTGCACTAAGCTGCAAGCCAGATTAAAAGAGATATTTAGTAAATATTTAAGAATGAAAAAATTAAAAATGTTAGATAAACTGCAGGATGGACCAAATATGGCCCTGGGTCTTATATGTGAAACACCCGATTCAGTTACATGTGGCCATAAAATTAAGAAAATATGCGAAAAAGAAAATAGAGAAAAAAAAGTATGAACGAGAAAAAGTAGAAAGTAAGAAATATCTTCTTTATTTTATGTGCCGTGTCCCTTCAGAACGTAAGCGATCATGGACTTCCACATGGCTCTGTTTCTTGTCGCTCTCAATATATTTTCTCTTGGTATCTCTCTCGAAACTCACTCCGGCATCCATTTGCTCAGATCTATCAAGTAGGTCACGCGCTGCGTTTCCCTGTCTCACTTTCCTTCTATCCGTCCTATGAGTATTAAATTCTCCATGTCCTTCTTCCTCATTACGTGCCCAAGGACCCCTTACCTGTCTTTTTCTGATGTTAAGTATTAGTTTTCTTCTCGTTTGCATCCTAAAACTATTACTATAAATATTGCTCTACTAAGTATCGAGCACTCTTTAAATAAGTAAATTACTACGAACAGTGCATTGTTAACCCATTTGTTTGTACTTCTCCAAGTATATATATATATGCAGCAATCTCTCTTTAATACAGATTTCATTAAAAATAAAGACTAAAAATAATGGAGGCCTTACTAATAAAAACGAAAAATCCAACACTCAATAGCGTCAACTACGAACACGCTAACAACATGTTTACCGTGTTCGGTACATAACACATACCACTACTCTACATCATATATAACACCATATACATTCTGTTACACGTAAAATAACATTGATCCTCGAAAATGGTTAACATTATAGCTGAAAGCGCTCGGATAAACAAAACATTAGGACAATTTTTTATATAATCTATGCCCTGAAAGGAAAAAAATTATACGATCACATGAAAAATTACATAAAAACTAAACCATCCCTCTTTGTTTCTCATTTTTTATGAAACTTTTATATATATACAATGACAAACTAATAACTATAGTCGTGTCGAAAAACCCTCCGCGGATTTACGTGGAAGGAAAAATGGTTATAAAAAAAGAAGGAGCTAACCACATGAACACCAGTCAAAAGAGTTCGGACTGAGTCAGCACGTAGCCCAAAGAAAAAAACCCGGGACGAGTAATCAACTAACAATAAAGCGCTCAATACTTAGGTAGAGCAGAATAAATAAAGTAGGGAGAGCCAGCTTTCCTTGACGATCCGCTAAGTCGAAACCTTGGTAGGTTTGTTGGCTCACTAGGTATACTTTATATATATATATATATATATATATATATATATATATATATATATATATATATATATATTCAAATAAGAAGAACGAATAATAAAATTGCAAGGTTCAAAACATTAATTTGAAACAGTTCTCAGTGTGAAAAATGGAGCAATGAAGATTTATTATTACATGAGAACTTTTTCTCGCGTAATAATTTATGTGTACACACACACACACACACACAGTCATCCGCAGACGGATCCGTTTCGCTGTCTCATAGAATGTCAGCACGGTTAGACTCCGATTGCTTTTAACCCAGGATTAGAAACCCGCTCGAATTGGC
The DNA here is from genome assembly GCA_037127315.1 of Ascarosepion bandense. NCBI lineage: Eukaryota > Metazoa > Mollusca > Cephalopoda > Sepiida > Sepiidae > Ascarosepion > Ascarosepion bandense. The sequence goes on along the minus strand of JBBBDQ010001018.1, from coordinate 3,843,941 downwards.
GTCAGTCGGCGATTCTGGGCTATGGGCGATACCAAGATGCAAGTGAAAATATATCTGTAAAAGGCCAGTATGACAAAAGACAAAAGCAAAATTTATTTTAGCTGACGCATTTCGTTCTCTGAAACGTAAGTATTTTATTTTGGAACTAGTATTTATAAACAAAAGTAAACATATTGTTAGTTTTGTTTAGAATTTTTAAATTAAGAACGCTCATAAATGTATATTAGGCTAATTGAAATTCAAGGTAAATTATGAAAGATGACTGATGCAATTTAATATCTAAAAAACGAAACTTCGTTACATGCTGTTGCTGAATCTTTAAATAATTTAATCATTATTTATATTATTTTAGTATAGGATTACTTATATATTATATATATTTAATAACATTTCGACAGACCCTAAGTATTATATAATACTACACCTTTTCCCTCTCAAATTAATCTTCCACCCAGTCAAATTAATAAAAAAATACGATCATTCCAAATTTATTAAAAATACAATGACAAATTTACAAATTATGGGATAGTTACGTACTAACTGAGAGATCCTCACCTGTGAGGCACTCCTGGTAGTACCGAACCACACAGTTGTACCTCACGAGACACTTGGGCATGGCAGCCATCGGTGTGCGTTGTGGTACAGTGGATCTCGGCTCGGAACGAGAAACCGCGGAGCCGAGTTCGAATTGGGAAAGGTATTCATCCGTCTCTTCCTTCCAGTTATGCGTTAAATAGCAGGACAAATTGGGTTCTATAGCCTTGGTCGGCAACCAGTCTACCACAGAAAGCAATGGCAACCTACTGCGGGATAATCTGCCCAGTCAGATCATGTCTCTTTCGAGACATGATCGCCCAAGCGTGTATCACGTATGGCACTTAACTGACTGACTGAGCCATCGGTATTGCGTTATTAATTGAACTTTCGACATATATCTCTCTGTGCTCCATTTTCGACCCTCACTTCAAGTTATCGCTGCATCTGCTGTTCGAATATTGACGCTTAGTGCCTTTTAATATGCGCCTTCACGGGTGGCCACAATGGTTCAGTGGGGTTGAGCACACAACTATAGGGGGGCAAGCGTAGTATAACGACCCTCCCAATGTACTGTGATTATAATCACAGAAATATAATGCGTTAATACTATGTAATATAATTTCAAAATCAACAAAGTTTTAAATAAATAAAGGTAATTTAATCATGCGACTAGGTGGGAGATTAATTTGACTGGGTTGAAGATTAATTTGACAGAGAAAAGGTGTAGACCACCAACAAACTCATTGGATTCCTTTTAAAAGACGCTCATGTTACAAAATGCAGTAATAATATTAATAATGTTATTATTAGTTACGCATACTTTAATTTATTTTTGCAATATAAGTTATTGTAATAATTATTATTGCTCATATTGTTCAATATTTCTTAGATCAAACGCAATTAAAATAATAAATGGAAACATTGTTCAGACTGTTGTCTTCATCTTTATTGCTATATTCACGACGTTTCAGCCGTTGTACACTCTGGCCTTCTTCGGGTGTTTGAAATTTCGAAGTGAACCCTTTATTTCGATCACTGGGGTATATCATTATCGTTCCATGTGTCATGCTACTTCCGGAATTTATGTAGTTATCTAACTTTAACTCAAGTTATTTGTTCACCACTGCTGTGTTTACGTATTTATCTCACAACTCTTTGGGTCAAGTCACTGGATATAACCAACGCTTTTTATCCACTGGGCCATGGAGATAAATTATTTCAAGAGAAAAATGGCTAATCAAATTCATCGCCTTGAAAACGAAACTAGTGATGTTCGATTGTCAGCGAGTGGAAATTGAATTTCCGCTTTTTGTGATAAACAGGTGTTCTTATAAGAAAGCCATGAGCGGTTATTGAAACTTATGCTCAACCTAAACTTCAGGTGGAACACGTACATTTGATTCATCGCTAAAGATGCAGGTAAAAAGGTTACAAACAAAACATTCAGTTAATGAAAATTATTAATATGATATCATTTGAATACATATTATAGCTCTAACAATTGCTTAATAAAATCCATCTGTTAATTCAATGAAAGACGCTAAACTATAAAATAACAAACTTTCAGGTCGGATAATGAATTAACAGTGCCAGAATGGCATAGGCTAAGTACCACCAAAATGGATACTTTTCAAAACTCAAGGCAAGAAATCGACACTCACTTGTCTATATTTCTAAAATGAGGTAGCATTTACAGTATTTACATTATTCGGACTATTTTCCTCATCTTTTTTTCCCATTTGTATGACGTTTCGGGCGTGGTACGTTCCGGCCTTCTTCAGGTGTTAGGAATTTCGAACCGAACCCTTTATTATAATCACTGGATATAGACATTGGTTAGTTCCTGTGACTTGGCCCAAAGAATTTTGAGTTCAGTACCAGGCTACAGCAGTGGTGAGCAAGTAACTTGCAGGGTCAGAGGGAGATAACTCATGACTTCCAAAAGAGGCAAGCAAGGAATGGAGTTCATATACCACAGTGATTGTAATAAAGGGTTTGGTTCGAAATTCTTAGCACCTGAAGAAGGCTGGAACCTACAACTTCCGAAACGTCGTACAAATGACAACAAAGATACGGACAATAGTCCGAATAATGTAAATACTGTTGACATTCACTGTCTTAAATATTTGCCAATAACCAAAGAAGTATACAATTCAAACGAAATCTTCAGAAGTTATCCATTAACAAATGTTTTACTGAATTTTATGAAAAAAAATCTTGCGAAAATATTTTTGGGGCGTTTGTTCCATTGCCCTATTTATATATCGCGAATTTAGTTTTAGGATAGGGGAGTGTTTCATTCATTTTTTTTTTATAGTTATATAAAAAGAAATCCCTGAAGATATTATTCCAGTAAAATTTATGTGAACTTACGGAAAATTCGACCCAGATATTGTCAATAATTTTTTTTAAATGGTGAATGCATAAGTTAATAACGTAGTATTCGATAGGAGAAAAAAGATCTAAATTTAATATTTATTTGAAAAAAATACTTGTAATTTTTCAGTGCAGTTTTGAAATTAATTCCTTTGTTTTTCTCACAAGAGTTTATTTTAATATTGATAATTTTAAAAATGTAAAGTTTAATGGTATTTTCAGATGTAAAACTTTTTAAAAATAATTTTACTCTGTTTTTCTTTTTAACAGCTGTTAGATTATTTTGGGTTTGCAAAATAAAGAACAAATCTTACATCTGTTGATTGCTATTCATTATCTGAAGAGTATTAGGATATTAAACTAATTTTATGACTTAATTGATTTAAAACCAAGTAGCTGGAAAAGAGCTTTACAAGCCAGAAATGTGAGAGAAGAAACTATTACCATAGAACTTGCGATTATATATGGCCAGAATCAACTGTAAGATGACATGAGATATTGTGACCAGTCTAGTTCATCTTCTTCTTTATGTGCCGTGTCCTTTCAGGTAGGTGATCATGGCCTTCTGCTTGCCTCTGTCTCTTGTCGCTCTTAATATTTTTCTCTTGGCATTTCTCCCAAACCCCGTTCCATCATCTATTTGCTCAAGCCTACCAAATATAACTCACCCTGCTTTCCCCTATCTCGGTAGAACCACATTTATGCTGCTTTGAGTATCTGTTTCATTCTTGATGAGATTGCCCAGCATTCGCTGTCATACAGAAAGAAAGACAGATAGCACATAACAGTCTAGTACTATTTTCTTTGTCTGCAACGACATCTCCGTCTCAATATTTTTGCTTAGCTTTTGATATGCGTCCTTGGCAATCCCAACGCTCTCAGTGTCGCACTTTCCATTCTCAGAACACTTCCCAGGTATTTAAATTTATGCACCTGCTTGATTTTAGTGTTACCAATCTGTAAATTGACATTTTGGGCTCTCCTTTTTTACTAATGACCATGCATTTAGCTTTCGTGTAGTTTAAAATTAAGAAAGCTAGAGAGATTAAAAGGCAAAAGAGAGTGATAGAAATTTCAGAAACTGATAGACTGAGAGTTTTGTTTAAACATTTTATTTCTTTTTTGATCTTTTAAATGTGTAAAGCCTTATGAATACTTATTCCAGTTGGAGCGTGAAACACACCTTACGTAGGCAGGTAGGAAGTAAATAGATTATTAATATAAAGACGTAAAAAACAGTATTATTCTCACGAATATTAAATTGGAAGTTTAACACGATATTCCGGATTCTTTGCGGCAAGGAGTGAATTTAAAGGAAAGTTTTCCAATAGAAAACCGATACCTCAGGCAGGTATTAACGGAAGACGACTTGCTAATATGCAGAAGATTTAAGAAGAAAGCACAATTCTATATAACTCACCCATTGAAACCCCCCGCGCACCCACCAAAACAACTTCGAAACTCATATTCTCACGTACAAAAATAACAAGATATAAGTACTTAAGTTTTGTATTACATATTTAAAACTTTTATCCGCAAAAATGTAACTGATATCGAAGATCCGAGTTCAAACTGCGGGTTAATCTGTTGCGTTCACTTTCGCATAAATACCCACGAGAATGGCATGATTACATTCCTTCTTCAGTTAGTTATGGCTTAAAAAGCAATGTATTCTATACTCTGAGTGACAACCAGTCCAAGAGAAGGACAATTCTGAATTCTAAACTGGCGGAAAGATAACGGAAATTCACAGAAAATTAAGATAAATCGGCAGCGAGTAATGATCGTCAACGACGTAAAGTAACAAACGGTCGATTGCTAATTGTTTTCGACCACACCCGTCTGCCAGGGCTGCGAGGCAAACCAAATAACAAACGGTTGCTCTGTTGTTTATACTGCAACTATGCTGAGTAGACGTGTATAGCAGTTTCTGGAAAAGGGCGCATAATCTGGCGTGATCAGTGCTTTTAAACAAAACCAATACACCTAAACACTATGTCTCGATGACTTGTCACTGAGGTGCTAGCACAACCACAACGACGGCACTTGTTTCAGGGTAATAAGGTTTTCAGGACCTTTCCAATGGTAACGAATTCCTGCTCAGGAGGTTGAAAAGAAGGGATAGATATATAAAAAAGGAAAGAAAAAAGAAAGAAAAAATAGAAGAAAAACAACTTTATGTAATATTCTGCTCTGTTAAAGGTTTTCTCAACATTTTTGTTCAAATTAATATGGTCTGATTATTATTGCTACTTTAAATTCTACTAATAGATTAAAAATGGGGGTAATATTATACTAGAGTGGGTCTAAAACGAGAATTTCGATAAATGATATACACGCACACGCGCGCACGCACGCACACACACACACACACACACACACACACACACATATATATATATATATATATATATATATTTATAATCATATCACCCCGAGCAAGGCGGTAACGCCACTGATGTGCAGGGGGCTACGCAAAATTGAAAAGATTTGGAAAAGAGAAAGCCGGAAACCACATCCTAAACAGGGAACAAGGGATGAGCCTTTACACCTGTACAATAGACGTGGGTGGAGTATAAACCGGGCGATAGTTTAGTCTATCTACTCCAATTGAAAATAAAAATAAAAATAAAAAAGAAAAAGAAAACTGGAAAGATTGGAAAAGAGAAAGCCGGAAACCACATCCTAAACAGGGAACGATGGATGAGCTTCTACACCTGTACAATAGACGTGGGTGGAGTGTGAACCGGGCGATAGTTTAGTCTATCTACTCCAATTGAAAATAAATAAATAAATAAATAAATAAAAAATAAGAAAAAGAAAAGTGAAAAGATTGGAAAAGAAAGAAAAAATATATAAAATATATAAAAAATTTACACAAAAAGGAGAAGAAAATGTATGAGATAGAAAAATTGTTTTAGGAAAGTGTAAACATATAAAAATTAATTGTAATACAGATCATAAATTTCTTTAAAATTCTCATTTTTTTAAAATAAAGTAAATGATATGAAAAAAAATTAAATGTAAATTTAGGCAGGGGATGTATTCAAGGATTAGAAAAGTACATTTAGAATTTAAGATTCGTCGAAATCTAAAATTAATATTTGGCTCTGTAAATAGATAGTACGAACTATATCGAGCCCTCCATCTGGATTATTTTTAATATTAATAAAATTAATATTAACAAAATCTGCTTTTGGGATTTTACCTACAAGTTATTTCATTTTTGGATGTGTGTGTGTGTGTGTGTGTGTGTGTGTGTGTGTGTGTGTGTTCGCCGAACTGATGTAATGATGTATTTTTTCTTAAATTTTCTCTTTTAAGTGAGCGACCTTTATTTTTATCCGTTTTTTTTAGGTCTTTGTGAATTTCATTCGTGTAAAATCCTTTGTACAATAAAGACGGAAGCTGATGATGGTTCGCCTGAAATAGGCCATACTTCCGATTTACCATGAAATAACGTGTCTGCCTTAATTTATCTTATATTTGTATTTATATACATATATATTTAGAGCTCTCTTAGAGAGTTATGCTACCACTGTATGTACAGGATACTCCTTTGGATTCTTCTTTCTACACCGCATGCAGATATATATATATATATATATATATATATATATATATATATAGATAGTTCCCTTATATATATATATATATATATATATATATATATATATAATTATATAGTTATGAATGAATTGTACATTGTGACACGGAAATTTCTATGTTTCGAGATAGATTCTTTTCATCAAACAATGTTTGATGTTGGATGTACAGATTATTTACATTTAAATACACAAACCTTCGGTCTGCTGTGTATGTATGTGGGAAGGTATAAAATTTACATGTGTTTCTTTTAACTAATCAGAGTGAAGATTCATTTTAGAATTTGGCCCCAAAGAATACATACTAACTGTTTCTCTTTTTATTATCATATCCACTATAAAATCCCAAATATTAAATATGTAAACGAGAAAAGTAACCCCTGAAGAAAAATAGGAATAGAAATATTATCTGGTACACACCCACTTTCAGCCAAATGACTAGTAGTAAATTGGGGAATAAATTCCTCGCGTTAATTAGAAAACACTTTCCGGAAAACAATCCATTAAGTAAGATCTTTAATAAAAACACTATTAAATTAAGTTACAGCTGTATGAACAATTTAGAAAAAATCATAAAAAATCCCAATAATAATATTTTAAAAAACTTTAACAAAATTAATAAAAACAACCTGATAATGGAAAATAACAATTTAGACAAGAAAAATGTATTTGTAGAAACCCTATAGATTGCCCGTTAGAAAACAGTTGCCTAAAGGAATCAATCGTCTATCAATGCGAAATATCTTCAAAGGAAAACCCAAATAATATAAAAATTGATATAGGAAGTCTTAAGAATGTTATAAAACGGCGAATTTACCAGCACACTTCTTCATTTAATAATAACAAATACAAAAATAGAACATCCCTACCAAAATATCATTGGTATCTAAAGGAAACAAAAAATCACTCACAATAAAGTGGAAAATTCTAAAAAAAGCTAAATCATTTAAGTCCTTAAATGAACCATGTTCATTATGTTTATACGAAAAAATATATTATTAAATCACTTAAGAATAAAAATCTATTAAATAAACGCAATGTGATAAATGTCATATACAGACATTGCAAAATGTTCACATTAGAATATGGATAAAAATTAAAATGAAAAACATGCATATAACCAACAAGTGCATAAAGAAAAATAATTGCTGACGAACTATCAAAATAAAGTAAACTGAAATATAAAATTATTTATATAAAAATATTCTTTTTTAAAAAAATATTTACAACAAATAAATAGATATTAGAAAGAGGGGATAAAGATAGCAGGAAGTAAATCAGAAAAAAGAAAGGACAAAAATGTTACTTATAAATCAAATGTTTCGAGAAGGTTACGACTAGGAGACCAAAAATGATACGAAAGTAAAAAGGACAGACGTGGTACTAAATGGGCACATCACATCAAAGACAATAAAACTAAACGAGAAAATATAAAAGAGGAAAAAAGGAAAATGATAAGATGAGGTTAAAAGCAGGTTGACATCTTGACCGTTAAGGAGGGAAAAGAAGAAAGGAGAAAAGTAAGATAAAGAAAGGGAAAAGGAGGAAAAAGAGAAAAAGTTAATATATATTCTTTGGGGCTAAATTCCAAAATGAATCTTCGCTCTGATTAATTAAAGAAAACATACATGCAAATCCCACATACATACACAGCAAACCAAAGGTTTTTGTATTTAAATGTAAATCATCAGTACAACCAACATTAAACATTGCCTGATGAAAAGAATCTATCTCGAAACATAGAAATTTCCGTGTCGCAATGTACAATTAACTCATATCTATATGATTATATTAAGCTCTATAATATTTATTATATTGAGCACTGTTCATAATAAAATAAATGCCGGGGCAGGCAAATTAGTAGAACCTTGAGTCCTCTTTAACTGGAATTATATATATATATATGTATATATATATATATATATATATATATATATATATATAGTGTATCGATGCAGCAGATAATTTTTTAAACATATATTGTTAAACATAACATACAATGAATGTCTATTATGTTTAATCATGAGCCGTTCTAAACATCGTATTTTGGCTTTAATTTCAGGTGAAAATAAAGACAAAACTTGTTTATTTGAATATTTTTTTATTATGTTGGTTCTAAGATTTCGGTTCTCATGAGAGGCCAAAGATACGTTAACATAAAGACATCCACCATCAAAGATGATATTATTTTGTGTTGACATAAAACATTACAAATTTACGACCTGCATCTGCTATTCAGTGACTGTTATCGTTGCATAGCCAAAATACGATGTTTAAAACGGCTCATGATTAAACATAATAGACATTCATTGTCTGTTACGTTTAACAATATATATATATATATATATATATATATATATATGTGTGTGTGTGTGTGTGTGTGTGTGTGTGTGTGTGTGGATGTGTCTTGTAGTGCAATGGATATCGGCTCGGAAGAAGAAATGGGAGTGCCGAAATCAAATTTAGGTCGAATTCGTTGCATTGATTTGCGCGCAAACACCCCTGTGAATGTGTTACTTCTCCTTCCAGCTATGGGTTGAAAAGCATTTGAGATTGGGTTCTATTAACAACCAGTCCACCGCACAAAGTAATGTCAACGTATTACGGGAAAATCTTTTGCCCTGTTAGTCATGTCTCGAAAGAAGATACATGATCGCAAAAGCGTGCATCACGTATGCCATTTAACTGATATATATATATATATATATATATATATATATATATATATATATATATATATATATATGCGCTTATTATTTTTGGTAACTATTGCCGTTGCCAAGCGGAGTTTTATGTCAACACAAAATAAAATCGTCGGTGAAGGTGGATTTTATAATATTTCAGTTTAAACAACCTCGCTGAAGATGGCTCATGTGAGCCGAGAGCTTAGAAGAAAATCAATAAATAATTATCCAAATGTTGGAGAATTTTTGTCTTTATTTTCAACTGAAATTAAAGCAAAAATACGACGTTTAGAACGGCTCATGATTAAACATAATAGACATTCATTGTATCTTATATTTAACTGCATATTGTTTAGAATATATATATATATATATATATATATATATATATATATATATATATATATATATATATATATATAGTTAGCTTTTGGTCATAATTAAATTAAACCAGAACTCAGTTGAATTAAAAGTCTTCAATATATTGTAGAACTTTTGAATATTTTTCATTTGGAAATGAGTAATTTCCGCAACGTAGATTTCAAATTTTCGGTATCTTTTCGGTATTTTCATGAATGAATGCATAACCTGAACTTTAAACAAACAAAATTTTTCAAAATTAGCAAGGAGTTACTTCAGGATCTTAAAACACTTTCGTCCATGCTTTTATGATCCTATACGTATTTATAGATGTGATTAAATCAGTTTATTATTTCTTATGTTTCATTCGGCAACATTTCTTGTTCTGAAGACAACAGAATGGCCATCTTTTTCCCCTGGCATAATCTGCAGACATCACCACCGTTGTATGGTTTGACTATTTTTACTATACTCTATAAATAAGGGTCTTTTCTAATTTAATTTTAAATTGCATATGTGGCTATATATATATATATATATATATATATACCCGAAAGCTACTCTAGGTATAGGATTACAGAGTAAAGCGAACAGATTATGCGAATATGTGAGGAAGTTAACGGTTAATCCTAGACATAAACAGGTTAAGATTGTAGTGATCGGGTAAGCAACCATTATTTTGGGAGTAGTTTTCACAAAAAAGCTGTTTGTGGGAAGAAGCTGTTTGAATGGAATATGGCTTAAAATATTAGCATATTCATCTTCGCATATTAAAGGTAAGGATGTTGTGGAGAGACATGATCGCTTACATTCTGTATTTTAAAAGGTATTTGTAACGTGTTTATGGAAAAGAGAGAAAAGTAATACGAGAAATCGTAATTATGATAATCTAATGTATAAAACTCAAAATTTTTACGTGTGTTCGCTCAAAACCATGTAAATTAATTATATATTAGCATTACCTGTGTGCATGTGCGTATGTGTGCATATGTGTGTGTGCATACATATAGTTGCTCACGTGTGCGTGAGTGTGAGTGTGTATGTGTGTAGGTGTGTGTGCGTGTGTGTGTGTGTGTGTGTGTGTGTGTGTGATAGCGTAGTATTGCGTAAAATATTACATCAGATATATCCCATTTTATTACATTTATTTACAGGTCCATTGGAACAGAATATGGCACAAGGCCGGGTGTAAGTGAGAGTTACAAGTACACAGAAGGTGGAAAATACAAACTGCTGAGCTCACTCAACCCTTCGTCTCAACCAACATGGATTGACCATGATTCTCCCCTTCTTACAACAGTAAGGAAAAAATATACATTGGAGTTACACAAGGAGTTAAACAAAGAAACTACGCGCACTAAACTTCCTTCACAAATAGTAAATAAGCGAACAGCACAATGCTTTCTAAGTATATCTGGGAAAATGAAAAACAAAGCCCAAATCACACCAAAAATATCATGGAAAATACAGAAAAGAACATCATCCTACAACAACCAATACAAAAACTGCAGACATTGTTTGAAGGAAAAAATAGCTATTTTTACCTTTCCAGACCAAAACAAACTACAAAATCAACGATCTGAACTCATCTCAAAATGCAGACATAAAAACAAATGGTTAATCTTCTATGTGCCCTGTCCTTTCAGAACGTAGGCGAGCATGGCTTTCCACGTCTTCCTATCCCTGGTGGCTCTTAGCACGCTTTCTCCTGTTACACCACGCAACCCCCGTTCTGTCATCCATCTGCTCAGGCTCTTCAAATATGTTATTCGCTGCTTTCCTCTGTCTCATTTTCCCTCTATCTGACCTGTCAGTATCAGGTTCTCCAAGCCGTCCTTCTTCATTGCATGTCCCAAGAACCTCAGTTGTCTCTTCCTGATGCTCACTATTAATTTTCTTTTCGTTGCCATTCTTTCGAACACCTCGTCATTGCTCACATTCTCGGTCCATGATATCCACAGCATTCTTCTGTAGAACCACATTTCCGCTGCTTCAAGGTTTTCCTACATCTTCGATGATATTGTCCAGCATTCACTGCCGTATTGATAACTGACATCACATAGCAATCTAGTACGCTCTTGTTTCTAGTAAAAGTTCTCTGTGTCTTAGTACTTTTATCAGCTTCTGGAACGCGTCCTTCGACATGCCAATTCGCCTTCGGATCTCTGTGTCGCACTTTCCATCTCCTGTTAGAACACTTCTTAGGTATTTAAATTTTTGTACTTGCTTGATTCTAGTATCCATCACCTGTATTTGGCATTTTGTGCTGCTCTTTTTGCTGATGACTATGCATTCAATTTTCTTGAATTTTATTTGTAGTCCTTTTTTGTCACTCTCTTCGCTACCTTCTGTAAGAGGTCTTGTAGTTTCCTTTCCGTGTCAGCAGTCAGCACTGTATCATCTGCGTATCTCATGTTGTTCAAATTATGGCCTCCGATTACAAATCCGGACATATTATCTAGGATCCTCAAAATATTCTCGCTATACAATTTGGACAGATCCGGTGAAAAGACACATCCTTGTCTTACGCCCTTTTCTATCTTTGTAAATATGGTCAACTCGTTGCCTGTCCGTATGCAGGCAGTTTGATGCCAGTACGTTACTTAAAAATCGAAAGCGGAAAAGAATAAATAAATAATAAATAACAATTTAATTCAAGCAAATAAACAATTGAACAAACTGCTATCGCCATAACAACGATTAAAATAGATAAAATAAAATAGTAAATAACTAAATAAATTAAATAAAAAATCCAAATAAATAAATAAATAAATGAAACATCGAAAACCAAAAAGAATAAATAAAGCTAAATATAAAAATCAAAAACAAGTAAAATAAATTCATACAAATAAATAAATAAACTGCTCCCGTAAAAATAACCGTTAGAAGGTTTACCCACAATGCACTACTGACCCGTATAAATAAGTAGCCGAAGAAAAACCCAGGATATGTGGCCTGTTTATTGCGCCTAGCATAATACAGTCTGTCGCCTCTGAGTGTTAATTTCAATCTTCACTATATATATATATATATATATATATATATATATATATATATATATATATATATATATATAGCATAGTGATGATCCACGTATACTGTCTTAATATGTATAGGAAAGAATATTAAAACGTTTTGAGTTTAAAAATGTGTTTTTTTGACAGTATTTGTTTATTTCTACTATAATATTTTATATATATATATATATATATATATATATATATATATATATAATTTCTTTTTTTGGTCATGAATAAATTAGACCAGTACACATTTGTATTAAAAAGTATTCAATACAATTATATTATACAAAATATGGAAAAAAAACCCAGACATAACGTGGAGTATAGTGAAAACAACCAAGCCATACAACGGTGGTAAAATATATTAGAGTGTGCCAGGAAGAAAAGTTAGCTATTATGTTATTCACAAACAAAAATGAATTACTGAATGAAAAAAAAACAGAAATTATGACTAAGTATAATCATACTATAAAATACCTATTAAGTTCATACAACCATGCATTAAAATGTTATAATTTCTTCTAATTTTGAAAATTACGCGTTTATAAAAAAAATCCCAGCCACTTGACCGTTCTTAAAAAAAAACAAAAAAATAAAACAGTTACAGCAAATTGCCTGAAGACACCACATGGTAGAAACCTAGGTCGCGTAATAACTCATTTACAAATGAATATTGAGTATATATATATATATATATATATATATATATATATATATATATATATGCGCGTGCGCGTGTGTGTGTGTGTGTCAAAGAATTTAAGTAAGTACTTTCTATGAGAGTATGTGGTCATAAATTCACTTTTTTGTTCAGTAGAGTAGGGTTATTTATATGATTTAACAAGGCATATTTAACATCTGTCGATTTAGTTTTATTACGAGTAATAATTAAATTCTTGTTTTTTAATTTTTAACAGTATCTGGATGCAGCAGTGCTTTGGCTGTATTTACTGTTGTATGTGCGTTGTGGTGCAGTGATTATCGGCTCGGAACGAGAAATCAGAGCCGAGTTCGAATTCCAGTTGAATTCGCCGCATTCACTTACCCTTGGAAAAGATATTAATCCTTCTCTTCCATCCAGTTATAGGTTAAATGGAGTTCTATAACATCGGTTGGCAACCTACTGCGGGATAATCTTCTGCCCAGTCAATCATGTCTGGAAAGAGACATGATTGTCCAAGCATGTATCACGTATGGCACAACTGACTGACTGACTGTTGTATGAAGACAATATAAGGTTATGAAAACGATTAAATATATTTATGCTTTATCCATTCTTCAATTGTTAGATCCTGATTGATACTGATCCTTCTAAACGTTTGTCCTTTACTTTCCATTTTCTTTCTTTCTTTCTTTCTTTCTTTCTTTCTTTCTTTCTTTCTTTCTTTCTTTTCCCCCGCATATATTACTGTTAATAATTATGAATTATGCCCCTTTGATCTCATCTTCCTGCATTTTGATTTTTTTAATTTAAAATTTTATTTTTAATTTAAAAATTTCAATTTAATTTTATTTTTTATCTCCATGAAGGTTTTGTCTAATTAAATTTTACTCTTGATAAATTAAAAATAGTACCCTAAAATTATAAGATTTAACTCCGATGAACATCGAGTGAATTTAAATTAAAATCTTTTAAACGGTCTCTTTGTAATATGCACCTTATGATTGCATAGCGCATGTTTATCTATTCACTTCAACTATCTACCAGTAAATTTGGGACTGCCCTTGCAGCAAACGTTGTTTTAGAAAGGGCTTAGAATTGAAGTATAGTTTCCAACTAATGTCTGGGTGTAGCAGGTTGATAACATCGATTATCGGTATCAAGGAATTTAAACAGACATTTCCTTTGCATTGAATGTATTATTATATTAAATGAACTATCTACAATTATTATTTATCTTCGTTATTAAGTGTCACATATTATTAATTAATATCAGTCAGTTAAGTGCCATACGTGAAATGCGCTTGGGCGATCATGTCTCGAAAGAGACATGACTGACTGGGCAGAAGAATATCCCGCAGTAGGTTGCCATTGCTTTCTGCGGTAGACTGGTTGCCATCCAAGGCTATAGAACCCAATCTGTTCTGCTATTTAACCCATAACTGGAGGAAAGGGACGGATTAATACCTTCCCCAAGGGTATTTGTGCGTAAGTGAATGCAATGAACTCAACTAGAATTCGAACTCGTCTCGATTTCTCGTTCCGCGTCGATATCCACTGCACCACAACACACATCCCAAATTAGTATGGAAAGGCAATTAAGAAGATGTTTTTTGTTTTATTAGATATAACATTGTTGTTTATTGTTAACTTATTGAGCGATGATCAACTTAACGAGCTCGTTAAATAGGAGACAGAACAGTAACTAGGAGTGATAATAAGGAGACAAAAATGGCTCAGAACTACACATGATAGG
This sequence comes from Ascarosepion bandense, assembly GCA_037127315.1. Classification (NCBI taxonomy): domain Eukaryota; kingdom Metazoa; phylum Mollusca; class Cephalopoda; order Sepiida; family Sepiidae; genus Ascarosepion; species Ascarosepion bandense. The sequence goes on along the minus strand of JBBBDQ010001018.1, from coordinate 3,828,939 downwards.
AAGTTGTGGAGAGCTATGATCAACTTAACGAGCTCGTTAAAAGGAAGGCAGAACGGTAACTGGGGGTGATAGTAAGGAGACAAAAATGGCTCAGAACTACACATGATAGGAAGTTGTGGAGAGCTATGATCAACTTAACGAGCTCGTTAAAAGGAAGGCAGAACGGTAACTGGGGGTAATAGTAAGGAGACAAAAATGGCTTAGAACTACACAGGATAGGAAGTTGTGGAGAGCCATGATTCACTCGTGGAAATAGATGGCAGAACTGGGAGGAAAAGAAACAAAAATGATTAGAGCCACAAAGGATAGGAAATTGTGGAGAGCTATTATCTACCTACTTAACGAGTTCACATAAAATGATGGCAGAGTAGTGATTGAAGGGATAGTAAGATGAAAACTTGTTTAGAACTACAAAGGATAGAAAAGGAGACTCGCTCACGCACGTCCAGAAGGGACACGGCACATTTACAAAAAACTTTCAAAATCCAAGGATATTGGTGGAAATCTAAAACATGCGGCACATGATGGCCTCAATGATTGCAATGGTAGTTGGAGCCCTCGGGTTGATTGGAAAAGATTCCGATAGACTCAGTAAAGAGATACCTGGTAGCTCATGTCTTAATGAAGTACAAAAAATGTACTCCCAAGTACAGTTCACAAGTAGGGCTTTATCTCTGTAAAATCTGTGTGAACTTAGGTTTTATTATTATTACAACTGGGTCCGTGCCGTCAAAAATGACCGCAAAATATTTATATCGATATGTCGTCTAAAATGACGGCAACATATATATTGATGTACCTACTGTTAAGTATCTTACATTAAGACACCAGAAAGAAGAAAACAAAATAATCCAAATCCCTGAGCGTGAAAGAAGGGGACTATATATATATGGCATGTGTATATACCGCATATATATAACACGCTACAACTTCCCATCTCTCATTCCATGCGCCTATGGCTTAGGGAGTAGGGACTTCGAGTGACACCAAATCGGTCGAGTTTAGATCAAGTGCGAGAAAAGAAGCTGATGGATTAGAATTGTCGTCTGCATTTGGTTGATCTAATTGTGAATGGGTGAGACCCAGTTACCAGTCTGGTTGCACGAGTAAACTCCTGTGACAGGGGCACCAGTTGTTGACCATGTCCACCATAGTTTATGAATATAGAAAACAGCTAAGTACCTAATCTGTTCAATGAAACAACGTCAAAGATTAAAACTCACAAATCAGACACTCTACTGAATCGGATTATATTGTCAATACTCGGGAAAATATGGTTGCCTTTTATACACGTCGCATTGAATATTTTGAGCCCTGTGATTGGTTAACTCTTCTATTGGTGAACTACAAAATGAATGAACTTGGTCTGATATTGCTATAATTAATGAAAACACTTGGATAAAACTGGGTAAACCTAGTTTATTCACTTCGAGATAAAC